>JAZKJV010007890.1:1200000-1657781 GCA_037367405.1 Ottelia alismoides | reverse complement strand
TGTGTCAATCTTGTTGATTGTGATGGTAGTGTTGCTGGTGATATTACTAATGGTTCTGGTGGTATTGCTGCTAGGGTGGTCCTTAACTAAATTCATGTGGCTATGGTGTGATGGTTTGACGAGACTACATGTATTGAAAATTTGATTGGTAAGGAGCACTCTCATGTAGCTCCAAATGATATTAAATTAACTCCAATGTGTACATAGTGCTAACTTTAATAAATAAAAAAAATCTTAAAACACATAACCTGTAAAATTAGCAAATAAAATAAGACCCTAGTCTGAGAAGACTAAGAACTTAAAAGCAAAATTTCTACCTTGTATAATGTCATATGAAACTCTCCTCGCGTTATCAAATTATCTACAAAACAATATCAAATTCAAATTAACTAGAGTTCATATGTGAAACTTGGATTTTGATATCTATTTATATATTGTACATTTGTATTAATTTTTACCTAGCATTCGAGTGATTAAATTTACAGATGAGCCATACTATGAAAATTTGGGAAGTGTGATCGAAAGAAGGTTGAGGCAAGTTTTCAAAGTAACTGGAAACCAATTTGGATTCATGCCAGGTCCCTCAATTATTGAACATATCCACTTTTTGAGGAGAACAATGGAGATTTATAAGCCTAAAAAGAAGAACCTCCATATGATTCTTATTAATTTGGAGAAAGCTTATGATTCAGTCCCAATAGAGATATTATGGAGAGTTGTGGAGAGGAGACAAGTACATGTCCTGTATGTTAACCTTATAAGGGATATGTATGATAGGGCTTCATCATTTGTAAGGATCCAATCTGGGATAGCTATTTTAACATCAACATTGGTTTGCATCAAGGTTCGCTTTGAGTCCATTCCTTTTTTACTTTGATTATGGACAAGTTGAATAGTTACATGTATGATGAGATACATTGATTTATGTTATTCGTCGACGATATTGTGTTGATTGATGAGACAAGAGATGGAGTAAATGAGAAGCTGGAGATTTGTAGACATGCCTTAGAGTCCAAAGGATTACATATAATTAGGGCTGAGACTAGATATATGGAGTGCCCATTTGATGGAAACAATGGTGAAGGACTCGAGGTGAAGATTGGAGACAATAACATTCAAAAGAAAGATTCGTTTAGATACTTGGAAACTATTTTACAATGGGATGGGTAAATCGAGTTGACTAAAGCGGAGATGAGCTTCTACTATTCTTTGTGATAAGAAAATCCCTTCGAAAGTCAAAGCAAAGTATTACAAAGCAGTCGTAGGACCCCATATACCCTATGGATCATAATGTTGGCCTATGAACCACAAACATGTGCAGAGAATGACAGTGTACGAAATAAAAATGCTAAGGCGAATGTGTGGCCATATATGAAAGATCGGATTTGAAATGATGTGAACAAAAGGAAAATTGATGCAGCTTCGATAGAGGATAAGATGAGAGAAAATCGCTTAAGATAGTTTGGTCATTTGCAAAGGAGATCAATTGATGCACTAGTTAGAAGATGCGAGATTTGGGATGTTTAAGCCAGTTAAAAGAGGGCGAGGAAGGCCCACGAAGTGTTGGAATGGGTCTATCTGAAAGGATCTTAGTTGTTTGTATTTAAACCTGAGAACGAACCCAAAATAGATCTGAATGGAGGCAAAAATCCATGTAGTCATCCCTACTTAATTGTGAGAAAAGGCTTTATTGTTGTTGTTATTTGAGTGTTTTAATTAATTACAAAGAAAAAATACAAAAAAATCAGAAAAGCTTTGAAAAGTACCCAAACTGACTATCTACAGAATGACCTATAAACTTGGATATACAACTCATCTTTATTTTAACCTTTTTCCTAATTAGTAATAATAAAAAAAAAGATTAAAGTTTGAATATATTATTACTATTTTATTAAATAGTTTTTTATTAGTAGGTCCGATAATTCTGAGGGTCCGAAGCGCCCCCCTTGAGATTCGAACACGGGTCCTATAAGGTATAGGTACACTATGCTACCACCAGATCACTCCTTGGGTTCTATTAAATAGTTTATATATATAGTGTTAAAATAAAATCAATGATTTTAAAAAATACAAAACCTAAAAACACATGCATTTTAAACCTATAAAATATGCTTAAAAATCGTACTTTACAAAAAGACTTATTTTTTGCTTTAAGATATTCATGAATGTTATAGATCTCATTGAGATCTATAACTTACATTTTTACTTTTTTTATTTTGAGATCATTTTTTATTTCCTTTTTAATATATTTCTATTTTAAGTTTGTTGATCGCAGTCTAGTTAGCGCCAGTTGGCACATTTTTATTCTCCATTTCTCAGTCACCTAAGCATAGCCATTGACCACATGGACAAAGCACCCTAAGACCACATCCATGAGTCCCCCACATATCGATGCCCACCATGCTAGCTACAAATAGTTGACCTGGTCAATAGTTACTTCTTCCATCGAGTCCCACCTCTTGAATGCCAACATCTTGTCTCCACGCCCTCTCCCATATCATCACCACATGAAGCCCAACTTCGCCTAGCTACCAGCCACCACACAAGTCTAATCTCACCCATGTCTCGTGAACTACTACATCATCTCACCTATGATTGCTACCCACTTCATTTTAACCGTTCACCCCTAAAAACGCTTTGCGCCCCTACCTTCATTCCTTATCTTCCACTTGGCAAGGGAGTATCTCGCACTTGAGTTGTGCCCCATTGACAACGGCAACATCAGCCTTGATAGCGATGACGAGTAGACTCCATCACAATGAGATTTAGGGTGGGGCATCCAACTTGTTGCTGCGAAGACACCCACTTACTGCCAAGCTTTAAGGTCAATGGGTGCCAAGCCATTGAGATGACAATCAAAGGACCACCTCTCATCCATCATTTTGGTGAACCAAAACAAGGTAAGCACTTTAGTGTCCTTCTTCTCCACATACTCTTCTTCTCGTTTTGTCTCTATACCTCCATTATTTCCACCTTTCCAATTTTATGTTCTCTCATTCAACCTAAATCGATCTAACTAGCCAACTTTATCATCCATCCCAATGCCTTGACTTTTATCTTCTAGAACTCACCTTCAGTGAACCTCTATCGGAGCACTAAAGCTCGAGATCCCTCATCTGCTCGGAGCTCCATCCCTTTCCTCTATCCTAGTCACCCCTTAACCAAGCATCTCCTCAAGTTCCGCCTTGGCACTCGCAGGTACCTCTCAGGAGCACTGAGGCCACAAAGATGGTCATCATTAGCCTTGCACCATCGCATTAAAGACCAACTCAACCTTGAGCATCATCCCTTCATCCCCAGCTTTGAGCAAGCAACCTCGGACCTTGAACGCCTCTTGCGCTTCACCTAAGCCATAGAAGAAGGAGACTTCCTCGAGAAGCTCCACATCATCAGCCCTTGTCTAAGATTCATCTCCAACCCCAATGCTCAAGCTCCGACTCTTGAATGGAGCCTCATCTTAAGGCCCCGAGCTTACCAGCAAAGAGGAATACGATGGAGGAGAATGGTGGTGCAGACACTGTTCGATCGATCACCATCAAAGCATCCACACTATGCCATGTGTTGTAACCTGGAACCTCCAATCTTATGATTTCTTATCCCGTCCTTTATAATAAAGCCACCCATATGGCTTCACGAGTACCCTTGGATTTAGTGAAGATTATCATCTACAATCACATGATGGAAGTACCCCTTCTATGTGTGACGCCCATGTAAACAGGTAACTTGATGTTCCCTATTTCTCAAATAGGTCCCCACATGGGGCAAAATTCAAAGGACTCCCTCCCATGTTCTTAATATTGCAGATAAGCAACCCAAGCCTTTGTATAGCTTTATATTCATTCCAAAAGCTTGCATTTAAGTCCATGTGTTGTCCTCTTTATATTTTACAAACCCATGTTTCAAAAATTATGTCTTATGTCATTTTAAAGATTATTTAATTTTCTTTAAATCAAGCTATTGTATGTAATTTTTCTGATTTACAAAGGTCAACCGATGCACTGGCTAGGAGATGCGAGTTTTGGGATATTAAGTCAGCTAAGAGAGGGGAAGGAAGGCTCAAGAAGTGTTGGAATGAGGCTACACGAAGTAATCTTAGTTTTTTGGATGTAAGCCGAGAATGACCCAAGATATGAATGGACGAAGCAAATCCATATAGCCGACCCTATTTAATTTGGGAAGATGCTTTGTTGTTGTTGAATAGAATTTTATATCAATTTTGGAACAAACCCTATGTTATATGCTTGTTAATTTAGACAATTTTAAGGTTATGTTGGAAACTTATGGGAAAATAATCATTTTGTGGATAACCGAACAAGAAAATTGTCGGCATTGATTTCATTGAAATTCATTAGGTTTTGTGCACTGTCGAAATTATTTTGTGAATTCCATGTTTGACTTTTATGGGGGTACCATTACAATGTTTTCAGAAACTAAAAATAATCTTAGATGCTCATTAACATTCTCTAGTGTGATTTATTGGGAATGTAATTCAGAGGTTTGCTTGTCTATAAAATCTAAAAACACAAAATCAAGATTTCTGCACTTCCATTTTTAATTTATTCAATTAATTTCAAAAAATCTAAAACAAATTCAGGTGCTTACATTCACTTCGCATAGCTATCTTTTTTTTTCAAAAATATTGCATATGCATAAAAAGATTAAAATAATTATTTTGAAAATTCAAATAAATATATTTTGAAAATCGTAAAATATAATTCCATGTCCATGAAAATTAGATTTAGATTTTTAGGACCCAACAACACATTAATTCCTATTTTCTAAGTCGATCATATTTTCCTTTAAATTGATATTTAACAATGTGCTTGTTTGTTTTACTTTAGCCTGTTCCTTATTTTCAAACAAATTTAAAAACTCCACTAAAACTAAAAACCCAAAAATATTCACTTTCCTATTTTATTATATTTTTACCCTATAAATAAGTAAATTTACCTTTTTATCATATATATATATATATATATATATATTACATTTTAAAAAATCTGTTTCTTTAAAAAAACTCATTACAATTTTGCATAATAAAAATATAATAATGAAAACTAAATTTAAAATTATACATTATGCAAAACACAAATAATTTGTCTTTCACATTAATTAGGTACATTGAATTTTGACTAAATCACCTTTAAAATCTTCACCACCTCTTTGACTTTGATCTTGATACTCTTGCCAAGTAAAATAAAGATATTAACCACACGTAATTCGTATTTTTTTGTGGTTTTTTATACTTGCTTTATACCCGACTATATACGGTTCAACAAGGTCCGGGTTGCTGGCATGACAAATTGAGTAATTTCTAAAATTGATATGATTCCTCCATCGGACTTATATATGACTAGGTTTTGAGCATATGATGGTCAGTTAACCTCGTACAATAGAGATGCTCAACGTATCCGTTTTATACAGATTTTGAAATCTGTATCCGTATTTGTTTTAAAATGGATACAGATATGGATATTATTTTGATATCCGCCAACATCTGTATCTGTATATTCATTTTCGTATATAAATATAGTCATAGATTTATTGTTAGCCCTATATAACATAATTCTATACATTCTTTTACCATATTTGTATACTTTTTATGATACAAACATATTTAGTAAATTTATATCATGTATTTTCCATCCAATTCACACATATTTAAGTCGAGTCTATAGAATATTTCTAACATTACTCGTACGCGATCAGTATCCATTTTACATCCATATCCATTTATAAGTATATGGTAAGATAGTTTTAATATCGGTCAATATCTGTATCCGCATTTATATTCGTATTAAAAAACGGATAAGGACACGGTTATACCTATATTCGTACCGTATCTGTTTATATCTTATTCTTGAACCATTATCTAAGAAGATGGAGCAGTTGGCGAACTGTATGTCAATCTAGATATACCCATTGGTTATCCAACTTGAACCCATTCCATTAAGAACCAATTCCATTTACTTTTGGATGGCTTTGGGTGTTAAATTTACTACCATGCAAGTATGTGTATGGATTTGGGATTTGCTTTGTAGGTATCCGAACTCAAACCACCCCAAGCCAAATAAAAAAGAACCATAAATATAGATATGTGTGTTGTATTTTAGTCAAATTCATCGCATCCATTTCATATCTAACAGGTATCAATCTACATATGTAAAAATCCAAATTAATTTTCTCCTACCCATCCATTTATTCATATTCAACAACCTGTTTGTATCTTCCATAAATAAAAATTATCAACCCAAAAAAAATTAAACGCCTAATAATATATAAACCTTTAGCATTCCCTGACATTACACATCTTTGTGTACCACTTTATTACATGATCTCCCTTTGTTTAATTTGTATGTGAAAATCTTATGTATGTTTATGAATAGCTTAGAATTTTTCTATGTCAAATATGTAGGTACCCATAAGGTGCATGGATATCCGTTGAGTGTATGGGTACTTATAGAAACTACCCATTTACTTTCCTTTCCTTCCCTCATCTTTGTTCTTACTTCCTCTATCTATTTCTTCTAGATTAAAGTGACGATGAAAAGATGGAGATATCGAGGAGAGGGTTATCCTCGATGGTGAAAATAGGATATTAGGCCATAGACCTGATCATTTCAAAAGTAAAAGGAGAATTATTGAACTTGAGAAGATGATCATCCTGGGTTAGAGAAGATTCAAAAATTGTATCGCCTGCAAGCCTTCTATAGCTTTTGAAACCACCATTTCTCCAATCTCTTGAAACTGATCCAACAATTTCTTTCTGAGATTTTTACCCTACGAACATTAGAAACTCGTTATATCACCTCTACGACCTTTTGCACAATGCAAGTACCCCATCAACCCTGTAAATTACCTCCAAGAACCCTCACAAGCTTCAAACAGATTAACCATAAGACTCATGAGGTACGAGTTATCAAGCTTACGAGATCGGGGGGGGGGGGGGGGGGGGGATTTCATTCTAGGAGTCTTAATCACCAAAGAGAAGTTCTTACACCATGTTATGCTTCTCAAAAAGAATGCATATATGCGCTAACATGGTACAAAATTATCAATCCACCAGATTGTGCTTCTTGGTGTAGAAAGACCTTGGATCAACAGTTCGGAAACAACATCAAGGAGCAGTAGTCTAAAAACAAACCATTAATGTCGTTGCATCTCAAAGGCAAGCTTTTTTATTTATTGGTAGGATTCGAACCCGGATCCTTTAAGGTAGAGGTACACTGCTCTACCACCAGACCACTGGGTCCTTTTAAGCGAGCAAGTTCCTAACTAGTGTTCCCATCATCAATCCACCAGATTGTGCTTCTTGGTGTAGAAAGACCTTGGATCAGCAGTTCGGAAACAACATCAAGGAGCAGTAGTCTAAAAACAAACCATTAATGTCGTTGCATCTCAAAGGCAAGCTTCTTTATTTATTGGTAGGATTCGAACCCGGATCCTTTAAGGTAGAGGTACACTGCTCTACCACCAGACCACTGGGTCCTTTAAGCGAGCAAGTTCCTAACTAGTGTTCCCAGAAAACCTTATTCCATAGATATGATAACATATATTTTAATATCTTCAAAATGCACTATCAATGTCACATTTTGTAAATGCATTATATGTACCGCTTTTTTTGTAAGTTCCAAATGTACAATAACGCATTTATGAAATGTGATATCAAATGTGTACAACTTTGATAATGCATTTCATATATGTGAAATATAATCTCCATTTCCTGCAAAGTCCTAGCAAATTTATAAATAAAACTATTGACGTATTTTTAAAATGTGTTATAGATAGCGCATTTTGAAGCTGTGATATAACTACACTATCAAGAGAATCTAATATTATCCGTGGAACTAAGTTTTCGGGGAACACTAGTTAGGAACTTGCCTCTTGCATCTCATCATCACTTAAATCTAAAAGCTCTCTGGGAAGAACAAAAAAGGAAAGCTTGGAAATATGTACGTTCCGCAGAAGCAACTGAACACTACCAAATTTATTGGCAGGAAGAAACATATAGAGATGCAAACACACCTAATTCGAAGGAAACCACAATTTTAATCCTCTAAATGAAAATCCAGCATTTGTTTATGGTAAAAGCCACACACACACAGCATAAAAAGTATGCGATATCCGCTGTATTGACAAGCACCCTAGTGTATTGAAGTACCAAGAACCAAGAGACAGACCTTTACACTCTTCTATTGGATGGATCAGAGAAAGCAGCCCTCCTGTTGGGAGTTTGATGTGGTTGTTTCTCTACGGAAGGGAGTGCCCATCCTGCCCTCTGCTTCCCCGGCTGCTGCTGCTGCTGCTTTTCCTCACTGTCCAAGAGACAAATCACTAGTGTCAAACTTGAGGAGAAACTGCTGATAGGTTCAAATGACAATTTTTTTGAGAATGGAGGTATTGGGGTAAGAGATATGAGAACGTGGAAACAAACCCTTCTTTCCAAATGGGTCTTAGTTCTTCTCACAAATGAGGAAATTTTCTTCCAGAACACCATGTTTACCTGGTGCGGTGGGACTTTGGATCCAAGGGTAAAACTTCCTCCAAGGTCATCTCTACTCATGTAGGAGTGGTGGAGATTGTCCCTTTAAAATTGATTTCTGATTTCATCCCAACCTCTCACATTCATTTCTTTTTTCTTTTTTTCTTTTTGAAACAAGAAATGGAAACACGCACAGGTGCCCGCCCCAATATTTGAACCATGGTCTTTCGAATGGTAACCGCATTGCACTACCAACATACTATTGAAGTAGTTTCCTCACATTCCTTTCTTGGCATGTCCCAAATCATACTATCCCTTGTTTTGCCTTGTGGGGCACGCATTGCTCCTCTAACATCCCACCATAATAGTCAGCCTTTCAAGACAAACCATCACTCGCAAACAACTCTCATGTATCCTATGTTTCTGAGACCAAGTCAACTTTTTATGAATACATCATCCATCAACCCTAGCTCTATGTAATTAATAAATTATCATCTTATAGCATTATTCGTTTCACACAGTTTGTATCATGTACTATTACGTCAAACATCCATACTAACCTTAAGAAAATAACACTTCATCTCGAGAAATATTATATGTAAATACTTACTCAAATTGCCGTTCTCTAGCATATCTGGGGCTCTGGTCCCATCCATAGAGACGCCCTTTTCCCAACCATGCTTTCTCAAAACCAGGAAGTTCGTCTAATCACACCATAAACAAGGATATTTTGACCCATTAATGCAAATGGAAATGGCAATGGAGAAAGTATACCCAAAATGCCACAACTAACAAAACCGAACCTTCTTCCAAGTTATGAAGTGTTTGCATGGTGTCAACGCTTCCATTAGAAGCGAGCCTTCTTGTAACTGAATGGCCCTGCAATAGATAGAAGAATTAGTGATGATGACTAAAAAAAGGATATCCGTGTTGAAAAGGAGATATTTTCACCCTCATCAGTAACTATAATTTTTTATTCGCATCTGATCTCTCTATAGTTTGTACATGCAAATTTAACACTTGCACAGTTAGTTCTTTTTGCGCTGTAATCCTCACAACATTTTAGCTGTTTATAGGTAACCCCCCTTGAGTAACCTACTGCCGATGTGTTAAACTACAAATCATTGAAATTCATGCGATGGCTTGCAGAGAAATTAAAATGAGAGAGAGAGAGAGATCAAGAGAAAAGACAATGTGCTGCTGTGCACTCCTACAGAAGACGTCACACGTGTTGGACATCAGCTAAGTTTGAGTTCACACACGCAGTGGTCATAGATTTGCCGGAGTTAGCGAGCTGCTACATGGGTGACACCCCGAAAATCAAGATTCACAAGAATATAGATCGTTCAACATATCTTGATCGACATGCAATGTGTCATTTAAAACAAACAGGTGATTGCACTGAAAAATAGGATTAAATCGAAACCTCGGCTTCAGTATGGCAAGCTCTCGGTATTGGAGCTATGAATTATACAGTGTTGTTCTGCTCTGCAGCCTTTTAGACCCGCAGCACAAGCCTATCCCCTTGCGGACTACTATGACTCCCTTCCTCCATGCACTGTTGAGCAAATGTAACTTCCTCAATGTCGTGCAGCTGTGTGTGGCATTGGATTCATTGAGTGCTTCTATCGACCATCTCACTGGATGCTGCCCATTTGGAATGCAATCTTAAAATCTATTTTCACCGTTTCGACTAATGAATTAAAAGACTTCAGTGTGGTTTGGCCATTTGTAAAGGAGGTCAGTGATGAGTGATGAATATGTGATTCATCACTTTAAAAGCTGAAAATAGAGTTATATTCCCAAGTAATTAATTCATGTATTTAAGACTTAATAGTGCATTATTATCATTCATGCATGTGTACATAATATCCATATTTTATCATTCATATTGCATTTAGTAAGAAGCCACAAAGTGTATGTATATAAGCACATGTAAATTAACACAACTTCCCATATTTTTCATTATTCTATACTAACTCAAAATAAAATAAAATCAACTCCAGTGTACATATTACTAACACTAGCAAATGAAAATACCCAAAAAAGAATAACTCGAAAATTTGTCAAATAAAACCAAACCTTAGTTTTGAGACAAAAAGACGTAAAGTCAAATCTCTCTCCCGTAGTCTCTCCTATGAATCTCTACTCATTATTGGATTAATGTATATCCAATTAGCTACAAATCAAAACAAAATTCAAAAGAATCTGAATTCATATATGAAACTTGAAATTTGGGTCCACATTGTATATATTTACTAACTTTGACTCATTATTTTATGTACAAAATTAACCCTTTTACTTTCTTTCTTTGCCATTTGATTTCTTTGATTTATGTCTTAATAAAGTGTGCAAAACTCCAAATCTAAAATAGCTTGAAAATCAAATAAATCAGAGTATTTTGAGTCTATATAGAGTATGTATCTAAGTCTCTTTGTTTTATTTCTTTATTTTTCTCAAGTATTAAAAATCTTAAAAAATTAGATTAACATGTAATATTTATTTCCTTTAATATTAGATTTTATTTGGAATTTTTAATCAAGATGAACAACTTTCATGAAGAATTTTTTTTATTTGAGGTCATTTTCTATTTTATTTTGAATTTTAATTTATTTTATGGTTTGAATAATCTGGTGTTGACATGTGGCGGCTTTAAACCAGCTATGAACCTCTTTTTCTCCTCCAGTAACAGGAGCTGTTGGATCTCTTTTTGATCCAATGCTCCATATCTTGCTTGCTCTAATAAACACCCCTCCATGTGTCATCTTACCAGTCATTGGATCAAGTCGAGATCCAATGACAGAAACTTCTTCCACCCCCCCCCCCCCCCCCCCCGCTTCCTCCCATGAACCCCTCGACACAACCACACCTCTGCCTTGTCTCTCCATCGGCCAATGACCCCTTCACCTCTTCCACGTCGCACCATCTCTCCACCCCTTTCATGAACCCTAACCGAACCACCTCAAACCCCCAGCTCCACCTCCCTTCGCGATAATCCGCCATTCCAGCAAGATATTCCCCGAGCTCCTGAGACTATCTTGGTGACAGCTAGACCCATCTGAGTTGAGCGAAGAACGGACACATAGGAGCTCCTTGCTCCTTTGTTGCGGTTTCACCATCAAGAAGCTTGTCCAGCTCTGAAGGTGTGCCCCCATCATTGAGGGACGATTGGAACATCAACCTCCGGCCATAGGCACAATCACCCATCACAGCAGGTAAATCATCTATCCACCTCCATTTTCCCTTTCTTCTTCTTCTTTCTATTCTTCTTTTCAATCCCCTGCTACGACCACAGTTTCTTCCCCAAAATCCCCATCTCCCAAAACTGATCTGGTAAACTCAAATTCGACATTCGAAAAAATGAATATCATCACCTTTGAAATCCCTCCATCTTTGTCTAGATCTCATCCTTCCATGGCTACCAAGATCATGGCTGCAAATTAAGCTCCCATCTTCCACCTCTGCAGGAGCTCGACGCCCCCTTTCTTTGTTTGCTATCCCTGCAGAAACCTAGGGACTGGTAATAGAACAACAACTTCACCATCATCCAACACCTTTATTCTCCAGGAGCAGCAGAGCCTCGCATCTCCCCCTCGCGTCCATCAAACACCCTCGTTAAGCGGAGAAAGAGCAACAACGCCAGAGTCATAGCTATCCCACACGTTGCTTGGTTGTGTGTCGGCTGAGCTACAAGTCTGCAAGGAGATCCTTCGGATCCTCCGTTCATCCTCCCCATCGCATGGATGTCATCAAGAGCCAAAGCCCATTCAGAGATAAAAGATCGGGAAAGATTATCACGATAGATATTGTTCGATCGAGAATGAACGGTACATGTGCTTCCTAACCTCTAGTCGTAGATCATGCTTGATCTGACAGACCGAAGTCGTCCCCGTCCAGTGCTCCAATCCTCGATCCAAACCACCTGCCTTGAGCCACGCAAAGCAATAACCTCGTGCCACGTGGAGGGAGGGAAACAAGACACTGCCTGAGCCTCCTGATGCATACGCTTCTCACATGCGATGTGAATAATTTGAAGTTAGAACCTCATGCTCCCTGGAATCTTCATCGATGCCCCCGCCCTTAGAATAATTGCATAAATTCCCATGCCGATATTGGTAATGCCCCTTTAGCCCTTGCAGGTTTTATTCTAATTATTTAATTTTGTGATTTAGCATAGACACCCATGTGTTTGAGTCTTCTGTTGAACGATTATTTGTCCTCATTTTGAAATTCTAAAAATTGCATGATGTTGAATATATAATTCTCTGTGTGTTATTGATTGAATTTTTGTGAGCTTGGTTTTATTTATCATAATTAATTTGGTGTTGACTTACCTAATTTGTCCAAATTCAGGACTTTAATTCATAATAAATTAACCATTACTATAAAATTTCTTGAAAAAACATATTTGGTAGAATTATGTGTTCTCTGTAATGCACTTAAAAATCAAGTCATTTGCATGCATACTTTGCTTGGAATAATAAGTTTTGTGATCTAAATAATTGATTTTTAATTGACCAACCACATAGCATTTTGAGAAAATAAAAATTGTTCTGGATACCTTTTAATTAGACCTATCTAGGATAGTTTTTGCCTCCGAAAAATACGTGTTTGGTATTTATTAAAATTGATTTATTCTAGATCACTTTTTCCGCATTGTTTAATTCACAGAAATTTCATTTTAGATCAGATAAAATAAAAAAAATCACAGTAGGATAATTTTGCATATTCTCACCTTCTGGCCAAGTTTGAGGAATTTGGATATGATCTGATTGAAAAAATACAAAATAACCCCTAGATTTATCCATTGCATTTGAGATTTTATTCGCATAAAAAAATAAAAAATCCTCCCCTTAAAAACCTAATGATTTTTTAAGAAATTATGATCTGAAAATTGACCTAAGGATATAGTGGCCTCCATGTCTTCGACCTTGAACTTGCCCAGGTAAAAATTGTTTGCTTTCACATTAGTTAGATATTAATTAAGTGATCTTTTTTATTAATACTTAATTTCCTGACTACAACAACATAAATCGACAAATTAATTAGGATGATTTCAGGTTTTTCAGTCAGTTGAAGCACCAGTTAGGAAATGCGAGTTTTGGGATGTTGAGTTGGCTAAGAGAGGGTGAGGAAGGCCCAAGAAGTGTTAGAATGAGATTATACGAAGAAATCTTAGTCTTTCAGATCTAAGCCCGAGAATGATCCAAGATAGATCTGAATGGAGGCAAAGAACCCAAGATAGCTGACCCTACTTAATGAGGGAAAATGTTTTGTTGTTGTATTAAAAGACTTCACTGAGGTTCCTCCAATCATACTTTCTTTTCACTAGTTAACAGGGGGGTGGGGATGGAACCATGGTCATTATAGTGGGGCCCACTACTTCAACCACTAGACCATTACAAGGGGTTCCCTCCATTCATAGCAGGGATGTGGGAGATACAGTTTTGGAAACTGGAAAGTAGGCCCACTTCACAAGGATGTGTTGAAATAATGCGTAATAGCAATAATCAAGCCAATAACCAACAGGCAAGCACATTGAGATGCTCATTTAGGAAGTTTGATATGGGTATCAATTTCAAACCCATGCCATTTATTAAATTGATATCCAAATCCATCCATTTATTAAATGGTAGTCTCGAGCAGATACCCATATAGCGAATAAGCACTCGTGCATTTACGAGCATTCATGTCCAACATAGATCAAATCCTCTAAGCTAACCTTATGTGTGTTTTCGAAAAAACATATTAAAATCAAGTTATATAGGACTGCCACTCATATATCCATCATAGAATTAATCCTAAACCATATGGATGCATGAATCAAGACATGCATTATGTAGTAAATATATGAAGGGGTAACATGCCACGTGAGGGGATACTAAGAGGTGAAATGTAAGGAATATTGGAAACTTATATAAATTAAATGGTTCTCTATCGGATTTGACATCATATATATCAATGTTCACGAAATCGGCCTATGTGATCACCTATGTGGCTGCATATGTATGTGTGGCACCTTCAACACACTGTTTTCATGAAGCCCTTAATTATGCGTCCATGGCACTTTGTGGGCTGCATATGCGGGCTATGCAGCCACATATGCCCTCTGTACGCCTGCTTTGGGATAAATATGATTTTTTTTAATGTAAATTTTTTTATTGTGAATTTTTATATGTGAATTTTTAAGCCACCTATTTTATGTTATTGTTCTGAAATATGTCAAACGTGTGTATGAAATGCAAGCTTGTAAAAGTCGGTCGACTAGGCCGACTAGTTGACCCGACTAGTCGGTCGGGGGTAGCCGTCTCGACTAGGCCTAGTCGGCCATTAGTTGGTCAACCCAACTAGTCGGCTTAGCCGATCGACTTTTACATCGAGCTTTTTTAGTTTTTTTCTTTTTTTAAGCAAATCTATATTAATATGCTTAATGTTATATTCAAAGTCAATTACTTCTTTTCTTTCATTATGATAGTATAGAAAATGCAAAAATCTATCTTAATGTATATATGTATAAAAAATGATTTATAAATTTAAAATAACTTTAAAAAATCAAAACCGATTAGTCGTTCGACTAATGATTAATCCTTAGTCAATGACCCTGCCGATCGAGTACCGAGTACCGCTTTCTACAACCTTGATGAAATGTGTGTTATAGTATGATTTGTGCCATGCTTTTTTTATTTTTGCCGTGCTTTTTATTGCATGATTTGTGCCACTTATCAGAATTTGATCATGTGACATAATTTGGAGAATATTGCACTCTTATTTTACCTTTATTCATTGCTTTTGCATGTATGCCAACCAAGCATTCCATGACCATTTAAATCCATCGTCGAAGTAGTCGTACTACGAGATTGGAGTAAACGAGCGAGGAAGAAAAAGAATAATGTACCAATAATTTAACAAACTAATTTAGTCAACTAATAGTTATTTTAAATGCAATATATTTGTATATGTAGAGTTTGGTACCTTTGATGGAGAATCGGTGATAAATATAACGACAACAGTGTTTAGAAAGTCGACCTAGGTGGTCGAATATGCGGCCACCAACCCTGTAGCGCACCCCATAAGACATATAAGTTGATTATGCGGTATAGGTGCATACTCGATCCCAGTAAACCGCATATGTAATAGGGCTTGCTGAGGTGTTGTAGCCTTAAACCAACCATACTCGACTTGATAACCCTAATTAACCCACCCGATAACCCCAACCACATCCACCCTCCCCCACTCGACGCTTTGAAGCCCCATTAGAAGCCTTAGCCCACCCTCTACGATACGAAGCCAAGCCTTAACATGTGCTTCTCCGCCTCTGCCTCCAATGTGCGCCACCAACAAGTGTTCCTCCGCCTCCAATGTGCTCTGCCAATTGGTACTCCTTTGCCTCCAGTATGCTCCTCCGCTAACAGGGGTTCCTCTGCCTTCGCCTTGGGTGTGCTCCTCCGCTAACAAGTAGATTTTTTTACAGAAAGACAATGCTACATGGTAAAAATCTATGGATATTATCTAATGATTTAAAAAGATTTAAGTACTTTCTGAACCAAGGATAGACTATGGTTTAATATACGATTCAAGAACTTTCTGGTGCGAATATTGATCTGATTTCAACTAAGTTTGTTTCATTTACTGTTGTTGTTATTCATTTTTGGGATCATCACCAGTTTTTTCCCTCCACTTTAGTGCTTATGTTTGGCCTCTTTAGGAAATTCAGGTCCATACTAATCATGCACTATATCGTAAGAGCATCCAGTACAGTTAGTTCGTTCTCCATTTAGGACTGCATCAAGTGGTTATAGTCCTTTATTTTCAGTTTTATTGGGTCTAAAAAAATCACAAAAAATCCGCAACAATTTATTCACCATCACTTTTAATTTGACATTTTTCCCTATTTGGTTGGTTGAAATCACATTGTAAAAAAAGTCTTCATTTCATATTCCTTCCATGTTATATTTTTTTAAACATAAATATCTCATGTTTGAATTTGTTGTTATATTTTTAATTATTTTTATATTAAAATAATAGAAATCACATAATCCACATATAGTTCTGCATGCCAGCTTGCTCGTTTCAGACCGCATGACCGGACGAATATCACATACCGACTTTCTGAACATTGATCGACAGAAATAAATGACATAATTCAACAATAAAGGCATTAATACAAATATATATATTTACATATGTTGGTATACAAGTTGCAACAAAAGTCAGTCCACTTAATTTATTATTAAGCACATCACATCATCGTATCATGAATTTTAGTAGACATGCATACATACAAATCTCATCTCCACATATTCAAGTTAACTAGTTAGAATATTGTTGCTTGAACATTTATGTTATGCTATTGTAAAGTATATTACTAATGTTATTTGTGTTAAATTCCGATTTTCTTCGAATACTTTGCATATTTTGGTGATTGTTGTCAATTATTATGTGTGCTAACTTTTCTATTAAAGTAATGATTTCAATTGACAGCAATTGTTTTGAGCTCTATATGAAAGTCATTTTTCTTATATCTTCTGTTGGACCGCAATTATACATAAATTTACATCAGTTGTAGTCACTTTTGTATATAGTATTTATTTTTAAATAAAAAATTAGAAACTGTGTAGAATCGCATATACCCCGCATACGGCTTAATCATTATTCAACGACCAGTCCGAAGACATACGCATACCGCTTTCCTTAACCTTGTTATATAGAGAGGGTAAAATGGGGCTACCCCAAGTTAGCTACCCTTGTTGTTCTTTTTTTATTTCTTGTGATATTTTTAAACAACACTTGAGGGGGACTAACTTATATTAATAGGAGGAATATGTGTTTCAAATTTGATGAAAAACATATAATTCCTAACCCATTCATCTAGAAGGGATCAATTTCAGCAACTCTAAAACAATCAAAATTTGACGGACGTGAAAGATGGGATAGGAGTCTCAGATAGAGTTGAATTTTGAACGAGAACATACAAGTTAGGTGGTATGAATACCACCAAGCATCACTCAAAAATACTACAAAAAATTAAAAAAGGATAGGGATAGCTAGGGCTGCTAACCGAACTGAACATGTCCGTATTCGATTAGAGTTCGTTCGATAATAGTTCGAAAAATGTTCGTTCGTTTCTAAACGAACTGAATATGAACTTCAACTTTTAGATTGATAGCTTAACGAACCAAACATGAACAAGGTTGCAGAAAGCGGTAGTCGGTACTCGGTCGGCGGGGTCACTGACTAAGGATTAATTGGCAGTCGGGCGACTAATCGGATTTAGTCGGTCATTAGTCGGTTTTGAATTTTAAATTATTTTAAATATATAAATCATTTTTATACACAGATTTGTACATTTTCTATACTTTCATAATGAAATAAAAGAAGTAATTGACTTTAAATATAACATTATTGTGTATTAGAATAAGTTTGCTTATGCATTAGTCGGTTTTGAATTTTTTAATTATTTTAAATATATAAATCATTTTATACATAAATTTGTATATTTTCTATACTTTCATAATGAAATAAAAGAAGTAATTGACTTTAAATATAACATTATTGCATATTAGAATAAGTTTGCTTATGCATTAACATAGATTTGTATATTTTCTATACTTACATAATGAAACAAAAGAAGTAAATGACTTTAAATATAACATTAAGCATATTTAGAATAAGTTTGCTTTAAAAAAAGCAAAAAACAAACTAGTCGGGCTGACCAATTAATGGCCGACTAGGCCTAGTCGAGTCGGCTACCCCCCCGACTCGACTAGTCCAACCGACTAGTCGGCCTAGTCGGCCGATTTTTGCAAGCTTGAACATGAACATAACATATGTTCATTCGATAAAAATTCGAGTTCCATATATGTATGTGTGTGTGTGTGTATTTGTATGTGTAACTTAGTATTTATACACTTGATAAAGTTCGAGGTTAAAGAAATTGTGGTATTTATTAGGCTTTGTGCCACCTTAATTTGAATAATTATGCTTATCGAACCTTGTTATCAAACTCCAGTTTCAAACTCTTCATATAAACAACTTTTAGTTAAGTTAAATTGTTAACGAACTGTTATCGAACAGAACTCGAACGTTCGTTTTCTAAACGAACTCGAACAAATCCTATCGAACATTTATCGAACCGAACTCGAACTCGAACTTTCGAACTTCCTTATCGAACCGAACTCGAACATAGGTTTGTTCCTTACAATTCGGTTCGATTAGCAGCCCTACGAATAGCTAACTTGGATACCTTATGTGTGTGTGTGTGTGTGCGAGCACGGGTGCGTAGGTGAGTGTATGTGTTTCAACGTGTGAGTGTGCGCATGTATCAAAAAAGAGGGAAACAACCTATGGTGTCCACCCGAAATATATTAAAAGATGTAGAGTTATTTACCCATATATAAGGACCCCTTCATATGAGATTGGTGCACAGTGTTTTCATGGTAAGCCATATATAAGATACATTGGATTCGATCCAATAGTGCGTTGTCAAAATAGAATATGCCGGTCGTTATGTTTCAATTAAAATTTGAATTTAATTTAATAATATCAATTACCATTTTAGGTTCGTTTTCATTTGGAATTTTTCATTAATTCTTTTTATTTTATTTTATTTTTTGAAGTCTAACACTTCGGGGGAGACACGGCGTGGTGTTCACCCCTTCTTCTTTATTAAAAAGATGGAAAGCAAAAAAGGGTAAATACAAGTGGAGAAACAAGAAAAAAGAGACCGGACCAAGAAGATCCCATCCAACCAAACAAACGTGATTTACATCAACGACCAGTCGACCGTTAGACGGGCCGAGTGAGACAACACATTTTCTTTGTAAAATCTCTGGCCCCTAAAAATTGTTGCGTTACGCCCCAGCCAAATCGCCCAAATGCACGCGAAGAGACTCAAGAAATCCCTGCGCTCTCTGTCCTTGTTTGACAGGACAGACTCCCAGAAAGCGGCGGAGTCAGCAGTATTGATCCAAGACAGTCTCGCCTCCTCCCAAACGCCTTCAGTGATAGGGCAGGAGAAGAAAAGGTGATTTAAGGATTCCATGTCGTTGCCACAAAGAGCACATTCCACCGAAGCCAAGCCACCATGCAGTCTAGCACAACGATCCCGCGTTAAAATCCTCCCCCTGCGAAAGAGTCAAAGGACGATAGCCACCCTCTCCGGGAGCTTCAATTTCCAAAGAAAGTTGCAGTCGCAGCTCAAGGGGTCCGGCCGCAACTGATGTTGTTGGGAAATCGCCATGAAAGCCTTCCTTGTTGAGAAGGGGCCCTCCCGCCAAGCCCAGTGATCTCTCCCCCTCGAGGGTCTGGGCGCATTCTTAATAGCATCCAGAAGAGTAAGGAACTCCTCGAACCTTTGATCAGAGAAGCTGCCAAGGAGGATCGGAAGCCAGCCATCCCCCGACCAACACGAAGCCACAGAAGCGTGGCCATCGGCCGCCAAAGCAAATAACCGCGGGAACGACTCCCTTAAAGGAGCCCCACCAGCCCATCTGTCCGACCAGAAGTTGAAAGACCTTCCGTCCCCGAGACCAGGAACAAAAAGATCAGAGTAGTGTCGGCCCACCGCCATCACGCCGCGGCAAAGGGTGACCGAGAGCGGAAACAGCCAACCGCCCCCAGCATAATCCCACGTAAACCAAGAATCTCATGTAAGACGGTAGAGTAGAAGTCATCACAATCACCCCATAATCTGTTCACCCACTTTAAGAGAAGGGCGTCATTGACCTGGTCGAGACGACGGATGCCAAGACCCCCTTCACACTTCCTCTTCGTCACCTCCTCCCACCCCACGAAATGCGGCCCACATGACGATGGCCCCTTTCTCCCCCACAGAAAATTCTGCATCAACTTCTCAATACGCCGACGTACCCCCACCGGCAGCTGCCAATTGGAGAGATACTAAACGGGGATAGACGATAGTACAGATTTGATGAGCACGAGGCGGCCACCCCTCAAGAGCAAGGCCGAACTCCACCCGGAGAGCCGCCTCTCCACCTTCTTGACCACCTTGAACCAGTCACGATGCCGAGCCCTACCCGCCCCCAGGGGCATGCCCAAGTAGTCAATCGGAAGAGAGACAGGGGGCGAGCCCAGGGCCAGACCACAATCAGACGCCTCCTCCGCATCCAAGCCAAAGGGGACCACCTTGGACTTGCTCAGATTTATGAGCAAGCCCAATAACTCGCGGAATACCTCCAAAGTCGCGGCCATGCCCTTCACCTCCTCACGCCCCCCTTCAATGAACACGATCGTATCGTCAGCGTATTGAAGGATCGGGATCACCTGGTCGCCGCAGGAGAAGCCCATCGAGAGACCACTATCAACCACACGAGCCGCCATCCGAGCAAGCACATCAACCGCCAGGACAAACAGAAGGGGGCCAGAGGGCAGCCTTGCCGCACCCCTCTCCGAGGTTGGAAACGATCACCCACGATGCGCCTATTAATCATAATCGAGAACGAAGTCGTGGAGACGCATCGACGCATCCAAGAGATCCAAATTTTCGGAAAACCACGAGCTCTCAGAATCGACCACAAGAAAGTCCAGTCGAGTGAGTCGTAAGCCTTAGCAAAGTCGACTTTCCAGAGCACCCCACGATCTCCATCCCTAACCCAACTTTCCACCATTTCAGAGGCCAATGCCGTGACATCGGCAATCTGACGACCGCGAATGAAAGCCGCCTGCACTGGTGAAATTAAACCATCAAGCACTGGGGCCAGCCTACGAGCGAACACCTAGGCCACGATCAAATAAAGACCATTTGAAATAGCAATAGGACGGAAGTCCCCAATACGTTCGGCGGAGGATAGATACGGCAGCAAGACAATGATAGCCCTATTGATTTTGTCAAAGCCCGCATTACACTTGCAAAATTTGATAATAACTTCCCAGACCTCCTGCCCCACCAGCTCCCAAAAGTCCTTGTAAAAAGCAACCGAGAACCCATCCGGCCCTGGCGAGCCATTGTCCTTGAGATCCCAGATCGCCTTCTTGACCTCCTCCATAGTCACCTGCTTTGTCAATTCGTCGCGAAGCAGAGGCGAAAGAGTCTGGGTCCCCTCCCCCGACCAGATCAAACGCCTAGATGCGCGCGTTAAAGAAAAATCCTTGAAGTATCGCGCCACCTCCCTCCCCAGGACATCCTCCCCCATCACCACCCTGCCATCAAACGAGATGGACCGAATAAAGTTCGAGCGTCTCCTGCTGCTAGCCACCCTATGGAAATAAGATGAGTTTGCGTCCCCTCCCCTTAGCCAAGAGATTCTTGCCCTCTGACGCCACTCCACGACCCGCTTCCGGTCCTCCAACTCCACCCTCGCCTGTGCAGCCGATCTGGAAGCCAACTCGTCGGCACGAAGATCCCTGGCCCCCTCCAAAGCATCTAAAGAGGTCACGATCTCCTCCGCCTCTCTTCTGGTAGACGCTCGAGCGGCTCTCGAGAATTTCTTATAAGTTGCCAATTTTTTCCGCAAAAGCACCAGCTTCCGAGCAAATCTCCCTACAGCCGACCCCCCACCAAATATCCGCCACGTAGCCCTTGAAGTTGTCCTCCAGAAGCCAACACTTCTCGTACCTAAAGAAGCCAGAAGAGGGAGACTACACACCCGAGTCCCACATGATAGGGGTGTGGTCAGAGTAGGAGCGCGGACAGGAGTAAACAAGAGCGAGGGGGAAGGCCGCCATAAGGACCTCAGTAGCCAGAAACCTGTCAATGCAAGACCTCGATGACGAGTTCCTCCACGTGTACAAAACGTCAGTCGCACGTAAATCCTCCAGAGCCAGGGAGTCAATAAGATGAGAAAAATCTGTCGAGCCCCGATCCACACACCCCCTCGAACGGGGTCTATCCGAAGCGCACAAAGTAACATTAAAATCCCCCCCAATCAGCCAAGGAAGGCCCGCAACCTGGTGGCTGACCCAATAAGCTCCTCCCATAATTCTCTGGTCTTAATATAGCAGCAAGGATCGTAGGCACAGGAGAACGCAATAGCAGAAGAGTCCTCCAGCCTCGTGAAGGACACGGTAATAGAATGGCACCCCTTGGAGACAGAGTTGAAGGAGAAAGCCGCCGACCTCCACGCAATGAGGAGACCGCCCGCAGAGCCCTCCGCATCCAAGGCACGAAACTCATCCAGACTCCCCGCACCAAACGACCGCCAAAGAGCTTCCCCCAACTCCCGAAGCTTGGTTTCCTGAAGCAACACCACATCGCATCCCCATTCCGTAAACCTAGCACCCAACGTTCTCCGCTTATCTGCATCCCCCAACCCCCGCACATTCCAGGATAACACCTTCATGAGGAACCTTCGACGCACCCACCTGATCGAACCACACCAGCAGCCGCCGCCGCCTCTTTGAGAGTGAAGCATGTCTGAGTCTCCCTCATCCTCGTGCGTGATCCGTTTCTCCTTATGTACCGATTTGCAGATCTTCTTCCAGATTCCCCATCAACCTCAGCATCCACCGGAGCCTCCACTAGAACCTCGGAGGGACCATGAGAGAGGAAAGGCCTTGACGAGGGAGAGGGGAACCCCTGCTGAAGGCCCGCATTCTCTTCCACGCAAACGTTGAGAGAGTGGGAGCCACGAAGCGGCGGACTCCCTCCCCCCTCAGTCGACCCCATAAGCATCTGCCCATGATCTGGTAAGTGATGGGCCACCGCATCAAGCTCGAACGGATCGAGTTCCACAATCCGCCCGACGACCGATCCACACCAGGGTCCGAAAGAGGGTCTGGTCCACAGACGTGTCACCCGAATATCTGAAGTGAAGGCCCTAAACAAGATCCCGGGCATCCCTTTCGAGAAGCCGAAATCTCCCTCAACCCCCGAGCAACTTCCCGCCACGTCACCAGGGAAACCGCCAAGAGAAGCATCCATGCAGCGATCCCATGAAAAAGGATGGAGGGGACGTACACATGGGTCGAAGTGACTCACGAAAACATCATGGCGGGACGAACCCCCCGAAGCGGCGCCATGCAGGGACGCCTGCGCCTCGAGAAACGAATCGACGCCCTTCCCTCTTCCAGCCTCCGAGGGCACGAAACCACTACCCACCACCGGAGGCGGCAGAGGAGACACCACCGACATCTTCAGTCGACAATAGAAACGGCCCATCATCAAGTCCCCGAAGAAGACCCGATCCACCGCGTTATCCAAAACCTCACCCCATCTCCGCAGCGGTCGCCTTAGGCAGTGGACCGAACGTGACAGGAAGGGGATGCCACGAACCTCAGCAACGCAAACCTCGACGTCAATGCAGCCCCCGTCCGCAAAGCGCAGGTCCCTCCAAGCGAGCCCACCCACCAAACCGCCACGAATCAGCCTGAGACGCTGCTCGTTCGACAGTCCCCTCACACAGCACCTCCTTAGGCCTA
The DNA here is from genome assembly GCA_037367405.1 of Ottelia alismoides. Classification (NCBI taxonomy): domain Eukaryota; kingdom Viridiplantae; phylum Streptophyta; class Magnoliopsida; order Alismatales; family Hydrocharitaceae; genus Ottelia; species Ottelia alismoides. The sequence goes on along the minus strand of JAZKJV010007890.1, from coordinate 1,633,924 downwards.
GGGCGACGACGTCCCCCAAGAACCGATCGCCCAGGACCTCATGGAGAAGGTTGCTCACGACATTAATGGAAATGCATTCACCCATAGAGAAGCCAATGATCGCCCTGTTACCCTCCGACCTTCAACAACCCTCTTCCCGCACAATCAAAGCATCACCACATGGATCTTTTACCGACGCAGGCAGCACCTTTCGAAACGAAGACGATTCACCCGCCGAGGAGCTGCATGCACCACCAGCCACCACCTGAGCAAAGGAGCGACCTTCAACGCCATGCACAGCCACCTTTAAGCGTGGGATCCTCGGATGAACACCCGATTCAACTAACAAAAATCGACTCCCATCATACCGCGAACGGGAACCACAATCAACCATCTTGTGGCCCAAACCTCCACAAGCATAACAGCGGGACCTCGCAACGCAAACCGACGTCAAATGCCCCCTCACATCGCAACGCCAACAAGTCCTCCCCGGCTTCTTGTGGGATACATGCATCCCCCCCCCTCCCGAGAAAGCGTTCTCCCCTTCCGTCGCCACGAACTGCGGACTCTCGCCATGACCCCTCTCCACCGCTGTAGCATCATCGCTTCCCCCTCCGACTTCCAAGCACCCCTTACCGCCTCTCCCTTCCTCGCGCGAGAGGAAAACCTCCCCCCCCCCCTCGCTCGACCCACCATGTGCACAACCCCTCCTGCGCCAGCACCACACACCTCCCTCCGTTGCACCACCCCTCCCTACTTCTCTCTCACGATCAGACACCCCACCGCTCCGAAGCACTCTCCCTCCGAGCCCCTTCTGCGCCATCTACCAAAAGATCGATCGAGATAGTTTTCTCTCTCATTCTTTTTATTTTATAATTTCCAAAAAATGTTCTTACAAATTCAGATTAATGTAGATATTTGTAAACATGAACTAGATTATTTAGAATTCATATTCGAATTTGGAAAAATTCAACCATGTGTTTTTTTACATTCTCATTCATTGGTTTTTTTGTATAATTATTTTTTTCACTTGTAAATTTTGTATTGTCCTTGGTAAAATTTCACAAGTAATTGCAGTTTTTACGTGCTCCCTTTACAAGTATTTGGGTGTAACATTGTATGCATCTTTGTAAATTGACCTTTGTAAAATTTCATAAATATTTGTACTTTTTGCGCTCTTTGTAAAATTCATGCTCCCTTTTACAAGTACATGTGTGTAACATTGTATGCATCTTTGTAATTGTCTCACGTTCCTCGTAATTTTTTCAAGTTCAGGTAAAAATAGAGAAAGAAATGGTGTTGGAGTAGTTGTTCATAAAGGATTTGAAGGATTAAGTGGTTGCGGAGCAAAGATTCAGAGATCGGAGTATTCTACTAAAAGTGGTCCTCAAAGAAGAAATTTTGAATATCATCTCAATTTATGCACCACAAATTGGTTTAGATGAAAGGATTAAAGAAGCTTTTTGGGAGGATTTAGATAAGATTATGCAAGAAATCTCACAAAGAGAGATGATTTTATGGACATGTGAGAAAGGATGCTTCAGGGTATGCTAGTGTTCATGGAGGACATGGCTTCGGGGTTAGATATTAAGATAGAAAAGTCATTCTGGATTCTGTAACGGCTTATAATCTTTTCATAGAAAACACTCTCGTCAAGAAGAGGGAGGAGCATTTAATTACTTATAAGAGTGGCTCGACTAGAACACAAATAGACTACTTTATGTTGAGGAGAAGAGATCAATTGTGTTGAAAAGACTGCAAAGTAATCCCATGAGAGAATTTGACCACTCAACATCGCTTGTCAGTCATGAATGTGCAAATAAAAGGACTGGTAAAGAAAAAGAGAGTTTCCAAGATCACTAAAACTAGATTTTGGAATCTTCAATTGAAGCAATCAAGCTCCAAGAAGAAGATTTTAGATGACTTATCTTGGGATTATAAATTAAGTGCAAACGAGTTGTGGGAGGTTGTAGCATCTTGTATCCAAAGGGTATAGCCAAAGAGATACTACACGAGTCAAAGGGAAGAGCTCAATGCCAAAAGGAAGCTTGGTGGTGGAGTAAAAGGGTATAAAAGAAGCTCAAAATTAAAAGAGTATGCGTCAAAGCTATCTAAAGAATAGAACAGATGAAACTGTCACAAACTACAAAATAGCTAAGAAGGAAGCAAAGAAGGCTGTAAACAAAGCAAAGTCAAAAGCTTATGAAGTTTTGTACAAAAATCTTGACTCTAAGGAAGGACAAAAGAATATATTTAGGTTGGCTATAACAAGAGAAAAAAAGACCAAAGACCATTCTCAAGTGAGATGCATTGACGATGAAGAAGGTTGTGTGATTGTTACTCAGAAGGATATAAAGACTAGATGGAAGTGTTGGAGTATTTGTTATGTGCGCCTATTGGGTTGTAGCAGGGTAAATGGATCCTGGAGAAGATCCATTTACCCCATCCAGTGTTTAGTCCCACATTATCCAGCAGTGGGACTTGGAGGCTCTGGGGAAGCTATATAAGGAGCCCGAGACCCCCTGTAACCATTGAGAGAAAGTCAATAGACAAGCACGCCCCATTTGAGGGCTTCTCCCGTGGTTTCATCCCGCTCCTCACGGAATAGGGTTCCACATTAAATCCTTGTTCTTGATGTTTATCTTTCTCTATTTCGATGCTCTGTTTATCATTCCGCTTCCGCTTTCTATTTCTTAACATGGTATCAGAGCGGGTTCGTTTCTCGGGGATTTTTTTTATGTTCATTATCTTTTCCGAGATTCGAGAGTTTTTTTTGGGTTTTCTGCAACCCTATATTGTTCAAGAGTTTTATTCCGTGAAGATCTATGTAGTGCGAGGTTCTTTGATTGGCCATCGCCTCTTCCAGGCAGAATTTGGTTTTCAAAACCCTATTTTTTCAACTGCGGCAATCAACAAATTCCTGGGCTACCATCTCCGTGCATCTCGAGTCCCAGTTTGATGCGCAATCAACAGCTTGTGCGCAGATCTGGCGCAGCCTCCACGAGCAGCAAGGCTGACGAAGCCCCACGCACTCCGGGCGATCTTCACCATCTCGCGGCGGAGCACCGCATCTTCTCAGGAGGCGTGTTACTTCCCTCGCGACCTCACGAGCCCCAGGCGGCGGCCCTCCCATGCCGCATCTCCTGACCAAAGTCTAGTCGGCTCCTCTTCCGATTTCCTGTGCTTGAGGCATCCTCAGCCATGAGCAATAAATCAAGGGCTCCTCCATCTTTACGCGCGAGGCGGCTGCACGCGTGCACGCAGTCAGCCACGTAAGGTGGCTCCAGACCGCGACTCCTTTCCTGCGCGCCGCTCAGGTGCACGAAGGCACTCCAGGCGCAAAGAACATCCAGGCGGCACCTCACAGGCGGAGTTCCTCCTCGCGTTGCGCATCTCCTTGCGATGAACCTCCTCCGCACGCTCTTCCTCATCAGCTCGCTGGCGGCGCCACTCTTCTCAATCAGCCTCCTCCATATCGGTGATAGCGGCGATAGCCCCTAGTCCCAGGCAACGCGCAACCCTTACGCGCCCTTCTCTTTCGACCTCCAACAGCGCAGGCGGCCTCCTCTCGAAGCGGCGGAGGGCTCGATCCAGCAAGCGGCCCTCGTGGGTCCTTCCCTCTCCATCAAGTGCTGGCGGCGGTGGCACAAGGGGTTCCCATTACGGGGAACCCTAATCGAGGGCTCTTAAATTATAAAAGAAAGGGGGCGGTCAGCCCAAATTGGTTGGGCTGCGATTGAAAACCAAAAAAAATTGAGGGGAGGCTTTGATATTGGGCTTGCTTTGGGCCGACAAGTTCGTAAAAAAAGAGAGAAAAAAAAGAAATAGGCGCGTACAAGATGAAGAGCCGTACACAAGTTAAAAAAATGTTTTGCGAAAGCCGTAAAAAAATGATTGAAACGGCTTAAATAAAAAATGTGACGGCTTAAAAAAATGAAAAGGCCACAAGAAAGTTTTGAATGTTCATTTTCTCCCCATTATTTTGTCTTCTCCCAACTTGGTCGATGTTGATTTTTCGACCAGTATGGGAGAAAGGGGGAGTATTATGTAGAGTCAGAAGTCCTCTTCAGATTCAGAGATTATAGACCAAGTCAGAATTCAGACTCTACAGTTTTCAGATGAAGATTTTCCATGCGCAATTTCAGACTTGATGTTCAGATTCCGAGTCCACAGTATGATGCGCAGATTCAGACTCGACATTCAGATTGGTCAGAGTCCAAGTTCGAGGTACTCCATGTTGAGGCCCATTTTCGAGTTCTCCAGAGAGAGACTGATTTTCAGACACGCATATGTTTGCGGTCATTTTCAGATGAGCACATGTTTGCCATCTTCTTTTGAGGTCCCCATCTTTTCTTATGTTTTCAGCCAGAGTTTTCATGTGAGCCATAGGGACTCCAGAGTAGAGGATCGTTCCCTATGCCATGTTGGCAAGGGTTTTCATGTGGTATCATAGGGACACCAGAGTAGTGTACCATTCTCTGAGCCATATGGGAGAGACACAGTTCTCCGACGAGGATACTTATTTCAGACTCCATTCTCCAGCGACCGTGGACTCCGACGAGGATTGCACAGCCACGGCCCCTTTTCAGTTCGGCCCTTTTCAGAGATGGAGCAGTTGTCCACATTATTGTGGCGGGCCAGAGTGCTCCGATGAGGAAATTCATTTTCAGTTGCAGTGACTCTGACATGCGCAATTCAGATCACATGTTCTCCAATGAGGAGATTCAGCTGACTCACACTCCAGCCCGTTCGTCCTCCTCAACTACACGGCATGAGAAGCAACGTCATTGACAGCAGCAGTTGTGCGCGTTGGGTTGATATTGTCCGTGGTGTCCTGTAGCGTTGAGTTGAGTTTCTTTCTGTTTGTCCAAGTTGAGCATTGCATGCTCCAGCTTGAGGGGGAGTGTTGGAGTATTTGTTATGTGTGCCTATTGGGTTGTAGCAGGGTAAATGGATCCTGGAGAAGATCCATTTACCCCATCCAGTGTTTAGTCCCACATTATCCAGTGGTGGGACTTGGAGGCTCTGGGGAAGCTATATAAGGAGCCCCAGACCGCCTGTAACCATTGAGAGAAAGTCAATAGACAAATACGCCCCATTTGAGGGCTTCTCCCGTGGTTTTATCCCGCTCCTCACGGAGTAGGGTTCCACGTTAAATCCTTGTTCATGATGTTTATCTTTCTCTATTTCGATGCTATGTTTATCATTCCGCTTCCGCTTTCGATTTCTTAACATGGTATCAGAGCGGGTTCGTTTCTCGAGGATTTCATTATATTCTTTGGTTATGATTTGAGAATCGATTGAGAGAAGATTTGATTTTTGTTGAATATTATTCTTGTTCAAAATCAATTTCCAGGGTTTCATTTGAAAACCTTAAGTATGTGTAGAGTTCTAGGAACCCTAGGCATCAGATCTCAATGGATGTCTGATAACGACCATGGAGCGGTGCATCTCATTATCTCTAGGGCAGGGCTATGTTCTGGAAGCTATTCAAGTCGGCAGCCCTAACTCAGGAAAGGCAACATCTCCAAGCGGAAGCGTCACCACCAGTGAGGAGCCGCAACAACGTATCCCAATCGTATACAGCCCAACAGCGCGCGAGGCGCGACTTCAAATCGTGTGTCTCCTCCGCTATCTCCTGGAGACTCCAGGCGCAAATGGCTCCAGGTCGAGCCTCCGCATGCGCACGTCGCTCCTTACGCACTTGCGTCACCCTCAGGCGGAGCCTCCAGTCGCTCCATCGCCTCCTTTTTTAAATTTATGATGTATATATACACAAAAAATGCGTACGTGTTTTTATTGTACGTGCCCCTTTTTTTAAATAGAGAGATCACTTTGTGATATCTAGCTAGTAGTGAAAGTTACTTGAATCGTGCAAGCTATAAACGAATACAAAAGAAGGAAGTAGAGGTCACTTAAAAGGTTATGAGACCTGGGAAAGGTGTAGGGTATGATGACACTCCTATAGAAGTTTGGAGAGTTTTAAGTGAACGTGGTTTGACTTGGCTAACAAATTTATTCAATGTTATTTGGTGAAGCAAGAAAATGCCTGATGATTGGAGGAGAAGCATCATAGTGCATCCTTGTAAGAACAATGGAGACATTCAAAATTACAGAGGTATCAAGCTGATGAGTCACACTATGAAAAATCTGAGAACGTGTGATCGAAAGAAGATTGAGGCAAGTTTCCAAAGTAAAAGAAAACCAATTTGAATTCATGCAGGTCTCTCAACTATTGAAGCTATCCACCTACTGAGGAGAACAACAGAGATTTATAGAGCTAAAAGAAAGAATCTCCATGTGATTTTTATAGATTTGGAGAATGCTTATGATTCTGTCCCACGAAAGATATTGTGGAGAGTTTTGCAGAAGAGATAAGTACATATTCTATGCATTAACCTCATAAAAGATATGTATGATAGGGCTTCATCTTGTGTAAGGATACAGTCTGGGAAGACTGACTATTTTAACATCAGCATTGGTCTGCATCAAGATTCAACTTTAAGTCCATTCCTTTTAATTTTGATTATGGACGAGTTGACAAGTCACATTCAGGATGAGATACCATGGCGTATGATTCGTTGATGATATTGTGTTGATTGATGAGACAAGAGATGGGGTAAATGAGAAGCTTAAAGTCCGGATACATGCAATAAGGGCCTCAAATTTCATTTCAGATATCATTTTGGTGAGCGACAGAAATGAAATTTCGATCGAATTTCGACAGAGGCCTCCAAATTTCGATCGATATAGACCATTTCGACCGAATTTTGATCACCTACCGAAACTGAAATTCGATCAAATGTTAGTGAAGTTTGATTCCATGCATGCAGTGACGACTAAAGGATTACGTATAAGTTGGGCTATGACTGAATATATGGAGTGCACATTTTATTGAACCAATGGTGAATGAATCAAGGTGAAGATTGGTGACGAGAACATTCAAAAGAAAGATTATTTTAGATACTTGGGATTTATTTTGCAACATGATGAGAAAATTGATGGAGATGTTACAAATAAAAACAAATATAGGCTGGCTGAAGTGGAGATGAGCCTCTATTATTCTCTGTGATAAGAAAATTCCTTTGAAAATCAAAGGAAACTTTTACAAAGCAACCGCGAGACCTACTATGTTCTATGGATCAAAATGCTGGCATGTAAACCATAGACATGTGTAGAGAATGGCAGTAGTAGAAATGAAAATGCAAAGGTGGATATGTGGGCACACACACATAAAGATCCGATTCGGAATGATGCAATTATAAGGAAAGTTGGTGCAGCTCTGATCAACGATAAGATGCGAGAAAATCGCCTAAGGTGGCATGATCATTTGCAAAGGAGGTTAGTTGATGCACTAATGAGGAGATGTGAGTTTTGGGATGCTAAGCCAGCTAAGAGAGTGTGAGGAAGGCCCACGAAGTGTTGGAATGACACTATATGAAGGGATCTTAGTTTTTGGATCTAAGCCTGAGAATGTCCCAAGATAGATATGAATGGAAGCAAAGAATCCATGTAGCCAACCCTATTTAATGTGGGAAAAGGCTTTGTTGCTGTTGTTGTTCCTTTGTAAAAATATGTAACTGTTTTGTAATTTTTGTGTGGTGTTCTGCAACCAAAAGTAGACTATTAGAAATTGATAACATGTAAAAAACGATCTGAGATTGCAAAAACTAATCGAAGATTTATAAAAACCAATATGAGATTTGTAAAAATTGCGGAGATTTGTACAAATTGCTCGAAAAGGACTTGAAGATATATCCTTCTGAATCTGAGATGGCCTGTATTATCCAAAATTTCAAGAGCAAATATTTGCATAAATCAAACCAAAAGTAAAAAACCACCATTTCCTACTGAATCAAAATTCCCCCTCGCCGACGTCCCTGCCTCCACTGAGGACCCTCAGCACATCTCACACATCGTTGCAGGCATCGCGCAGCGAACCTCTATCGACAAGAGGGGTAGGAAGAGTGTAACCGAGCCATGTGTCGATGCAGATGACGAGGAACACGTGGTCGTACTATGTAAGGATCCAAATCACGTCGTCTGAGGCACACTTCGCGAGGCAGATTGGGTACCCAATGAAGAGCTTCTCGGTGGCAGTGGACTGCGCAATGGAGAGTTTCGGGAGGGAGAAGTCCGATCATCCAGGAATACCACTTCCATTGCATGTGCAACCTCACGCAGCCACTCGCAGGGCCACTGTCACCTCACGCGGCACATGAGCGGCCCTCGCTGCCACCGAGCGCTCTTCCATCCAGACCAATGTCGACGTTGGAGACCCTTTCAATACCGGTGGCACTGCCTGCTACTGTTCCGGGATGACAGTATGGTATGTCGTCGTCGATGTGCTCCCCTCGCATGAGAGAAAGAGGGAGATCATTTGATTTAGGGCAAATAGGATCCCTCCAATTTAGGGATGTAGGGTCGCATTCTATATCTAGAATGTGACAAAAAGACCAAAATAGATTTTCAAACATTTAAAAAAAATTAATGTGTAATTAATTCCAACCACAAGATTAGAAATGAAAGGATGGGATTGGAGGCTCACCAAGGGTGTGGTGAGCCACAATCTCAGTTGAAGTTTCTCATGCATGCATGCATGAGCGTATGTGTATGCGTGCGCCTGTGTGTGTGTGTGCGCGCACGTACGTATGTATGTAGGTGTGCACGTATGTGTGTGTGCATATGTAGGTATGTATGTATGTGTGTGTACGTATGTATCTATGTATGTATGTGTATCTATAAGTATGTACGAACATATGTGCAAGTACGTAACGTACGTGTGCGTTCGTGTGTGGGTGTGGGCCTGTAGGGGGGGGTGTCTGTGTGTGTATGAATGTCTGTATGTATGTCTGTATATGTGTATGTATGTACGTGTGTATGTACGTAAGTACATACGTATGTACGTGTATATGTACGTATGTATGTACGTACATATGTTTGTGCACATGTATGTGTGTATGTACGTGCGTATGTATGTACGTGTGTACGTATGTATGTGCGTACGCATGTAGGTGTGTATGTACGTACGTACGTACGTACGTATGTATGTATGTATGTATGTATGTATGTACGTACGTATGTGTGTGCGCATGTACGTGTGTATGTACGTACGTACATATGTATGTACGTGTGTGCGTACATGGGTGTATGTGTATGGTGTATGTACATGCGTATGTATGTACGTACGTACGTATGTATGTATGTATGTATGTATGTATGTATATACGTATGTGTGTGTATTCTAATTGTCTGAGTCCATTGAATATGTATTGAGTCCTAATTTTTCTACAATCGGATCTCTTCATCTTACCGTCAATGTAGTTCGAGATGTATTACTATATTTAACACATCCAATTAGGTTTGAACAAAGCATTCCATTTATTTCTGAAATAATTATTTACCTTATCTCGTCAACATTTAAAATCTAAGATTCGCTCAGCCCATATTTTCTTGAATTTTCCGCCGAAAGATTTTGATTATATCGCGAATCACAAATATTAAGGTCCTAGTTTTTGTCGCATTGAGCATTGAGGTATCCAGAGATTTATTGTTCTTAGTGCCATAGTTAATAATATCAATACAATTTTATCATAGCTATTTTTTATAGTTACAAACTGATGTAAATAGAAATTCGCAACGGCGGAAAATAATTATTTGAGTAGTGGAAATAATTGATGGAGAAGAAACTGGAAGGAGGAGAGAAGGAGCGTCGGTTGCGCGGGGATTCGAGGGAGAATCGTGAAGATCGCGTACAAGGAGAGAAAAGGAGAGAGTTAATTGAGATAACTCAAAAAATTGATAAAATTTTGAACCTGAACTGTCTTTACAAATGATTGTCATCATAATCCCTCATTCAAATTATCTCCTCTTAAATACCCCAGGCTTAGTTCATTCAAATTATCTCCTCTTAAGGCTCCACGGCTTAGTTCATTACCCACATCTCCTCCCACCTAACCCCTCATTCAAATTATCTCCTCTTAAATACCCACCATCTTTGGCCTTTATGCAAAAAGGTTTTTAGATGAGGTATACTTTTGCAAGTTTTTGAAATCCCTGCGAAATCCCGGATATCACGGGATTGGCTCTTGGGGAGCAAGCCAAGAGTCTGGGGACTCGTTCTTCATTCCTCAACGTGGGTGGCATCGAACCTTAAGTCTAGGGTCCCGACAGCTTCGACGGCTCGAGATCGAGTAGAGGCGACGTCGGCAGTATCGGTTAGGGAGGGTGGCAGCATGGGTTGGGAGGGCAGCAAACACAGAGTCGGAGGGGGAGGTTGGGGGTGCCAATGGTATCGGGTAGGGGGGTGGCAACGCGGGTCGGGATGAGGGTACGGCGGCAACAAACGATGGGGAAGAGGGTAGGAAGAGGTTTGGAGGCGGTGCGGGCTGAGGTGGCGGGGTGACATCGGGTAGAGAAGGGGAGGATGGTCGTGGAGAGGGTTGTAGGGAGTGTGTCGGGGCCGCGGGCGGACGGGGAGGATATGCATCGGCACAAGGAGGAGGTGGGGGGTCGAGGGAGGCGCTTGAGGAAGGGGAAAGGAACGGACAGTGGTGTGGAGAAGGGAAGGTCGGGGTGGGTGGTGACAGAGCCGGGGTTGTGCCGGGGGTAAGGGGTGGCAGTGGAAGGGGTTGGCGGCGGCAGTGGTGTTGGAGCTGGGGCTGGGGAAGATACCGTTGAGGGTGGGGTCGTGGTCTTTGAGGAAGGCATAGGGAGTACCTAGAATGACTTGGGTAATGCCGAGACGGCTGGAGACGGCTAAATAATTGATGCCGAAGGCAGTGGCTGCTCGAACACGTTATGAACAGCAAGCAGACGTTGACGACGATGATTTTCTCTTGCTTTTCTCCTTGGAAAACCCGAACAGCGACTTCGTGGGCACAAGGTTGTGTTTCACCGACCCTTTTAGCAACGATTGGCGTCATTCTCTTCTAGTTGGCACGTCAACGCTTCAACATTTCACGGGTCTTTTATCTGTAATGCCAAAGCTTGCATATTGGCCCACAAACTTGGAGCATATTAGATAGTGCTTGTCTAACCTTAGCAGCCATGCACGTCGTTGGAGCGAGATCCTTTGGGTTTATGTTCACGTGAACGACGGGAGGGATCGTCAGATCGTGAAGACGATATGAATGCCATGCTCTGATACCAATTGATGCAAATAGAAATTCGCAACAGCGGAAAATAATTATTTGAGCGGTGGAAATATTGGTGAGAAGAAATTGGAGGAAAGGAGAGAAGGCGCACCGATTGCATGGGATTCGAGGGAGAATCGCGATGATCGCGTACAAGGAAGAGAGAAGAGAGATATATTGAGATAACTAAAAAATTGATTGATTTTGACTTGAACTGACTTTACAAATGACTGCCATCCGCATTATATAGGAGGTATGGGATTACAAAAATAGAAAGAAATCATTCCAAAATTCAAATTGACCTATGACCAACTCACCTAAATGAAAAATCAAATCTTAATTTATCTTGATTGACTCTAACCGATTAATACCTAATTTGACCAACTAATTGAGATCACATTCGATCTCTTTTTATTCAAATAAAAATTTCAACGACTCAAATATTCGTAAAATAATTAGACTCTAATTAACGTACAAAAATTAAGCCCTAGTTATTGATTTTGCATTGCATCACAAACTAAATCATAATGTTTGTGTTATATATATACAAGTTATACTTACTAGTGTATCTGTGAGTATTACTAACCACTATTTATTGTTATTAATCATACCAATCCAAAGTTGTTTGTAACTAACCATAATCTTTAACTTATTTGCATATTTTGAAAAAAAATACGAAATATTTAATGTATTTTAAAAACCATTATGAGCCATTGATATAAAATCATTATTTCCTTGATACGCAATCGAAACTATTAATCATTATTTCTCGATTACAAACCTACCGTTGCAATTACTAAATTACTAATAATATACATATTTTAGGAAATTACTAAATTACGAAATTGCATGGACTGATTGTATGGGCATACATGTAGAGATAAGATTCAGAATGATGTGATCAGATGGAAAGTTAGTGTAGGTCAGATAAAGGACAAGATAAGAGAAAACCACTTGAGATGGTTTGGTCATTTGCAAAGGAGGTCGGTTGATGCACCAGTTAAGAAGATATGAGTTTTCGGATGTTAAGGTCGCTAAGAGAAGGCGAGCAAGGCTAAAGAAGTGTTGGAATGAGACTATCAGAATGAATCTTAGTTTTTTAGATCTAAATCTGAGAATGACCCAAGATAGATACGAATGGAGGCAAAGAATCATGTACCCGACCTTGCTTAATGTGGGAAAAGGATTTGTTGTTGTTGACTAAATTAAGAAATTACGTATATTCATGTTCGAATTTTTCAATAATCCAAAACTATCTCTTCAAATCAAATTCGATTATTTTGGAATGTTTCAAACAAAATTATTAGCAGTGGTTGCTACTAAATTTCCAAAGTTGTCATTCTACAAATAAGGAATCATAGCATGTAATTTTCCCATTAGGATTTCTCTCTTTTGTATAAGAGAACCCATGGGCTCTATGAGTAAACATAAGTATTCTTTTTCCACATGTATCAGAGCGGCGGTCCTAGACCAGAGCCCTGAGCAAAAAAAAACCCTAGATCTACCTCCAGCCCTTCTCTGCACGGCCTCCTCGCTTCGTGCGGTAGTCCATCAGCAGCCTTACACCGCTCCCTATGACCTCGCGTCGCCCCTAACGGAACCATCTGTTGTCTTTGCCGCTTCCAACGGCACCATATGTTGCCCAGAATCCCCGAGGGGTTGTACATTACCCCTCGCAGCAATCCACAGCGCCGCCAGGACCTACAGGGACGCCTAGCAGCAATTGTGTTGCTGCTTCATGCCCCTACGGCACTACCCAGCGGTGATCTTGACATCCTGAAGCCTGTAGCCCCGCCTGCTGACCCCATAGACGGAACGCGACGCCCTGAGTTCATCGTTTTCCGTCTGATCTTGATGATTTTGGGTCTGATTTACCGTTTTTTTAAATCAGACCACATTTTCTTCTGAAATAATTGTGATTTGAGTCTAAAAATCACACAACGACATTGTTTCATGTCTATTTAGACAGGACAAGAATGGTCTAAGGTTCCAGTGATTGCTCACAGTGTAAGAAAGTAAAGTTGATATGTCCAATCCATGAGTGCCTTCAAGGGCCGCACTCCTATTATCAAGATGGATGGTACCAACTACGAGCTATGGGCAATGGCAATTCATGATCGGATACAATATCATGGCAAAAAGCATATTCTGACGCAGGATGAGCCAGTGGACAAGATTGGGACCAATGCTTCATGGGAGGTTGATGATACATATGCAAAGTTGTGTCTATCGGTACCATTTCATTGAAAATAGCGATGACACTCTTAGTCAACCCACAGTGTTGGAAAATAAACATGCAGAAGCAAAACATGAAAAAATATAATAGAAGAATAAGAACAGCTGGATTTAATGTGGAACCCTACTCCCTAAGGAGCGGGATGAAACCACGGGAAAGCCCTCAAAGGGCATATGCTTCATTGCTTTCTCAATGGATACAGGAGGTCTGTGGTCCTCTATATAGCCTCCACAGAGCCTCCAAGTCCCACCACTGGTAGATGTGGGATTAAACATGTGGATGGGGTAATGGATCTCTCCAGGATCAATTTACCCTCCTACAACTCAATAGGCGCACAACCAAATACTCCAACACTCCCTCTCAAGCTGGAGCATGCAATGCTCAGATTGGACAAACATAAAGAAACTCAACTCACGCTACAGGACACTACGGACAATATCAACTCAACACGCACAACTGTTAGTTGCTATCGAGGACGTTGCATCTCATGTCGTGCAAGTGAGGAGGACGAACGGGCTGGAGTGTGAGTCTGTTGAATCTCCTCGTCGGAGAGCATGTGCACTGAACTGCACCTGTCAGAGTCGCTGCAACTAGAAATAAGTCTCTCCGTCAGAGTACTCTGGCCCGCCACAACATGTGAACTGCTCCAACTCCGAAAAGGGCCGAACTGGAAAAAGTCGTGGAAGTGCAATCCTCGTCGGAGTCCACGGTCGTTGGAGAATGAAGTCTGAAAGAAGTCTCCTCATCGGAGAACTGGGTCTCTCCCATCTGGTACAGAGAATGGTACACTACTCTGGAGTACCTATGACTATGATACCACTTGAAAACCCTTGCCACCATGGCATAGGGAATGGTCCTCTACTCTGGAGTCTATATGGCTCACATGAAAACTCTGGACGAAACAACAAGAATAATGATGGGGATCACTACAAAAGATGGCAAACACATGCTCATCTGAAAAGACCGCATACTTGTGCGTGTCTGAAACTGACTCGGAATCTGACGTCGAGTCTGACAAAATATTTGTAGAGTCTGAAAATCGGCTGGTCTGAAGAATATCTGAATCTGAAACAAGACATGTGACTCTACATCATACTCCCCCTCTCTCCCACACTTGTCGGAAAACATGGACATCGATCAGGTTGGGAGAAGACAATAACATGGGGAAACAATACCAATTAGTCAGTCACATCTTTTTTTCGGTTTTCGCAACCTTGCAATATGCATACGTTTTTTTCCCTTTTTTGTACGTGCCTCTTTTTTTAACAAATAAGCCATTAATTTTTTTTACAGCTTCTTCTTCTCAATTTTTTTTCAAAACAATCTTTTTCGCAAACATGCATACGGCATTTTTTTATTGTGCGCGCCTCTTTTTTCTCTTTTTTTGTTGTTGGTTTTAAAAAAATATCTTGTCCCAAATATAGGGCCCACAAACTTAGCCCAAATGCGGGCTTCTTTCTCTCCACTTTTTTTAACTCACCGCAGGCCCCCTTAGCCCTTACAAAAAAAACATTTATCCTTATTTTAAATCGGCCTAAAAATATAGCCCCCCTCTTTTTTTTAATTGCCCAGCTCTTAGGGTTCCCACGATTGGGAACCCGAGGGGCCTTCAAATACCGTCGCCGCCCCTAGCTTCAGATCGCGCGCTGCCGACTGGTCCGGAGAGAGGATCGCGTGCGATGGAGAGCACAACTGCCTTGGAATAGATGCGCGAAGAGGAGATGCACGAGATCTGCGCCGCAATAAGACTTCGTCGTCGACAAGATGGGATATTCTGCTCCAACTAGCGATGGTGGGGAACGAGGAGGCGGAGATGCTCCACGAGGGGGAGTTGTGCGGTGCTCGCTACTCGTGCGAAGGAGGGGCTCGCCGCCGATCGGGAGGCTTGAGGGATCTGCGACTGGGGGGCGGGGGGTGCGCCTTCCTGGGAGGCCTTTGCGGCAGCGCAAGGGCGACAATGAGATGTTGCGCGAGGAACTGCATCACCGGAGAGCGCTGCTTGAGGACACACGCACGTTGGAAGATGGGACTTCGACAGGGACACACGCGGAGGTGCCCGTACGCAAGGAGCAGAGTTGTCGCCCGGTGAGGCGACGCAGTTTCGACGCGGGGAAGCGCGGCCTCCGGAGGTTTCTTTGGAGATCGTGCCTGGTCTTGGAGGCGCAAATCCTGGATTGATGCAGGAGGATGCGACACAGGAGGCTTCACCTGGACTTTGCGTGGCGGCTTGAAGTCTTCAAACTGGACCATGTCGTTGAAGGAGTATATGTATGTCGTTGAAAGAGGAGTTCACCGCTGTGAAGGAGGGTACGCAATCGGGTTGTACCCTCGCCTGGGATCACGAGAAGGAAGGGTTCGCATGAGGAGTCGTCTGGCCAGAAGGAAGGGCGATCATTGCCGTAGCGAAGGGGATGCCAAGAAGCCATCAAGAGATTTAGGGTTTTCCTCATGAACCCAAAAAAAATTTCTTGATGCAAATCTTCAAAACAAACCACCAAAGAATTCTGATCTCGAACTAAATGAACATGAATGATCTATAAATCTTCAAGAACAGTGAACAATGAATCTAATAATCGTATCTCGAAAAAAAATGATGAAAAACAACTCCTTGAGAATCGAACCCGCCATGATACCATGTTAGAAAATAAACATGCAGAAGCGAAACATGGAAAAAGATAGTAGAAGAATAAGAACAGCGGGATTTAACGTGGAACCCTACTCCCTAAGGAGCGGGATGAAACTACGGGAGAAGCCCTCAAAGGGGCATATGCTTCATTGCTTTTTCTCAATGGATACAGGAGGTTTGTGGCTCCTTATATAGCCTCCACAGAGCCTCCAAGTCCCACCACTGGTAGATGTGGGACTAAACATGTGGATGGGGTAAATGGATCTCTCCAAGATCAATTTATCCTCCTACAACTCAATAGGCGCACAACCAAATACTCCAACATACAGCAAAGGCAATGTGGAACATTTTCGCAGGGACATACTCGCATGCGAAGAATGAGTCGAATATAGCTCCAACACAATATCTTCACAACCAAGCAAGGTGATCATCCCCCTCATGCCATGTATACTTCTCTAAGAGGTATGTTTGAGCGACTTCACAGCTTCATACCCTTAACGACGTCTGATGCAGCGTGACCCCAAATTATGGGGCCACAATTAGTCAATTAAATAATTAGCAATTTTATTTACGTTTTTAGCGGTCGTAGTGGTCTAATTTAATAATTGAGATCGCATGTGATCTCAACGTTGATTTCGTAGATTTTAATTACAATTGTTGGTCAATTAAATAATTAGAGTCCAATTAAGTTAGTTAGTGGTCAATTAGGATTTAATTAGTTGTAATTTGAGTATTTACTATTTTTGCAAACCCTCTCTCCTATATAAAGAGAGGGTAGGTCCTTGTTTTGAGACAGTCCATTATGAATTAAAGTTTGAGATTTTATATCTCTCCTCTCTATTTTCTCTCCTCCCTCCACGCGATCTCCGCGGTCTTCTCCTTCAACCTCTCGCGTTCCTGGCGAGTTTCTTCCTCTCAATCCTCCACTTTCTCTCCTCAACCCTTCTCTTCTTCTACCAAAAGCCACCAAAAATATATTATTATTTTATTTGCCGTCGCCGATTTTTATTCCGCATCAATTGGTATCAGAGCATGGATATCGAATCGTTCTCACGATTCGACGGTCCTGTCGACTATTGGAGAATGAAGCTCGATCAAGCCACCATATCACGAGGATCACATGCGCATTCGCGTCAACAAAAATATAAGAAGCGCCTCCGGAAAAGCATCAAGGTTCGACAATGGATAGATTCATGGTACAACATTGATATTTTTATGGTACAAGTTGACGATGAACAAGATCTTGTCGTCGACAATGATCTGTGCGCTATTCAGATCGTTGTGGATGGAAAAAACGTCAACAACGCTGCTGTCCAGGCCCTTTTAGAAGGAAATGGCGACGAAACGGTGGCTGTCCAGCGTGACCCCAAATTATGGGGCCACAATTAGTCAATTAAATAATTAGCAATTTTATTTACGTTTTTAGCGGTCGTAGTGGTCTAATTTAATAATTGAGATCGCCTGTGATCTCAACGTTGATTTCGTAGATTTTAATTACAATTGTTGGTCAATTAAATAATTAGAGTCCAATTAAGTTAGTTAGTGGTCAATTAGGATTTAATTAGTTGTAATTTGAGTATTTACTATTTTTGTAAACCCTCTCTCCTATATAAAGAGAGGGTAGGTCCTTGTTTTGAGACAGTCCATTATGAATTAAAGTTTGAGATTTTATATCTCTCCTCTCTATTTTCTCTCCTCCCTCCACGCGATCTCCGCGGTCTTCTCCTTCAACCTCTCGCGTTCCTGGCGAGTTTCTTCCTCTCAATCCTCCACTTTCTCTCCTCAACCCTTCTCTTCTTCTACCAAAAGCCACCAAAAATATATTATTATTTTATTTGCCGTCGCCGATTTTTATTCCGCATCAACGTCTCTAGAGCAGCATAAGGCCTACAGAGATTCCTTTCATGACCGGTATATTTCTAGTTGCCCTCAACCCGGAATATGATTCGACTCACTCTCAACTTCTCATCAATGCTACCAAACCTCCTATGGAAGAAGCATATCGTAGGCTGAGATGTTTGAGCATCTCCTCCTCCACACCCTCTCAGACTTCGTCAGATATGACAGCATCACGTGGAAGAGGTAGATCTATTCTTTCAAAGGACGAGGCACATGCGGCGGAGGCAGTATACGCCCAGTTCAGATATGTAGTGCTGCGGAGCAGAGTCAGACTGCTCCTAATCTCACTGACCATCGCTACAATGACTTCGTTACTCGCTTGAGAGAGATCATGCCTCCAACTGTTGGATCTTCTAGCAATGGTCCATCAATTACTACATCCTTTGCCTCTAGTAGTAGCTCAGGTATTACTCATACTTTTACTGGTGCCGACCAGATCCTTCAGAGTTGATAATGGATTCCGGAGCATCACATCATCTTTACGAAGAAAGATTATAGTTTGATATATACAGTTCAGCACAACCAGGGAGATCGGTAGTGATTGTTGATGGGACTCAGTCCCCAATTACTGGTAGGGGGAGGTTCATTTGACACCTTCCATACACATGCAGAATGGTCTTCATGCACCTTCCTTTTCTATGAACTTATTGTCTATTAGCCAAATTACAAAAGATTTACACTGGCATGCTATATTTGATCCTAATTCCCTTGTTTTTCAGGATATACTCACGGGCAGGATGATTGGATGTGGACGTGAATATAGAGGGCTATACAGGTTGTCTTAGTCTTTGTATGATGGTGCCGCTAATCTTTCTGGAGGATCTATTTCTTCATACACATGGCATCTTAGATTCAGCCGCATATCACTGCAAAAAGTCTATCGTCTTATTTATGGCGTCTCTTCAAGTTTTCAGTGTGAGTCATGTAAACTTGGAAAGCATCATAGGTCCAGCTTTCCAAGTCGTCATGGTCTTAGTAGTTATGGTTTGTTTGATTTATTTCATCTATAGATATGTAGGGTCTGATCGTGTACATGATCATCAGGGTCACAGGTACTATCTTGTTTGTGTTGATGATTTTTCCAGACTGTCCTGGAGTTTTCTTCTGAAGCACAAGTCTGAGGTTAGTACAATTATTCAAAATTTTGTGGTTGAAATAAATAATATATTCCCCGCCTCAATAAAATATATTCGTTCCGATCATGCGCTTAAGTTCTATACTACACACATGTCTCATTTTTTTAGCTTAGACGGCATTATTCATCAGACTGCTTGTCCCTATACATCTCAACAGAACGGTGTGGTTGAACGCAAACACCGATAATTTCCATATATCACCAGGACTCTTCTCATACATAGTCTGGCTCCATATTCTTTTTGGGTGATGCTATGCTGGCAGCTTGTTATCTTATAAATCGAATGCCCTTTACTATCTTGGGTGAAAAGGCACCTTTTGCTCTTGTTTTTCCTGATAAAGACCTCTTTTCTCTTACCCCGTTAGTATCTGGGTGTGTGGCATTTGTCCATATCTTACGACTGGGTCATGACAAGCTCTCTCCTCAAGCTGTCAAATGTATGTTTGTTGGTTACTCCCGTACCCAAAAGTGTTATCGGTGTTTTGATCATGTACATGGACAGTACTATGTCAGTGATGGCATCACCTTCTTTGAGTTAATCATGTACTACTCTCCTACAGGTGAGAGGATGAGTCCCTCTGAGTTTGAGGTTGTTATTCACCCACCTCCACCTACACATATACCTCATCATGCACTCCATGTTCCAACGCCTTCCCCAGCATCCAATACGCCCCAAATAATTTTGAAAACTTGGTTTTGATTGATGGAACTAGTGATGTGGATGATGTACATGATGAGCATGCAAATATACATGTGGAGCCATAACTACCATCAGAGAGTGATTTCGGGGGGTCCAGTGCCTTACGAAGAGGAAAGCATTCTTATGCGCGATACCCCCTGGCAAGTCAGGTGTCTCTAGAGCGGCTTTCATTGGATTTTCAGAAATTTATTGTGGGATTATCAGTTGTTGAAATCCCATGCACTTATTATGAGGCACTCAAGGTGAACGAATGGTATCTGGCTATGGAAGCAGAGATGGCTGGTTTACAGTCTTGTGCCACGCGGAGTATTGTTACAACTCCCTTAGATGTAACAATACTTGCATCCTACCAAGCCAAATTGGAGGAAGCGGATCACATCTTCTTTGGTTGCAGGTCTTCCGCAGGGGTTTGGGAGTCTTTGGGGCTCACGTGGGTCCGGGCCCTTGATGCTGATCAGTTTTGGCGGTCGATTCGTCGGGTCGGTCATGGGTCTTCCGATGATGTCTCCAAGCCTTTTGCCGCTCTGTGGGCTATTTGGCTTGATAGGAATGATAGAATTTTCAAGGGGCAGCGGTTTTACTCGGAGAATGTTGTAGCCCATTGTAATGTTTTGTACAATTTCTGGTTATCAAACTGATGTACACCTTACTTTATTAATGAATGCCTTGGTGTGGTGACTCCCGCCTCGGGAGGGCTCCCCGTGCTTTTATTCAAAAAAAAACTCCCTCAGATGTGTTTGTTGTAGGATGCAAGTAGGCGTTCATTGTGAAGTATCGAGCAGATGGCAGCATTGATTACTATAAGGCATGACTTGTAGCTCGTGGGTTCACCTAGACCTATGGCATGGACTACCAAGACACTTTCTCTCTTGTTGCTCCGCACTCCACACTTTGGGTTCTTCTCTCTATCGTTGTCACACGAAACTGGCTTTTGTACCAACTTGATGTGACAAATGATTTCCTCTATGGTGATCTTCAAGAGGAAGTCTACATGCAACAGCCACCTAGGTTTGCTACTGGAGGATGTCAGAAGGTGTGCAGACTTCATAAGACGATCTATGGCCTTAAGCAGAGTCCGAGAGCATGGTTTCAGAAGCTCTCAGATGTGATAGAACATAAGGGGTTTGTGAGATCCATTCTCCGTGTTTGTTCAGAGGTCCCAAAAGGGCATCGTTGCTATACGAGTATATGTCGTTGATATCATCATTACAGGGGATAATGCATAGGGGGTTCAAGTAGCTAAGGCCTTTTTGGGTCAGTAGTTTACGACCAAGGACCTTGGCAGTCTACGCTACTTCCTTGGACTGGAGTTCACTAGGAACCAATGAGGTCTTGTGATGAGCTAGAGGAAGTATGTGACATATCTTCTATCAGAGACATGTATGGGAGGATTGCAAGCCGGCCACAACCCCCATGGACCCGAGCATGAAGTTTTATGATGATGACATCAATGAGGTCGATAAGAGGAGAGACAGGGAGTTAGTTGGGAAGCTGCAATATGTGACCATCACCAGGCCAGATATATACTTTACAGTAAGAAAAGTGAGTCAGTTCAAGGAGCAGCCAAGATAGACCCATATAGATGCAATCCATATGATTTTGAGGTATCTGAAGACATCAACTGACACTGGCCTTTTATTTAGCATAGGCACATCCCTAGTTGTTATAGCTTGTGCAGATGCAAACTACGCAGGATGTCCCAAGGACAGGAATTCGACTTCTGGGTTTGCAGTATTTGTATGGAATTCATTAGTATCATAGAAGATCAAGAAACGGACAGTTATCGATTGAACGAGTGTTGAATCTGAGTACAAAGCTATGGCACAAGGCAGCACAGAGATGTTGTGGGTTAGATCAGTTCTGACTAACCTAGCCATTGAGGTGCATCTTCATATGCATATCCAATGTGACAACCAAGCCACATTGTTCATTGCCAACAATCTCACCTTCCATAAGCGAACCAAGCATATCGAAGTAGACTGTCACTACACTTGAGATATGACCCAGAAGAGCCTTATTACTACATCCCATGTCAGTCTAATGAGCAGACAGTAGACGTGCTCACCAAGGCTCTGGCCAGAGGCCCTTTCAGAGATGTTGTTCCAAGCTAAGCCTAATCGACATCTATACTCCAACTTGAGGGGGGGTGTTAAAGAGTTTCATGTTATGTTATTATTTCACAGTTATTTATTTATTATGTCGGTCATATGTAATTTTCCCATTATGCTTTCTCTCTTCTATCATTGGGCTCTATGAATAAACAACACATATTCTTTTTCCACAAGAGGACCTAGCATATCAAGGTAGATTGTCATTACACTCGAGACATGATCCAGAAAGGTTTCATTTATACGTCTGATATCAACTCCGGCGAACAAACAGCAAGTGTGCTCACCAAGGCTCTAACTAGAGGGCCATTCCAGATATGTTGTTCTAAGATGAGCTTGATTGATATCTACACTCCAGCTTGAGGGGGTGTTGAGATATTAGTTATCTTCTATCATTTTATGTATTCTCTTTTCTTTATGTCTACACTTATGTTATTTGCCTAACATGTTTCTCCTCTATATAAGTGTACTACAGGGCCTCGAGAATAGAAAACTTCTTGCATTCTCTCTCCGCATGTTTAAAAAAAATAAGGATGGTGAAAGGTTAGATTGAATGGGGCTATTATGGCTTTAACTCAATGATCATAAGGGTCTTAACGATGTACCTGACAAGGATGAAAGCTAGTTTACAACTTTGGCTGCACTGCAATTAAATAAGATCTCAATCTTGAATATTTTTTAGATCAGCATTCCACTTTATTCTCGTACACATTTTAGATGTACATTTGTAAGTATACGTATCAGAAATATTGTGTGTATCATGCATGTGATATTTTTTGAAGAAAATCTCGCATGTGATGTTTGTTTGCAACATCATGAAAAACATGCTAACGACTACGTTGCACTGTCAAAAATAAGATCATTCATGTGCATAAATGCTTATATAGTAACACTTCGTTGGATGTGAAGGCCCTCAGATTTTGCGGGCAGAGCAAGTCTTAGTAGTGAAAATCCATTGTGACATGAAAAACATAGGTTGATCTGTGAGTGTTTCGTTGTCCGCTTACAAAAGTACGGATCTTGAATTAGGGTTGAAATGAGCCATTTATGCATGATTGAGCTTTTTTTCCAGATGTAGCGTATGGTTGGGATCTAATTAAAGTCAATATATGAGTTAATTCTGATGTTGGATAGGGAGCAGTCCGTCAATTACAAGATTTAGTATAAGATTAGTTGAGATGACGGGGATCTAATATAACTGGGATGATCATTTTGGAAATAATTTCAGATATGACTTGAAATTGTTTGAATCCAAATAGGTTAATATATGGATAGTTTGGGTCTGTCTTGGCAGTGATTGGGGGTCTTAAAATGTCCTTTCCTTTAATCCATCTGCGCATCAAGTTAAGTTATTACAACTTTTACAAAGGAAATCATATACGTCTACCTCTAAACATCAATTTCATAATCTATCTTGCAAAAGAAGAAATAACAATTTCAACCATCAAGAGGAAAAAATCTATTTATATATAATTCAAATTATACTTAAATTTCACATTTCATCCACAAATCTACGCACCTAACGACAGTTGAATCCTCACCTCAAAAGCTACATGTCATTTAACACTTTAGCCCATTAATTATCCCACAAACATGAAACTTATCCATCAAATCAATCCTTCTATCCAAATTATCCCCGAATTTGTCAGACCCCAACAAAAAGTATGGAACAGTAGAAGACAACCAATTACCTTGTCATAAAGGCCCCTCGAAATCCTATGAGTAGCCTTACCCGTGGTTGTATCAGCTTCTTTGTTTTCTTCAAAGGTTACCTAGCCATAGCAAAAATACTAAATCAGCCAAAAAAACCCATTAGATCAAAGGTAAATAATAGGAAACATACAACAACAAAGAATTTTTTCACATTAAATAGGATCGGCTGGCTACATGGATTCTTTGCCTCCATTCATATCTATCTTGGGTCAATTTCGGGCTTAGATCCAAAAAACTAGGATCCATTCGGATAGTCGTATTACAACACTTCTTGGGCATTCCTCGTCCACTCTTGCCGGCCCAACATCCCAACACTCGCATCTCCTAACGGGTGCATCACCCGACCTCCTTTGCAAATGGACAAGCCACCTTAAATGGTTTCTCGCATATTATCCTCAATCGAAGCTACACCAACTTTACTACTGCTTGCATCATTCTAAATCCGATCTTTACGTATATGTCCACACATCTACCTTCGCATTTTCATTTCTGCAACCGCCATTCTCTGCACATGTCTATGGTTCACGGGCCAACACTCAGATCCATAGAGCATAGCAAGTCTCGCGGCTGCTTTGTAAAACTTTCCTTTGATTTCCATAGGAATTTTTTTATCACATAGAACAGTAGAGGCTCCTCTCTGCAACTGCCATTCTCTGCACATGTCTATGGTTCACGGGCCAACACTCAGATCCATAGAGCGTAGCAAGTCTCGCGGCTGCTTTGTAAAACTTTCCTTTGATTTCCATAGGAATTTTTTTATCACATAGAACAGTAGAGGCTCCTCTCCACTTTAGCCAACCTGCATTTATTCTATGAGTAACATCTCCATCAATCTCACCATCATGTTACAAAATAGATCCCAAGTATCTAAACGAATCTTTCTTCTGGATGTTATTGTCATCAATCTTCACCTTGATTCCTTCACTATTACTTCCATCAAAAATGCACTTCATATATTTAGTCTTAATCATACTTATACGAAATTCTTTAGTCTCTAATGTATGTCTCCAAACCTTAAGCTTCTCATTTACTCCATCTCTAGTCTCATCAATCAACACAATATCATACACCAAGGTATCTCATCATGAATGTGACTAGTCAACTCCTCCATAATCAAAGTAAAAGGCAATGGACTCAAAGTTGAACCTTTGTGCATAGC
This sequence comes from Ottelia alismoides, assembly GCA_037367405.1. Classification (NCBI taxonomy): domain Eukaryota; kingdom Viridiplantae; phylum Streptophyta; class Magnoliopsida; order Alismatales; family Hydrocharitaceae; genus Ottelia; species Ottelia alismoides. The sequence goes on along the minus strand of JAZKJV010007890.1, from coordinate 1,609,234 downwards.
AATGTTGATGTCAAAATAGTTGCTCTTCCATATTGGATCCTTACACAAGATGAAGCCATATCATACATATCCTTTATGAGGTTAATGTATAGGACATGTACTTATCTCCTCTCCAAAATTCTCCACAATATTTTCCGTGGGACAGAATCATAAGCTTTCTCCAAATCAATAAAATCATATGGATGTTTTTCCTTTTACCTCTATAAATCTCCACCGTTCTCCACAGCAAGTGGATGGCTTTAATAGTTGAGCGACATTGGCATGAATCCTAACAGATTTCCTTTTACTTTAAAAACTTGCCTCAACCTTCTTCCAATCACACATTCTCAAATTTTATAGTATGACTCATCAACTTGATACCTCTATAATTCGAACAATTTTGAATGTCTCGTTTGTTCTTAGAAAGAGGCACTACGATGCTTCTCCTCCAATCTTCAGGCATTTTCTTACTTCGCCAAATAACACTGAACAAATTTGTAAGACAAGTCAAACCACGTTCACCTAGAACTCTCCATACTTCTATAGGAATGTTATCAGATCCTACACCTTTCCCATGTTTCATAACCTTCAAAGCCTCCTCTACTTCATTTGTATTCATTTATAGCTTTCACGATTCAAGTAACTTTCACTGCTAGCTATATCTCTCGAAGTGATCTCTCTTTCCTTCCCCAATGAAAAGCTTATAGAAATAAAGCTTCCATCTAGTCTCTATATCCTTATGAGTAACAAGTATGTGTCACTCCTCATCCTTAATGCTTCTCACTTAAGAAAGGTCTTTGATCTTTCTTTCTCTTGCTTTGGTCAATCTGAATATCCTTCTAGCCCTCCTTAGAGTTGAAATTTTTGTGCAAAGCTTCATAAGCTTATGACCTAGCTTCGCTTACAGTCTTTTTTGCTTCCTTTGTTATTTTGAAGTTTGTGACAGTTTGCTCTATTATATCCCTAGACATGAATTTAGGCATGCTCTTTTAATTTTAAGCTTCTCTTGCACCCCTCCACTTCACCACCAAGCCTCCTTTTGGCCTGGAACTCCCACTTTTGACTCGTCTAGCATCTCTTTGGCTACCCTTCGGATATAAGATGTTATCGCCTCCCACATCTCATTTACATTTATGTTACAAACCCAATGTAAGTCTTCTAAAACCTTCTCCCTGAAGCTTGATAGATTCAGATGAAGATTCCACCATCTAGTTCTAGTGATCTTGGAAACCCCCCCCCTTTCTTTACCAGCCCGTTTATTTGCACATCCATGACTAACAAGTGATGTTGGATTGTCAAACTCTCTCTTGGAATTACAATCTTCACAACACACACCTAGAAGCCCAAATGATAGGAAACAAATATGCATCAAATGGATATGCATGACGAAATTTATAATCAAGGATCGCCCTCTAAAGTGCAAGATAAGATATCTTTATAAATGTGCTGTTGTAAAAACCACGTGCCCAGGTGTCCAAATCGAGTACAGCTCCACAAATACTTGGTAGGCTTGAGTTTTTGGGTCCAGGATTCGCTGATTCCAGTGATAAATTTGTGGTGTTTACATAACTGTGTGGGGAGACAACAGTAAGATGTATACTAATAGGGTTAAATACCGGTTCCAAATCTTTGCAGTGAATGAGATAGAATGTTTTTAAATAATGAGATCTCAACCTTCTTATAGTGAAGGGTTGAAGAGAATTACAAATGTGTCCACGAGGACATGGAAATATAAGAGAGTTCCGTAGAGCATAATTAAAAAGATTCCCCTCAAGGTGAGGCATAAAGGTCAATTATGCCTTCTTTTTTTTAAAAGAAAAATATGGCACTTCTTTTTTTTTTTTGAAAGGAAAAAAGATGCAATGTCAAGGAGACGACCACCCAAAACTTCTATATATTTACCGAAATCAAATTACGAATTACAAAGATCAAGAAACCCAGAGGCTTTTGACATGTTCTTAACATACATTCTCTCACCCAAAAAAGGACCCTGTTCCATGCCCTGAAGAATAGCCATAACCCAAACCTTGACATGCCTGGCCCCATAACTCAATCGGTCAGTGGACTCCCAAATAACAACCGAGTCAATCTTTACCATGTTCGGCCCCATAACTCAATCGGTCAGTGGACTCCCAAATAACACCTAAGTCAATCTTTACCACTGAATCAATGTGAGTTGTCACCCAAACATCCCTCGAAGTACCGCACCCAAAGAACAGATGGATCAGCATCCCCCATAGTTGTAGCACACCGTTGGCATGTCTCTTCAGCAACCAGGAAAAACCTAGCCCTATGCTCATCAATCAGTAATCGATCCCTCTTCAAAAGCCAAATGAAATCCCGAACATGCAACAACGCCTTCCACCTCCAAATCTACATGTACTAATTAAGATGCAATCTCAGGGTCAATAATCGTCTCTGCATAAAAAGCCACATACACCTTCCAAACCATGAAGTGACCATCTGCCTACATCCTATGATACGGATCCTTCAACAACTCATCTATTATAGGCAAAACCTCCGAAAGAAGCAGAAAGTCCACAAAATGCTGGTTCATAAGAGCGACACGAAACTGGAGGATCTACCCATTTGTCTCGCAAAACTCCCTCGTGAAATAGCTCCCATTAATAATCAGAGGAAACAAATGCGGGAAGGGAATACCAAGTATACCTTGTCCAATACAATCATCCATCCAAAATACGAAATCTAATCATCTATGTTGTCTCTCGATTTCGGTCTCATGAATGGGGCAACACACGGGAGCATGGAACAAATGCCCCTCCATATGTTCGAAGGTGGAATCACCACCCCAACCTATAGCATAAGCAAGCAACCCGCCAACAAGCTAAATTCTGCTCATTTTCTCCACCATAGGGAGCCAATAAGGTTGCTTCAATCGAACACCAATAAGAGGTAAACCCAAGTAGGTAATCGGGAGTGCCCCTTTCTATGCCCTAAGGGAAGCCATACAACGTATAATCTCTCATATCATCATAATGGAAATAAAGGTCGAACTTACCATTATTAATCAACAGTCATGGCCTCAAATTCCAACGAAATTCCACCTAACTTCAAAATTTTCATTTCTCTAGGTCATTGAAATCGAAACACTACCTTATTTTTTTCTGGATTCGACGAAATATCATCGAAGTGTCAATGAAATTTCATCGAAATTTCATGTCGATTCGGTGTAACAACAAAAATAATGGAATATACCCTTCGCTTTCATCGAAATTTGCATATATTAATTAATTTTCACTTATATATTCGTCGATATGTTGAGCTGTTAGAGTGCTTTACATCGTTTGAAGAAGTTTCTTTAGTCAGTTTGTAAATTTAGATCTAAATTCAAATCACATCTGTCCGACAAACTTTTGACTTAAATTCAAGTTTTAATGGAAGAGCTTTATATTTTTTGTTCTTTCTTTATTTTTAATATATATATGCTTTGATCAATGGTTATTATATGTGCCACTTCATTCTTAAGTGGTGATCATGGATAACTATTGGCAACATGTTACTTTACACATCAATATGTGTGATGATTATGACGATAATACTTCTTCAAAACTTATATTTACAACTCTATTTTAAAATAAGTGTGTATTTCTATTTTATTTATTGACCTTGGAATATTAAAAACCTTAGTTTTTGAAAAAAAAGTCAAGTTTGAGTTATTCCCAATATTTCCGATGATTTCACCAAAATTCTCCGAAATCTCTCTTTCCGAATTATGCTGAAATGAATCCAAAATCCGAAATTTAAGGCTTTACTTTCTTGCGGCTTCTATTTACTACAAGGAGTACATGTGGTTGTGCGAGTGTTGGGTTGTAGCGACCTTCCAAGTCTCGTGACAGTAAGTATTTGCCTACTATCAGGTTGGATATAGATTGTCCTTGTGAATGCAACACAATTTCTTGATGTTAATTGATTTGTTTATGTCTCGTATAACATATATTTTACGATCACAAGCTATACAATGCATCTATTGGGCATACATGTTAGAAAGAGTTGTGTTTGTGTGTCTTATTTTATTTCTAAAATTAAATATTTTTCTAAGTTAGAAAGTATTTTGGTTAGATACAAGTTCTAAGTTATCACTTGGATCTTCAATTTTTTGCATAAGATATTATTTTGCTAGTACTCTTTGTTGGCTTTGTTTTTTTTTGAAGTCTAACACTTAGGGGGAGACACGTCGTGGTGCACGCACCTTTTTTATAAAGCTAGAACGCCAAAAAGATATATACAAGGAAAGAAGTAAGAAAGGAGAGACAGGACCGTATAGACCCCACCCCAATATGCATATAGAGCTCTCCGAGCCCGGGTCCCTCCCGTCACCTGATTGCGGTTTGTCCTCAGGAGCAGAGTAACATTGAAGAAACTGTCCTGGCAAAGCTCCCTGTCCTGGAGAGAGATGGGTTCCGAAGCAGGGTGTAAGCGGGGTCGTCTTCAGAAGCGGGTATGGGTTCTGAAGCAGGTCGGTTCTCAGCGACATCAGGATGATCGTGGTCCCTCTTTCGGTGCCACTCGTCATGTGAACCTTCGCTCGCATGATGACAGCGGGGAAGAATGGGTGATTGTTTCTCGTTCTAAGCCTGGACGACGCTGCTTCCGCTACGCTGGTCGTGGTCATCTGGCGTCTGCATGCGCGGCTCCCCCTCGGTGCTTCCGGTGCGGAAGGGTTGGTCATCGTCAGATTTCTTGCAGGTCGGGGAGCATGGATCTTCGGCATCAGAAGCTCTCCTCTCGGTTGGGGGCCCCCGTCCACGGACGTGGTTCTTCTGCCTTGCGGGACTCTCGTTCTTTTGCTCAGGTGGTTTCCGGGGGCGGTGGTGTCGCTGTCGACAAGGGTAAGAGCATTCGACCTCCTCCCTCGCTAGGCTCTGGCGGTTCTGGGGTTCCTCGAGCTTCGGGGATGCATATCTCTAAAGGTATACCAGCGGAGCGAAGGCAGCCTGGCTCGGCTCGGCTGGGCGACCACTCGCTCGCTCGTGATTATCATGCGGCTGGGAACGCGACTGGAGTTTCTTCTCAGGTGCCGGCTTCGGCGAGGTTCGGTCCAAAGGCGCTGGGTGACAAATTTGGTGTGGCGATTGGCGTGGTGCAACGACCGGGCTTGGACCATGAGGTGATTTGTTCTGCTACTTTGCTTCTCCTGGGCGAGGCCTTTTCGGGGGACTTCCTCTTCTTGGATGACTTTCGATGCTGTGTTCGAGGGCTCTCCCCGGAGCAACGGGAGACCCTCCTGAGTCGTGCTGATGCCTCTATCGTCAAATGGCGACGGCCTCGGGTTGCGGACGGGGCGAGTTTGGGCTCCGAACTATGCGTCGTGGAGGTTCGCGGCGTTCCTTTCCTTTCTCGCTCGGTTCATTGTTTATCTAAGATTATCGGCGGTTGGGGTCAGGTGATGGCTATTCTGGACGACGGCCTGACCCCCGGATCAGATTGGTCTTGCATGAGGGTTCTGGTGGAATGCTCTTCTACCCTTTGCCAATCCATGACTGGCAAGGTTCTCTTCGAGAAGATGTGTATTGGCAGGTGGTCATTCAGGCTCGAGTTCTTCTTCCCGTCGCCGGACGCTCCGGCGCAGCCTTCACCGATCGCCGTCGGCGGCTCCTTGTCCGATGCTGGCTTCGGCGGTTCGTCTTCCATGGAACACGTGTCACTTTGCAAGGATATTATCGAAGCGTCGCGCATGCATGGCGAACTTCCTGAATCGTCGCTTGGGCTTCGTTTCACGTGGGAAGCTGGAAGGGCGCCTTCTCACGTGCCTGGGGGCCTTTTCGAGAACGATACGCTGACGGGAGATTTATCTGCTATTCCCGATCCTATGGACAACGGGCTGATCTCGGGTTGTGCGGTGGCAGTTCCTATTCCTACATCCGGGTCGGATCTTCTTCATTCGCGGAGCCTGACGCGGGCGACACCTGACTCGATTACTATTGGCGGTCCACTTATTTGCTATTCAGATTATCCTTGTCCTCTTCCGGTCTCATCGGTGCCCTTGTTTCAGAAGCTCTCTGCAGAAGACCTTTCCTCAACTTCATCCAGTTCCGTGTCTCTTCTGATTTCGCTGGGCTCGGTGCCCTCGGGGGCCGTTTCCTCGACCGTTGCTGGTATGTTCTCTCAGACCATTAGCCAGCCAACTTTCTCTAATTGGACTTATAGGTCTGGTGGCGAGCCATTGGCTTCATCGTCGATCGCTCCGGAAGATCCACCATCCCGCTGTGCTACTTCTTGGGGTGCTTGGAATGCTATGTTTGCTTCCCCGACAAGTTATGGAATTGTTTATTCTCGTCGTCTGGAACCGTCCTTCGAGGGCCCCTCTTCGTCGCCGGTTCGCGAGGCTGTGGCGGAGGCGGCAGGGCTCCGCCGGGCGGGTCAGCGCCGTGCTCAAATGTAACTGTGCCTTGGTCTGCGGTCACTTTTTGGGGCACTTTTTGTATTATTTAATGAAGCTACTTTCTTGGAATGTTCGTGGCCTGGGTGACCCGTTTCGTCGCCAGGCTTTGGGCTCGTGCTTGCGCGATTGGGACTGTGATGTCGTGTTCCTACAAGAATCAAAACTCTCTGGTGTCGATGACGCCCTTTGGAAATCTTTTGGAGCGGGGCCTCTCGACACTTTTTGCTCCTTGGACGCGGTTGGCGCTTCTGGTGGTGCTATTGTTGCTTGACGATCTTCAAGATTTTCTTTTGCATGTTCTCGTTTGGGTCGTCACTCTATCACTGTCATCCTTGTTCATGCGGACTCTAATGCTTCTATGGCTTTCACTTGCGTTTATGCGCCTTTATGCCACCTTGCCCGTCGTTTCTTATGGGAGGATCTACAAGGTGATGCTGCGGCTTTGGGGGAAATTCCTTGGATTTGGGGGGGGGGGGGGGGGGGGGGGATTTTAATGTTACTTTGCTCTCAAGTGACCGCCCTTGTGGTAGGGGGGGAAGGGATCCCGGCTCAGGCGAATTTTTGGACTTCATCCATGACTTGGCTCTTGAAGATCTGGTGGCAAGTGATATTATCTACACATGGCGTAATAACTCATCTCGATCCCGCCTTGACAGGTTTTTTGCAAACTCTGGTTGGATGGATGCTTTCCCCCTGTGTTCGGTTTCCTCTCGTCCGAGGTCTTTTTCCGATCATTCTCCCATTATTTGGGAAGCTGGCGATTCATCGCGCCCGCGTGGTATTTTTCGATATGAGAGGAGTTGGTTGCTGGAGCCTGATTTTAATGATTTGGTGCGGAATCATTGGTCACAGACTTCATTTCCTGGTGATGCGGCTCGTCGCTTTGATCTTAAGCTCTCGTCCCTTCGTCGCGTTCTTGCATCCTTTAAATTTAACACTCGTCAGGCTAGACTTTCTACTCGCAATGAGGCTGAAGCGATTATTCTTCGATTGGATCGTATTGAGAACGATAGGGAGCTATCCCCGGGGGAACTATCTGAACATTCTTCAGCTATGCATCTTGTCTCAGAGGATGACAGGAAAAAGGCCATTGAGTGGAGGCAGCGCTCACGGATTCGTTGGCTCAAGGATGGGGACGCTAATACTTCATTCTTCCATCGGGTCGCCAGTGCGCGTAAGCGTGCTAATTGTATTTCTTCCCTTGAAATGGGGAGCACTTTTATTCAGGGAGATCGCGAGCTGGGCTCGGCTTTGGTTAACCATTTCAAAAACTTCTTCGATCGTCAGCCTTCTTCCTCCTGGCGCTGGACGGCCAGAGGAGTCCCCTCGCTCGCCAGCTCGGATGCGACTCTTTTAACTCGGCCTTTCACGCTTGATGAGCTTAAGGGGGCGGTCTGGGACCTCAACGTTGACGCCTCCCCTGGTCCCGATGGTTTCCCCATCTCCTTTTATAGGGACTTCTGGGATATTATCGCCAAGGATGTTATCGATGTGGCGCTCGAATTTTGCGAGGGAAACCGGGGCTTCAACAGGATTAATCGTGCCAACATGGTCCTCATTCCGAAGTCCCTTGGGGCTACCCGTATTGAGGACTTCCGCCCAATTGCTATCTCCAATGGCATCTATTTAATCATTGCTAAGGCTTTGGCTAGGCGGCTTGCTCCCATTCTTGGCTCTCTCATTTCTCCCGCTCAAGCCGCTTTTGTCCAAGGGAGGCAAATCTCGGATTGCTTCGCGCTTGCCTCCGCGATTATTGATGGATGGCACAGAAATGGTACGAAGGGGAATCTATGGAAAATTGATTTTGCTAAGGCCTATGATTCCTTAGACTGGCGTTTCTTATGGGCGGTTTTGAAGTCCCGGGGCTTCCCTCCGCTATGGATTTCATGGGTTAGACGATGTGTTACTACCGTCTCCTTCTCCATATCCCTTAACGGTCGGCCGGCTGGGGGCATTTTCCAGCCTCGAAGGGGGGTTCGTCAGGGCTGCCCCCTTGCCCCTCTTCTATTCGTTTTGGCGGCCGACGTGATGCCTCGTATGATCCAGGGCGTGGCCAATGCTGGGCTTACTCGCGGTTGTTCTATGGGTAATGTTCATATTCCCCTACTTCAATTTGCGGATGACACCCTTTGCTTTATTGAGGGGGACCGGACTCAGGCCTTGGGGATGGCCACTACGATACAACTTTTTTGCGAGATGTCGGGGCTCCGCATCAATGGAGCCAAATCGAAATTTGTGACTTTTGCTCTGTCTCCATCGGAGGCTGGGGATTGCTCCTCTATCTTGGGGGCATCGCTCGGGGATCTGCCGCTGAAGTATCTGGGATTACCGCTCTCGTTGGGCCGTGCGCGCTTGCGTGATTATCAGAAGGTGGTGGAGAAGGTGGAGTCCAGGTTGGCTGGTTGGCATGCGTCGCTGCTCTCCAAAGGTGGTCGCTTGGTACTTATTAAATCTGTCCTCTCGGCTATTCCCATCTACTTCTTATCGGCTCGCGGCTTGCCGAAGGGGATCCGGTTGCGCTTAGAGAAATGCATGAGGGGCTTTCTATGGGGTAAGAATGGAAGTGGTAGAAGAGGGATGCATTTGGTGGGGTGGGATGACATCTCGCGTCCAAAACGCGACGGGGGTCTGGGCGTTCGGCGGTTGGAGGTGGTGCGTGATGCTTTGCTTCTTAAATGGGCGATGAGGCTTTTAGGTCGGGATGAGAGTTTGCTGGTGCAATGCCTTCGCGTGGCGGCTGGGAATGCCTTTGATTCTGTTTTTGGCGGGCACTCCCTTAGAATATTTCCCTCCTTTTGGCGCGATGTCTTCTCTGTCTTCAACTGTAACCGATCCCTGTTTAGGCCAGCTCTCGGCGATGGGAACTCTTTCAGATTCTCGTCGGTGGATTAGTCTGGTAAGGGTATATTCATGAATCTCTTTCCTCGTCTTTTTGCGTTGGCTGGGGATAAACTTGCATCGGTGGCTTCGTGCTGGCGCGATGGCGCCTGGTGCCCTATTTTGATGGACAATCTTTCTGATCAACGGTTGCTTGACTTCTCCGCTATGATGGCTCTCCTTGTGGATGCTCCGACACCATCAAGGGGCTGTGATCACTTTGAATGGAAGGAAGGGACCTTCAGCTCACGGAAGGCTTATTTCTCTATTCTTCCCACCGTCGTGCATTCGGATGCGGCTTTTCTAAGCCATTGCAAGCTCATTTGGGATCTCAAGCTACCAGAAAGGATTGGCATTTTTCTGTGGATTCTTAGGCGTGGAAGATTGCCTACTCGCGATCGATGTGCCTCGATTCTCCCGAATATCACGGCCTTGTGTGGTCTTTGCGGTTCCGATGTTGAGACGCCCAGCCATCTTTTCCTCCACTGCAACTTCGTGCGGCCAATTTGGGAGGACGTGGGATGGGTGAATCGTTCCGCGATTGAGGATTTCTGGGAGAGCTTATCCAACGCTGCTAATCGCCCGAGGGAGGAAAGACTTATTCCCATTGCGCGTATCTGAAGTATTTGGCTGGGAAGAAACAAATTGCTTTTTGCGGGGCAGAGATTTTATAAGGAAAATATTTGTATCGATGCAAATCGCTTTTGTATTGATTGGTCATCCGTGTAGCGTCTTCGGGGAGGCGGATGATATCCTTTTTGATATCATCTACCTTTACTTTTTGTTTTTCTTTCCCACTGTAAGTATTTTCTTTCTTCTTCCTTAATAATATGGGGCGAACACTTATGAGTGTCTCCCCCTCTTTTGAGTGTCAAAAAAAAAAAAACAACCGAGCGTGGGCTACACAAGCGACCAGTCGACGACTAGACGGGCTGAGAGAGACAATACATTTTCTTTGTAAAAACGCTGACCCCTAAAAATTGTGGCGTTCCGTCCCAACCAGATCGCCCATATACACGCGAAGAGACGCAAGAGATCCCTGCGATCTCTATCCTTGTTGGACAGAACAGATTCCCAGAAAGAGGCCGAGTCAGCAGTAGCAACCCAGTCCAACACCGTTGCCTCCCAAACGCCCACAATCACAGGGCAAGAAAAGAAAAGGTGATTTAAGGATTCCACGTCGTTGCCGCAAAGAGCATAGTCCTCCGAGGCCGAGCTTAGCAACCTAGCACACCGATCCCTTGTTAAAATCCTCCCCCAACGAAAGAGGCATAGGAAAATACCAACCCTCTCCGGGAGCTTCAAGGCCCACAAAAAGTTGCAGTCACGAAGCAAGGGATCCGTCCGCGGCTGAGGGTTGTGGGAGATCGCCATGAAAGCCTTCCTCGTCGTGAAGCCCCCCCCCCACGCCAGGCCCAGTGATCTCTCCCCCGCGTGGTCTGTGCGCACCCTCAATAGAGCCCAAAAGACCAAGAAACTCCTCGAACCTTTGATCGGAGTGGTAGCCATGAAGGATCGGAAGCCAGCCATCCCCGGACCAACAAGAGGCCACGGAAGCGTGCTCATCGGCCGCCAAAGCAAATAACCGCGGGAACGAATCCCGAAGAAGAACCCCACCAGCCCACATGTCCGACCAGAAACTGAAAGTCCTCCCGTCCCCAAGGCTAAGGAGAAAAAGATTAGAATATCGTTGGCCCACCGCCATCACCCCACGCCAGAAAGGCGTCCGCGATCGGAGACAGCCAGCCGGCCCAAGCATCACCCCACGTAAGCCAAGAATCTCACGTAAGACAGACGAGCAGAAGTCGTCGCTGTCACCCCACAATCTGTTCACCCACTTCAAGAGAAGGGCATCATTGACACAGTCAAGCCGATGAATGCCAAGACCCCCGTCACACTTCCTCTTCGTCACATCCTCCCACCCCACCAAATGCGGCCCACACGCAGATGGCCCCCTCCTCCCCCACAGAAATTTCCGCATCAACTTCTCAATACGTCTTCGGACCTCCACAGGCAGGCTGCCAATTGGAGAGATAATAAACGGGGATAGAAGATAAGACCGATTTGATGAGGACGAGGAGACCACCCCTCGAAAGCAAGGCTGAACTCCACCCGGAAAGCCGCATCTCCATCTTCTCGACCACCTTGGACTAGTCGCGAAGCCGAGCCCTTCCCGCACCCAAAGGCATGCCCAAATAATCAATCGGAAGATGGGCAGGCGACGAGCCCAGGGCCACACCACAATCAGTCACCTCCTCCGCATCCAAGCCAAAAGGGACCACCTTGGACTTGTTCGCATTTATGAACAGGCCCGACAACTCGCTGAACACCTCCAAAGTCGCGACCATGCCCCTGACCTCATCACGCCCCCCACCAATGAACACGATCGTATCGTCGACATACTGAAGGATCGGAATCACCCTCTCGCCACAGGAGAAGCCCATAGAGAGACCACTATCAACCATACGATCCGCCATCCGAGCAAGCACATCAACCGCCACGACAAAAAGCAGGGGGGCAGAGGGCATCCCTGCCGCACCCCTCTCCGTGGCTGGAAGCGATCACCCGCCATACGCCCATTGATCATAACCGAGAATGAAGCCGTCGAGACGCAGCGGCGCATCCAAGAGATCCAAATCTCCGGAAAACCACGAGCTCTCAAAACTGACCACATGAAGTTCCAATCGAGCGAGTCATAAGCTTTAGCAAAGTCGACCTTCCATAGCACACCGCGAGTTCCTTCCCTTACCCAACTCGCGACCATCTCAGAGGCCAAAGCCGTGACATCGGCAATCTGACGACCGCGAATGAACGCCGCCTGCACCGGGGAAATGATATCATTGAGCATCGGGGCCAGCCTACGAGCGAAAACCTTCGCCACAATCAAATAAAGACCATTCGAAATAGCAACAAGACGGAAGTCCTCAATACGCTCGGCGGAGGATAACTTCGGCAGCAGTATAATGATAGCCCTATTGATTTTGTCGAAGCCAGCATTACCTCCGCAAAATTCGACAATGGCTTCCAAGACCTCCCGCCCCACCAGCTCCCAAAAACCCTTGTAAAAAGCGACCGGGAACCCATCCGACCCTGGTGATCCATTATCGTTAAGATCCCAGACGGCCCGCTTAACCTCCTCCAAAGTCACCTCCTTCGTCAAGTCGTCGCGAAGCAAAGGCGAAAGAGTATGGGCCCCCGCCCCAGACCATTTCCAGCGCCTAGGCATGCGCCTAGAGAAAAGGTCCTTGAAGTACCGCGCGACCTTCCTCCCCAGGTCCTCCTCCCCCTCCACCACCCTGCCATCGATCAAGATGGAACGAATACAGTTCGAGCGCCTCCTTCCGCTAGCCACCCGATGGAAGTAAGACGAGTTAGCGTCCCCCCGTGAGAGGTTAACTAGGCTTAAGAGGTTTGGGAGAAAAAGATTAGAATATCGTTGGCCAACCGCCATCACCCCACGCCAGAAAGGCGTCCGCGATCGGAGATAGCCAGCCGGCCCAAGCAACACCCCACATAAGCCAAGAATCTCACGTAAGCCCGAAAACCATTACAAACAACTCAAGCACTAGAGTCACTCCCTTCGTTGACCCAGTACAACCACCCACAAAAAATTATATCATTTGCATACTGTAAGACTGACATTGAAATATTTCCAATGCTAAATCCAACAAAAAACTACCATCCACCACCTTCGCAACCATCCTACTAAGTGCATCTGCCACAAGAATTAAGAGCAAACGCACCGACGAGCAACCTTGGTGAACACCTGTTACACCTCTCTATGGTTGAAATAAACCACCCATCTTCCTTCCATACACCAGAACAACATAAGACAATGTGGTCACAACTTTTCATCTAGCCAATCCACTCGCCAAGAAAACCCCTTCAATGTAAACAAGCCCAAATACACCTTTGATATACACAATCATAAGCCTTACAAAAGTCAATCTTCCATAGAAAATCCTTAGCCATCTTTCGCCTCCATGTCACAAGCATCTCTAAAACCACCACAACTCAGGCCATCATAAGTCAACCTTCCATAGAAAATCCTTAGCCATCTTTCGCCTCCATGTCGCAATCATCTTTAAAACCATCACAACTCAGCCCATGATAAGTCTGCCAGGAATGAGTGTCGTTTGCATGGGATCAATGTCGGAATCCAAAATCTCTCGCAACATGTTGACCAATACCTTCGCCAAAATGAGATATATGGCATTCGATAAAGCAATGATGCGCAACTCCTCTACCATACACATCACATACTTCTACGAAAGAAGGAACAAAAGCAAGTGGTCTAGTCTCTTAAATCCACCGTTCCCTTGTCGCAACTCCTAAACAATCTCTAGAACCTCTTGGTCAACCAAGTCTCGGAACTCTCTGAAAAGAAAACTGCAAAGCCATCGGACCATGTCAGATATCCTCGTTCAAATTGAAAATCGCCCTTCAAACCTCCACCAAAGAAAAAAGTCACATCAAGTCCTCAACCTATGTGTTTTTTCTAACTCCGCTTCTTTCATTAATATACTTGGGGCAAACGCCCTAGCATGTTTCCCCCTCTTTTGATTAAAAAAAAACTCCTCAACATGCAACTGAGAAAAATGTAGAACATCTTTGCTCACCCATCTAGCACCACCACTAAAAACATGCCTATTAAGCTCTCATAGAAGTGACTTCTCGTGGCATCCCTAACGACAAGGTTTGCCTCTAACTCCTTACCCACCCCAATAGAGAGCACCAAATTGCGCCTCCGTCAGCCATCCGCAATCACATAAAAAAATTGAGGTATGCATCCTCCTCTTGCAACTATATATGTCTCGATCATTATCATCGCTCAATCTCCTTGTTCTTGTCCTCCAACAGAATGCAACTATGCCTGCCCCTCATTGCTCACTCCTCCTAAAACAACTCCCGAGTGTCCTCCATCTGATCCAAACGCATAAACTCTGCATGGACCCCCTCCCTGCAATGTCCCCTATGCTCTCGAAACTCCATTTTAAATAGCACAAGCATATCACGCAAGGTTCAAATCTTCTCTACCATCTTTGACGCATAAGCATTCACTATTTGATTATGCCAATAGGTGAAACTTTCTCACGAAAGCCCTTAACCTAAACCATGAGTGCTAAAATCGGAACAAACCACCAGGACGGTGGTCATCTCTCAAATCCTAGTAGATCAGTATATGGTTCGAGTATGACCACAACATCAATACGACAATACCACGCTCTCAAAAGAAAGCTCTTCAACAACTCCACTAAGCCAAGAAAATCGTACAGATGAGACTTCAACGACATGGTTCGCCAAGTGTATTGCATGTTGGCAGCATGCTCCATTGACATCTAACCCACTCCTTTTCTTCTGTTTACGCGCACAGCATCTTTGGACCTCTGATTTTGGTCGAGAAGATTGAGTTCAAATAGTTGGGAGAAAAACACAGATTGATTATTCAGAGAAACCCTAGGATCTCTTATATAGGGAGAGACCTTAAGGGTAAAGTAAAAAGTAGTCCATAGGAGATAAAGAAATAACGAAGAGGTACATAACATAATAATAATAACTATCTCTACACTCCCCCTCAAGGTGGAGCATAGATGTCTATCATGCTCAGCTTGGATGAACATCTCTGAAAAGGTCCTCTGAGCAACGGCTTGGTGAATACATCCGCAGTCTGATCTCCTGAGCTCACATGCGTAGTAGATATCAATCCTCTCTGGATCAAGTCTCTAGTGTAATGGCAATCAACTTCAATATGCTTGGTTCTTTCATGAAAAGCTGGATTGTTGGCAATGAACAAGGCTGCCTGATTGTCACACTGAAGCTTCATGGGTAGAGGCACAGCTACATGTAGATCTTCTAGTACGGATCGAACCCACATCATTTCCGTGCTGGCTTGAGCCATGGCCCTATATTCGGATTCTGCACTGGACCTTGCCACAACCGTTTGTTTCTTGCTTTTCCAAGAAACCAGAGAGCCTCCAATAAAAACTGCGAATCCTGAGGTTGATTTTCGATCCTTAGGGCAACCTACATAATCGGCGTCTGCTCACGCTGAGATAGATAAATCTGTGCCCTTCCTGAACAGCAACCCTGAACCTGGAGAAGACTTCAGATACCTCAGTATCATGTATATAGCATCCATATGAACTTGTCTTGGTTGCTCCACAAATTGACTCACCTACTTACTGCAAATCAATATCCGGACGAGTTATGCTAATATAAAGGAGCTTACCCACCATTTCTCTATATCTCCTTTTATCCACTTTAGCAGTATCACCATCATACAACTTCATGCTAGGATCCATGGGAATACTTGATGGTTTGCATCCATCCATGCCAGTCTCAATCAAGATGTAATGTACTTCCGTTGGGTCATCACCAAGCCCTGTGCATTCCTTGCAAATTCCAACCCCAGAAAATATCTTAGGGTTCCAAGATCCTTCGTAACAAACTGACGGCCTAGGAATGCCTTCGCCCTTTCTATGCCCTGAACATCATCTCCTGTAACTAGAATATCGTCAACATAGACCATGATAACAACCGTACCTGTCGATGACTTCTGGACAAACAACGAGTGGTCTGCATTCGACCTCTTGAATCCATGTTGCTCAATAAGGTTGGAAAGCTTCTAAAACCATGCTCTTGGACTCTGTTTGAGGCCATAAATTGCCTTGTGAAGTCTACAGACCATATGCTTCTCCCCCTCAGCAGTAAACCCAGGTGGCTGCTGCATGTAGACTTTCTCCTGTAGATCCCCATACAAGAATGCATTCTTGACATCCAGTTGAGATATACTCCATTCACGAACCACTGCCACAGATAAGAGAATGTGAAGGGTAGAATGTCTAGCCACTGGAGAGAAAGTATCCATGTAGTCTACGCCATAGGTCTGTGTAAAACCACGCGCGACCAAACGTGCTTTGTACCGATCCAAACTGCCGTCTGCATGATATTTAACTGTGAAGACCCACTTACAGCTCACAATAGATGCGTCAGGAGGAGAAGGGACCAAAGACCATGTGCCACGAGACTGCAATGCACGCATCTCATCTTCCATAGCTAATCTCCAGCAATCACTCTTCAAAGCCTCCTGGTAGGTCCGTGGGATATCCACGGAAGACAAGGCTGAAGCAAATCTTTGAAAGTCACCCGTGAGACGGTGAAACGAAACCTGTGAAGCAAGTGGATAAGAGGTACACATCCGCTTCTGCTTCCTAATAGCATTCAAAATATCAAGATGATCCTCTGCTACACTGGATGGTCTAGTGTCCTCCTGCACTGAAGAATCCTGCACGTGTACCAAATCTGACCCGTCAGTAGTAATGCCATCTGAACATACCTGAGGCGTGATGGGTGGCTGACGTGTAGCCTGAGCAGGACCTAACCGACGTGTATAGAATTTTGGTAGAGGTGAAATGGGAGGTCGTGGAAGAGGTGGAGGAGGAGGTGGTGGTGGAGGAGCTGACGTGGATACAGGAACATGAGGAGACTCAGGTGAACTCCAAGTAGGTGGTGGAGGAACATAGACATCATCATTGGTAGTGGATGGTACCAGTTTGTCACCTGCAGGAGAAAAATACATATCAGACTCAAAGAAAGTGACATCAGCACTCACGAAGTACTTCTTATTTATAGGATCATAACACCGGTAGCCCTTCTGAGACCTGGAATAACCAACAAAGACACACTTGACCGCTCTCGGAGAGAGCTTGTCAAGTCCGGGAGACAGAAGATGAACAAATGCCACAGTACCACAGACACGTGGAGTCAGTGAGAATAATTCCTTGTCAGGAAAAATGAGAGAAATAGGTATCTTCTCACCAAGAACAGAGGATGCCATTCGATTGACCAGATAACATGCGGTAAGAACAGCATCCCCCCAGAAAAAAATAGGAGCACAACTCTGAATCAACAGGGTTCGAGTAATATCCAGGAGATGGCGATGCTTTCTTTCCGCCACACCATTCTGCTGAGATGTATACGCACAAGTGGTTTGGTGAATAATGCCCTTTGATGAAAGAAATTGAGAAAGTGACCGTGTGCAGAATTCTAGGGCATTATCCGTACGAACATATTTGACTGAAGTAGAGAAAACATTGTGCACTTCATTAATTAAATTCTTGATCACATCTCCTGCTTCAGATTTATTTTTCAAAAGAAAGACCCAAGATACACGAGAGAAATCATCCACTACCACAAGATAAAATATGTGCCCCTGATGATCGGGTACACGACTCGGACCCCATATATCTATATGAAACAACTCGAATGGGGAGCTACTGCTCCGACTCTGACGACTAGGAAAGCTTGACCGATGATGCTTTCCCAATTGACATGCTTCACAGCGAAAGGACGAACTAGGAGAGATCTGGGGCAGAAGATGGCGCATTTTCTGGAGCGGAAGGTGACCAAAACGTAGATGCCAGATGTACGGAGAAACTGGTCCGGCAGAATGAGAGGAGACGCCAGCATAGGAATTTCGAACCAGCCGATATAGACAATTCTGCTCAGAGCCACAGCCAATCACCCTGCCCATTAGTATGTCTTGAAAAATAAGAAAAGACGGGTCAAATATAGCACGACAATGCAAATCCTTCGTAATCTGACTAATAGACAACAAATTCATCGAGAACTCAGGAGCATGTAGGACATTCTGTAGATGCATAGTGGAAGATAGGAAGACCTCCCTCTGTCCAACAAGAGGAGAATGAGTACCATCTGCGATCTGCACTGAGCAACCGTGAAGAATGTCCCTGTAGGACTCTAGTCTGTCTCTATCTCGGCAGAGATGATGTGTGGCTCCCGAATCTATAACCCAATCAGAGATATCATGAGTCGGTGTAAATGCAGTAGATCTACCTGAGGTACTAGCAGCAGCAGAAGAACTGGCGGAGGCTGTAGCAGCAACATCTGAAGGTCCACCAGACGAATCACCAGATGATTGTGGCATAATATCTCGGAGACGTGCCACAAGTTCCTCAAAACGATTATCTGCAGTAGATGTAAACGGGGACTGAGAGTGCTCTGCAACACGTGCCGATGCTGGGAAACCATGCTTAGAATTAGAATAGCATGTCTCCTTCGAGTGTCATGTGCGGTGACAATAGGAACATGGCTGACTAAAGCGACCACCCCTTCCCTGGGGTCCACGTCCACGTCCACGACCACGACCAATAGACCCTGGGGTCCACGACCACGACCAATAGACGGGCTACCTCTTCCACGCGAGACTGCCATCGCCGATGGGGTGGAGTAGAGGAACTGGAAGAAACTGTAATGCGACTGAGTCTCCTGTAAACATCCTCCACTGGAGGAATAACAGCATCGGCTAAGATCTGAGACCGGGCGGCGTCATATTCAGGATCAAGAGCCGCAAGTAGGACACCCACCATGGTGGCATTCCGAAATGTCTTCTGCTGTTCAGGAGTCGCTGTGAGTGGGATAGTACTGTATAACTTCTCAAACATCCCTCTCAGGGATGTGTATAAGGAGTGAAGAGGTCTGTCGCTCTGCTTCATCGTGAATATGTCATGCTGAAGCTGTAACATCTTGGTCTCATTTCGCACCTGCGAATATGTAGCGGCTAGAATAGCCCACATCGCCTTGGCAGTGGGCTGATGGAGGACATCATTGGCAATCTCCATCGTCAATGTACCAGACAACCAGACCTTTGTGTAGGAGTCATCAGCCTCCCATGAGGCATATATCCCTGTCTTCTCTGCGGACTCATCCTCGGTAAGAATGTACTTCTTACCATTCGACTTCATGAGGCTCATGAACTGCATTGCCCAGAGCTCATAATTCGACCCATCCATCTTGACTATTGGTGCAGGACCTTTGAATGCGCCTGTGGAGGGCATATCAACCTTCGATTCTGACATACTGCCGCTGGAGAAGAACTAGGGTTTGTAGACAAAATAATATATGTCTACACAAACTGCATTGGATTCGAGTGCGTATGTAGACGTTACGCACTCAAATCCATATATCCGATGGAAGAGACGAGGTGCGGCTAGGGCACGCTAGAGATGAGGGCCGCCTAAAGGGCTAGCGGCGGGACTGGGGACCGTCTATAGGGCTGGCGGCTGGACTGGGGTGCCGCCTGGGTGGTGGCGGCGCGGCAAGGGTGCCGCCTGAGGATCGGCGGTGGGGCTGGTGGGGTCCGTTGGGGGCTGGTTGACGGCGGGGGTAGGTTGGCGGCGGGTCTGGTGTGCCGCCTAGCGAGTGGGAACCGCCGGGGAGCAAGAGGGGGATGAGCCGGCGGTGCGGGGGTACGGCGGCGTGCGAGGAGAGGGCGGCGGGTGGGGAGAGGGCAGCGGGTGGAGAGAGAGCCCTAGGGTGGCTCTGATACCATGTTGGATGAAAAACACAGATTGATTATTCAGAGAAACCCTAGGCTCTCTTATATAGGGAGAGACCTTAAGGGTAAAGTACAAAGTAGTCCATAGAAGATAAAGAAATAACGAAGAAGTACATAACATAATAATAATAACTATCTCTACACAAATTAATAAAACATCCTTCCGGTCCTACCGAGCAAGAAAGTTGAATGGGAATGGTTGTGGTTCGGCACAACCACTCCCCATATGATCGTGTAGACATGTTATTGGTGATCTACATTCTCAGTTATGGTAATATCCATGCACCATGCCAAAAAAAGTTGATGTCACATCCGCATGCGCTTTCAAATGAACAGCACCCATATTCAAGGGACAAACTACGACTCATGGGCTATGCAATTAAGAGCTTCATGCAGTGTCATGGGAAGAAGCATATTCTGACAATGGAAGAGCTGACTGAAAAATTAGGACTTATGCATCAAGGGTCGCGGATGATGGGTACGCACGAGTGTGGCTATCTGGTATTTTATCTACATCTTGATTTAGCCCATCGCCAACGTGATGTGGAAATCTTTACAGCAACCTATTCTCAGGCAAGGAACGAGTCGAAGATATTACAACTTCATATGATATCTTCATGACCAAGCAGAGTGGTCACCCCCTTCATACCTTATACACATTACTCATGGGTATGTTTGAGAGACTTCATAACTATATACCTCTGGTAGCTACACTAGAGCAGATGAAGGCATACCGAGATTCTGTTACAACCGGGGTCTCTCATACGACCCTAGTTCCGAAGTACGATACAGTGCGATCTTAAACACTCACCAAAGCAACCATACCTCCTATGGAGGAGGCCTATTGCAGACTCAACAACCTCCTCTACCGCACTGACTCAGAACTCCTCGGCTATAGCATCATCCAGCAGTCGAGGTGGGCCGACCCAATTAGGGGATGTGGCATTCGAGATAGAGGCGGTTCTAGGTCACGCCAGTCATGCACCTATTTTCATTGACCAAGCTATTCATAGGATACATGCTATTCAAAGCATGGATTTCCACCCTCCAACCCTATTGTCAAGCAAGTTCAGAATACTGTTGATTCAGTTGCTTCCACGTATCACAAATTCTATGAGTTTCTTGCCCACCTGCGAGAGATCATACCTTCAGTTGTCAAATCACCAGCTGTCTCATCAGGACCATCTGATGTTGTTGCTTATGCTTGCACCAGTACCTCAGATACGACTTATGCACTTACTAGTTGCTCCAGGATAGACTTTTCATAATGGATAATGGACTCGGGTGCTTCTCATCATCTCTGTGGAGATCGATCTTAGTTCCACTCATACAGTTATGTACAGTCTGGTAGGTCAATGGTGATTGTTGATGGGACACACTCTCCCATCACTAGACTGGGGGAGGCCCACTTGACTCCCTCCATGCATTTGCAGAATATTCTCCATGCACCAGAATTCTCTATGAATCTCTTATATATAAGCTGGATAACAAAAGGTTTGCATTGTCATGCCATATTTGACCCCACTTCCCTTGTTTTTCAGGATATACTCACCGATAGGGTGATTGGATGTGGCCATGAGCATATAGTGCTTTATAGATTGATCAAGTCGCCATATACAGGAGCTTCTTCCGTTTCTACTGGATCCATCTCTCCATATATGCGACACTTGCATTTTAATCGTCTCCTATTGCAGGAGATATGTATACTCATTCCACACATCTCTCTCAAGTCTACATTACAGTGTGAGACATGTCAACTGGGAAAGCATCATTGCTCTAGATTTCAAAGTCGTCGGGGTCGTAGAATCCAGAGTCTTTTTGAGCTTGTTCACTTTGATGGTTGGGTTCAAGTCATGTCCCTGACCATTAGGGATACATGTATTATCTTGTCGATGTGGATGAATATTCTCGATTATCTTGGGTGTTTTTGTTAAAGACTGGTTTTGTGATTCAAACCTTTGTGAATGAAATAAAGAATATTTTTTCGGCATTGTAAATTATATTCGTTCGATAAAGCCTTAGAATTTTGTATGCTTCGTTGTCTCATTTTTTCAGATCCCATGGTATTATTCATCAAACTCCGTGCCCATACACTTCTCAGCAGAACGGTGTTGTTGAACGCAAACACCGTCATCTCCTTGAAATTACCAGGACTCCTTACTCAGAGTCAAGCTCCACATCCTTCCGGGGTGACGCAGTCCTAACTGCATGTTACTTGGTCAATCGGATGCCATCCTCGATTCTGGGGGAGAAAGTCCCCATTTAATAACATTTCCCGAAAAGGAACTTTTCTCCCTTACTCTATGTGTGTTTAGATGTGTGGCATTTGTACATCTTCTGAACCTTATGCGTGACAAGCTCGCTCCTTGAGTTGTCAAGTGTATTCTGTGGTTTATTCTTGTACCCAAAAAGGTTATCGTTATTTTGATCCTATTCGAAAGAAGTATTACGTGAGCGTAGATGTCACTTTCTTTGAGTCAATCATGTACTACACTCCTATATGTGATAGATTGACTCCATCTGAGTCTGGGGACAAGGTCCATTTTCCACCTCCTCCTACTCATGCCCCCTCTGCTCCAACGCCTTTCCCATCATCCAGCGCATCCTAGGTAAATTCTAATAACTTGGTTTTTACCGATGGCACCGGTTCAAGAAGCCCCTAGATCTGATAAAGCAGAAGGGTTTACACACTCGACTGCAGACCATTCCCTCTTCATTCAGAGAACTTAATGAGGTACCATTGTCATTTTGATTTATGTTGATGACATTGTTGTCGATAGAGATGACATTTAGGGCATCAATACGACCAAAAGCTTTCTAAGACAACAGTTTGCCACCAAGGATTCAGGTGAGCTACAATACTTTCAGGGTCTTGAATTCGCTAGAATCAACCAGGTCTTATGATAACCTAAAGAATCATGTTTTAGACATTCTTTCAAAGGCGGGAAAGACATATTGTAGACCAGCATCCACTCCTATGGATCCAAGCATGAAGTTACATGATGAGACCACTAGGGAAGTAGATAAACGAAGGTGCATGGAGCTAGAAGGAAAGCTTCTCTATGTTACAATCACCAGGCCAGATATATCATTTGCCATGATAAAGGTCGGTTAATTTATGGAGCAACCACGACAGATGCACATGGATGTGGTGTATATGATCCCTAGATATCTGAAGTCTTCTCCCGGTATGGGTCCATTGTTTAGAAAATGGACTTCTCTTGTTGTCACAGCTTGTGCAGATGCATATTACATTGGTTGTCCCAACGACGGAAAGTCTATTTCAAGCTTCGCCGTACTTGTGGGAAGTTCATTAGTTTCATGAAAGAGCATGACAATGGGCACGAAATCTAGTGTCGAGTAGAATATAGAGCTATGACACAAGTTAGTGCTTAAAGGATGTGGGTAAGATCAATTCTGAATGATCTTGACGTTGATGTACTTCTTCCTATGTAGCTACAGTGTGATAATCAGGCAGCTCTCTTTATTGCCAACAATCTAATCTTCCATGAAAGGACTAAACTTTTTTTTTGAAGCCAGAAACAGGGGGAGACACTCAGTGGTGTTTGCCTCATTTATTAATTAAAGAAAAAGTAAACAGAGAGTTTACAAAGGTAACGAGAAAACGAAACAAGCAAAGCAACTACAAAGCCCAATCATCCACCAATTGCGCACAATGCACCTCCACGTTTTCCTTGTAGAAGTGTTGCCCAGAGAAAAGAGCTGCATTTCTGCCCAGCCATATTGCCCACAAAATTGCCACGGGCCTAAGGATCCCTCGCTATCTCTGTCTCTGTTTGCCACCATCGAAACACAAAAGGAAGCCAAATCGGAAGTGCATAACCATGCCATTCTTGTGTCTTCCCAGATCAGAGTCACTTTAGGGCATCTGAAAAAAAGGTGTTCAAGGAACTCTACCGCAGTGTCGCACAAAACGCACCTATCAGAGACGATGCCCAGTAGTCTAGCACATCGATCTCTCGTCATCAATCTTTTCCTACGAAATAGCCAGAGGAAGAAGCCAATCTGTTCAGGGAGCCTGAGACCCCAGAAGAAACCGCAGTCACGAATCATACTCTCCGAGCACGAGGGTGGGGGCCTACAAATCACCCCATAGGCCTTCCTCGTCGAGAAAGGGCCCATACGCCACACCCAGTGATCCCTCCCCTCAGTAGGACACCCCGCACCCTTAATAGAGTCCACCAAGGCAAGAAAATCCTCGAGTCTTTGATCCAAGAAATTAGCAGCGAAAGCCGAGAACCAGTTACCGTCCGACCAGCAAGATGCGACCCGAGCACTCCTATCAGCCGCCAGAGCGAAAAGGCGAGGGAACCGCGAGCACAAGCCCCCCCCCCCCCCCGTCCAATCATCAGTCCAGAATTTGAAGGAATCACCATTTCCAATCACCAGCCTAAACAAGGATAAAACCTGAAGAAGACCTCCATCACCCCCTTCTAAAACGGCGTGGGGGACCCCACCAGGTCAGCAGTGATCAGCATCGCCCCGTTGATGCCGTAAATCTCGCGCAAAACCTTACTACACAAATCCTCCCCTGGGCCCCAAACTCTGCTGGCCCACTTAAGAAGCAATGTGTCATTAACATGCTCCAGACTCCGCACCCCCAGTCCCCCCTCGTTCTTGTGCAGCGTGATATCTCCCCATTCTACTAGGTGCAAACCCCCCGACTCCTCCCCATGTTTGCCCCATAAAAATCTCTGCATAAGCTTCTCAAGGCGCTTGCGTATCCCCTTCGACAGCCGACGATTAGATAAGAAGTAAACAGGGATGGAGGAGAGAACCGCCCTTAAGAGGACAAGCCGTCCCCCTAAAGAGAATGGCCAACTTCCATCCAGCCAACCTTGTTCTTCCCACCGCCAAGGGCATCCCCAGGTAGTCAATCAGGAGAGAGCCGCAATCAGACCCCAAAACCCGCCCACACGCGTCCGCCTCCTCCATCAAGAGGCCGAAAGGGACAACCTTCGACTTGTCCACATTCTTGAAAAGACCAGACATCTCACTGAAAAGATCCAGGGCCATAGACATGCTCGAGGTTTCCGCGAGGTCCCCCACAATGAAAAAGATAGTATCGTCAGCATATTGCAACAACGGGATCACCGGACCACCCTTAGAGAATCCGGCCGATAATCCGCAGTCAACAACCCGGCAAGTAATGTGAGCAAGGACATCTGCAGCGATGACAAACAGAAGGGGGGCAAGGGGGCAGCCCTGACGCACGCCCCTACGCGGTTGGAAGAAATCCCCCTCCGGGCGGCCATTAACCATGACCGAAAAAGAAGCAGTCGTTATACAGCACCGCATCCAAGAAATCCAGACCTCCGGCTCTCCTTCGTAAAACCGACCAAAGGAACCTCCAATCAAGGCAATCATATGCTTTTGCAAAATCCACCTTCCAGAGAACACCGCGCCGATCCCCCCGCCTCCACTCCGCAATGATTTCCGAAGCAAGAGTAAGGTAGTCTGATATTTGTCTTCCCTGTATAAAAGCAGATTGGAGCGGGGAGATGATGGAGTCAAGAATCCGACCAAGCCGCAATGCAAATACCTTCGCCACAATAAGGTAGAGGGCATTAGAAATTGCAATGGGGCGGTGAAAGGACTAAACATATTGAGGTAGTCTACCACTATACACGTGATATGATATAGAAAGGTTTCATCCTCACTTCCCATGTCAGCTCAGAGGATCAGATGGCTGACGTATTCACCAAGGCCCCGGCCAGGGGGCCATTCCAAAGACGATGTTCCATGATGAGCATGATAGATATCTATGCCCCATCTTGATGGGGAGTGTTAAGAGGCTTATGTTATTCTTCTTTGTTTATTTATCTTTCTGTCCATACTATGTAATTTACCCATTAAGGTTTCTCACCTCTATATAAGAGGACCCTAGGGCATTCTTGATGAATAAGAAAAAGCCTTCGCCTCTTTACACACTTCCTCCTATTAACATGAGTTTAGATATTCAAAATTCTACTATTCATGCAGCCATAATAGTTGTTATTCTGAAATTCAAGGTTCTTTTTCCGACATTCGCAAATCATGTTCTAATAAGCCTAGTACACTGGAAGAGATACAACATCTTCTATAAGATCTCAAAAAAGAGTACAATCATGAAAAGAAGCATATATCTCTAGCGAAAGCCCCGTCGAGTAGGATTCTGAGTCTGTAGTTGCTATTCAAACTATATTAAACCCTCCCAACTGAATTCCCTACTCATCAACGCACTGCAACACATGCTTGTCAACAGCTTCCCTATAATGGAAGGCCCGCAGAAAGCAAAGCTACTATTTGTACCCTCCTCAATGCTTCTTCCTTTCATTGGCAGCAATTGGGAGCAAGGATCCCAACAGCCATCACAGTTACGTGCAATAGGTGACGGTGGTCGCTTCTCGAGAAAGGTACTAGCAACACCCCTTGTTTAACTATCACTCTCAAGGGCCCACAAACAAAAGTGATCGCCATCATCGCCATGGTGACAAGAGTTACTACTTGACACACGGTCAACCCGAAGTGTATCCCACCCTAAACCTAACCCTACCCATCCCGCCTCCTCCCCGCATCGTCGTCGCAGCCAACAGTGCTCCAACCCGATGCCGCAAGCGTCACCGACGCTCCAAGCCGCCCAGGCCTTCGCAACTTGCCGCTAGGCCGCCCTCCCCCCACCCCTCGCGGTCGCCTGGTTGTCCAGCCCATGCTTGTCGCAGCCTAGGCTCACCGGTTGACCCTACCCGGATCTTCGAAGACGCCGGCTAACCCCCCCCCCTCGACTGTCTTGGGCCACCGTTGGCTAACCCATACTCCTCTGTATATCCCTACAGCTCGATCTATCGGTTTATTTGGTCTGATTTTAACCGGAGAACGCGATTTCAAACCTTAAAATGTGTTTTCCGACCCTAGCGAGCAGTGGAAATTTATGAAGATGGTTGTATGAGTCTACACGTACAACCGATTCTCCGTATGATCATGTAGACCCATTAATATCGATCTACTCCCTAGTTGAGTTCCGTTATTCGGCAGTTTTTCATCTCGTCAGAGAATAAGGGTGACATTTTTTCGTCTGGAGCCTTCAAGGGCCCATCTCCCATCGATAAAGATGGATGGGACCAATTATGAGTTGTGGTCCATGCAGCTTCTCACCCTCATGCAGTGCAACAACAAGGAGCACATCCTGACAGAACCAGAGCCAACGGATAAAACTTGGGCAAATGCTTCTTGGAAGCAAGATGACGTGTATGTGTGTGTTTGGCTATGTGGGATCCTCACCACAGAGATAGCCAATGATATTCTAAACTAGCCCACCGCCAAGGTGATGTGGGACACTTTGGCTTCCACCTACGCTCAAGCGAAGAATGGGGCAAAGATTCTTCA
This sequence comes from Ottelia alismoides, assembly GCA_037367405.1. NCBI lineage: Eukaryota > Viridiplantae > Streptophyta > Magnoliopsida > Alismatales > Hydrocharitaceae > Ottelia > Ottelia alismoides. The sequence goes on along the minus strand of JAZKJV010007890.1, from coordinate 1,582,232 downwards.
GCTACAGTTTGACATCTACAAGGCCAAGCAGAATGGTTGTCCTCTGCACGTGTACTACAGTTTACTCCATGGCAAGCTTGAGAAGCTTCATAGCTATATGCCTATTATTACATCTCTTGAGAAGCAGAAGACATATAGGAACTCCATATGGTTGGAGTTTTCATGATCGGCCTAGATACAGAATATGATGCATCACGTATTCAACTTCTCACTGGAGCTACCATAGCTCCCATGGAGGAGACTTATAGCCGTCTCAACCGTATTATCATGCCACTTACGGCCACTCCTCGGCTCTCGTCAGCCATGGTCATTTCTCATGGTCGAGGAGTAACGACCCAGTCTAAAGGACGCACCCCGGTTGGCAGAGATGGTGGACGTCCGCGTGGCCCTTGCACCTTTTGTCGTTGACCGAGACATGCAGAGGATACATGCTACCAGAAGCATGGATAACCGTCATTGGTCGCGTAGCATAGCGGATTGAGTCTTCAGATACTCTTGCTTCCCAGGCAGATCCTCGCCTGGATGATATCATCTCTCGTATTCGAGAGATCATGGCTCTTATTACAGGAACCACCAATAAAGATACTGCAGCCGAAGCCTATTCGAGCTCCTTAGGTATCGCTTATGCTTTCACTGGTAGTAATGGTGTAGATATGACAGAGTGGATTATGGACTATGGTGCTTCCCATCATCTTTGTGGAGACGGAGCACGGCTAAGGTCCTACAGGAATACTCCACCTAGTAGATGGGTTGTCATTGCCAATGGCGACCATTTACCCGATACAGGACAGGAGGAGGTGCATTTGACGCCATCCATGTATCTTCGGAATGTTTTATATGCTCCTGACTTTCAGATGAATTTACTTTCTATTAGTCAGATTACTAAGAACTGCATTGCCATGTCATCTTTGACCCTTCGTCTCTTGTATTTCAGGACATACTGACGAGCAGGGTGATTGGATGTGGCCGTGAGCAACAGGGACTTTACAGACTGGTCCAACCTCCTCATGTTGCAGTTTCTACTATACCTACTGGTCCAGTCTCCCCATATCTGTGGCATCTTCATTTTGGTCACATTCCTCTATAGAAGCTATGCTATGTTCTCCCTCATATTTCCACGAGATCCTCCTTTCAGTGTGAGGCATGCCAGCTTGGGAAGCATCACCGTTCCTCATTTCCATCCCATCAGAGTCGGAGCAGTTCTCGATGATTTGAGTTCCTTCATTTAGATATATGGGGGTCTGAGTCGTGTTCCTGATCACCGGGGACACCATTTTTATCTAGTTGTTGTTGATGATTTTTACAGACTTTCTTAGGTCTTTTTATTAAATATTAAGTCTAAGGCCGGATTTGTGATCAGATCTTTTATTAATAAGATAAAGAATATTTTTTCTATTAATGTCAAGTACATTCGTTATGATAATGTCTTAGAGTTTCGCATCATACAGCTTTTTTCCTTTCTTAGATCTCGAAGCATTGTTCACCAGACCTTATGTGTATATACATTCTAGCATAACGGTGTTGCCGAGCGCAAACACTCACTTACTTGATATGACCCGAACATTGTTGATACAGAGTCGTGCTCCTCATGCCTACTGGGGAGATGATGTCCTCACATCTTGCTATCTAGTAAACCGCATGCCTTCATCTATGTTGGGAGAGAAAATTCCTTTTTCGATTGTGTTTCCCGAGAAGGATTTTTTCTCTCTTACACCTCATGTGTTTGATTCAGTTGCTTTTGTTCATGATGTCTCTCTTGGTCGTGACAAACTCTCTCCCAAAGCTGTCAAGAGTATTTTTTTTTCGGCTACTCTCATACCCAAAAGGGGTACCATTGCTTTGATCTGCTCAAGCAGAAATACTTCGTTAGTGCTGATGTTACTTTCTTTGAATCTGTCATGTATTTTTCTTCTAAAGGTGACATACTAGCCCCGTCTGACTCTGACGATGAGATCTGCATGCCTTCACCTCCTATTGTCGTACCACCACCTTCCTCTACTCCTGCTCTACCACCACCTCCTCAACCACCACCACCATTGTCGCCTCCACCTACACCTACTCTTGCCTCTACACCTGCTCTTGTGGCTCCATCCCGTTCTGTTACTCTGTTTGTTGCCACGTGTTTTTACTCGCAGGTCTCGCTCAGTTCCCCCAGCTCACAAACCTTACCCATCATCCAATACGCCTCAAGTATGTAATGAGCACATTGTTTCTACCGATGACACTACTGTGTTATATGTGCAGCACGATTCCATATAGGAAGAGCAGGTGCCCTTGGCAGATGATCTTGGCGTGTCGATTGCTCTGTGAAAGCAGAAACGTATGTGTGCTACTTATTCTCTTGCACCTGAGCAAATTGTCAGAGGATTTCAAGAGGTTTACCTTGGCAGTATCAGTTGTAAAGATACCACAGACATATCAGGAAAATCTTCAGGACAATAGCCATGGAGGAGATGGTTGCGCTACAGTCACATGGTACGTAGAGTCTTGTTTCTGCTCCAGTTGGTGCATCCTTTATGGGATGCAAATGGGTGTTCACTGTTAAACACTGTACAGATGGCAGTGTGGATCGCTATAAAGCAAGATTTGTGGTATGTGACTATTTCCAGGCCCCAGATATCCTTTGTCGTGAGCAAAGTGAATCAGTTTATGGAGCAGCCCAGACAACGGTCCATATGATTTTGATGTATATGAAGACTTCACCAGGTACGGGACTTCTGTTCAGCAAAGATACATCTCTTTCATTTACAGCATGTGCGGATGCAGATTATGTTGGGTGTCCAAAGGATGGGAAGTCTACTTCAGGCTTTGCGTTGTCCATAGGGAATTCCTTGGTTTCTTGGAAGAGCAAGAAGTGCTGAGTCAGAATACAGGGCCATGGCGCAGGCTATCACGGAGATGATGTAGGTCAGATCTGTTATTACTGACCTGACTATAGAGGTGTCTCTTCCCGTGCACCTCCAATGCGACAATCAGACTACTCTTTTCATTGCCAACAACCCAGCTTTTCATAAGAGGACCAAACACATAGAGGTGGACTATCACTACACTCGTGACATGATACATAAGGGTCTTATTGCCACTAATGTCAGCTCCGGAGATTAGACAACATATGTTTTTCCTAAGGCCCTAACTAAAGGGTCTTATCAGAGATGTTCCAAGCTGAGCCTGATCGATATTTGCGCTCCATCTTGAGGGTGTGTTGAGATATTCATTATCTTTCTTATTATTTTCTTGTTATCTATTTATTTTGTCTACTTGATGTAATTTGCCCAATAGATTCCTCTCCTATATAAGAGAATCCCAAGGGCCTCTCATTAATGCAATTGATTATTTTCCCTCAACATCAGTCAATCCAGAATGTCCAATTGAAGGCATGGTTTCAAATTTCGCAAAATATCGGTGAAATTTCGTTGAAATTTCGATTTCGACATGCAACCAAAATTTTGAGTGAAATGCTGATATGTGGGTGTTCCTTCACAAATGTAGATCGATTTGGGCGAAATATGACGAAAATTCTACCGAAAGTTTGGTGAAATTTCGTTTAGAGATGGTTGTTAGAAATATGAAATACATAATCATAATCAGAGAAAAAGAATAAGAATATGATGAACACCAGGATTTTACGTGAAACTCTTCTCCCTAAGGAGCGGGATAAAATCACATGAGAATGCCTCAAATGGTTGATGTGTTCATTGAACTTTCTTCTCTAATACAGGAGGTCTGAGGCTTCTTACATAGCCTCCATAGACCCTCCAAGTCCCACTACTGGTAAATGTGGGACTAGACATTGGATATGGTGAATGGATCCTAGAAGGAGCCAATTACCCATCTGCATAAGTGACGCATATAATCCAACACTCCCCCTCAAGCTGAAGCATGCAATGCTCAGCTTGGACAAACAGAAAGAAATCTCAAACTCACACTACAAGACACTATGGACAATATTAACTCAACATAAACATAAATGTCGGTTGCTGTCGAGGACGTTGCTTCTCATGTCGTACGGGTGAGGAGGAACAAAGGAGCTAGAGTTTGAGTCAAATTGGACCTCCTCATCGAAGAACAAGTGCTCTGTACTACGCATGTCAAAGTCGTTGAAACTGCAAAGAGTCTACTCGTCAGAGTACTCTGGCTCACCACATGTAGAAGATTGAATCATATGAACAATTGCTCCATTTCTGAAGGGTCGAACTGAAAAAGTCGTGGATACATCCTCATCGAGTCCACAGTTGTTGGAGAATTGAGTCTGAAATGTCTCCTCGTTGGAGAATTGGGTCTCTCCCATACTGACTCAGAGAATGGAATCTCTACACTGGAGTCCTTATGAAACCACATGAAAACCCTAGCCCACATGGCATAGGGAATGGGATCTCTACTCTAGAGTCCCTATAGATCACATGAAAACTTAGAGACCAAAAATAAAGACGGGGATCACACAAATGATGATCGTAAACACATGCGAATCAATCTGAAGACTCGGAACTAATCTGACATCGAGTCTGATCATGAACTATAGAGTCTGAAATCTGGTTGGCTTGGAATCTGAAGAATCTAAAAATCTGGCATGTAACTCTACACAATACTCCATCTTTCTCCCATACTTGTCGAAAAACAATGATATCAACAAAGTTGGGAGAAGACATGAAAAAATGGGGAGACACAAACTTTTATCAATTTTTTATAGATGTTTCTTTCCCTTTTCCCAACTATTTGTCTCACACAAAAATTTCCCCGGCTATTCCTCCCCTTTTTATAGTCGACTCATATTTTTTTGTTTATGTGTACGGTTTTTTTATGCACTTTTTTCAAAAAAAAAACTCCCAACCCACTTTGGCCCCAAAAATAATCGCATCCCTTTTTTTGGCTGAAAATGCAACTCTAACTTCTCCCGCTCTCTCTCTCTCTCTTTAATCTCTCACGGCCCATCTTGGGCTCTTATTTAGGGTTCCCACTTGGGAACCCCTCTCTCGAAGGACGCCGCCCCGACTGGGGTTTCTTCCTCGGCTATCACCGCCTTCTTTGTCGTCTAGAGAAGCTCGTTGTTGGAGCATCGTCTGGTAGTTGTCGTCACCCACGCAAAGACTTCGCCAAAAAAGAAAGTGTTGTCGCTGCATAGCCCGTTGGATGGACCTTCGCTTGGAGGGGATGGGTCGTCGTCGAAGGAGGGAGTGTCGCCTAGACAGAAGCCGCCTGGAGAAGGAGAAGCCGCCTGGAGGAGATAGGTGGGTGGCACCGCCTGGAGAATATAGCTCCACAACCTCCAACTAATCAAGGATGGGGTCACCTGGAGCATTGTTTTTTTCGTATGACGTAATAATACTGGGGGGCGGGGAGTTGCACACGGTTATGCATTGCCTGGATTGGGGTAGTTTTGTGGATGGTGGTCTGTCACTGACAGGATGCATCTGCCTTGTTGACGAGATTTGAAACCCGCCTGGACTTTGGAGAATGTCATGAATGTCGTCGCCTAGAGATGATCAGAATGACGATGGAGATCTTCATAGCACCGAACAAAATTAGGGTTCTAGGGACCGTGGAACCGTCAATTGTTGATGCTTCGAATTAGAGCCTGATAGCACTCATGTGAGCTGCCCACCGCTGGATCTAGGGTTCTAGATATGGAACCCAAATTGTTTTTTTGGAACCTTGAACGATCAGGAATCGAATCCACTTGATGGCGCAGAATTAGGGTTTTAACAAAACCCTAGTTACCTGGAACTTCAGAAAGTTTCAAAAACACGAATTTTCAGGACTTTGATGATGATCTTTGAAATATACAAAAATTAGGTTTTCAGAAGAAACCATGGAATTGAATCTTGAACTTGATCACAAACTTGAATGATACATAATAATAATTTTCAAAAAATAAATCTTCAAGAACAAAACACAAAAATCCTCAAGAATCGAACCCGCTTTGATACCATGTTAGAAATATGAAATACGAAAGCATAATCAGAGAAAAAGAATAAAAACATGAAGAACACTGGGATTTTACATGGAACCCTACTCCCTAAGGAGTGAGATAAAACCACGGGACAACGCTTAAAAGGGATGACGTGTTCATTGAACTTTCTCCTCTGATACAAAAGGTGTGGGGCTTCTTATATAACCTTCACAGACCCTCCAAGTCCCATCACCGGTAGATGTGGGACTAAGCACTGGATGTGGTACATCTACATAAGTGGCGCATATACTCCAACAATGGTGTCGATAAGATATTCGAAATCGAAATTTAAAACCTTGACTGAAGGTCACTCACTACCTCTGCAAAATCCTGAGATCCAACATCCTGGCAACCCGTACCAGAGGGCGATCTACAGCGAAAATCATGGCGTTGAAGTCACCCCCAACAAGCCAAGCCTCGAATGGGTAGAAGAATCTGACAACCCGCAAATTCGCCCAAAGTTGTTGATGAACCCCATAATCATTAGGCTCGTACACAGGAGAAGATCGTACGAAGCCCCAAGCTCTTGTTCCTAAGCAAAACAGACACGACATGGCTCCCCAAGATCTCGAACTCTAAGTCAAAGAGATCACCACTCATGCCACCTGCAAACCGCCTACACTGCCCACAGATGGTAAGGCCCTAAACTCTGAAAGATGCCCCTCTCAACGAAAGACCAAACATGTATCGACCAATCTTGTATCTTGTTGGGAGAAAAATGAATCATACTCATAGAAGAGACCGAGGGCTCTCTTATATAGGGGAACAACCCTTGGGTTAATTACAAGATAAGTACATAAAGAAAACATAAAACATAAAAGTTACCGAGGGATATATTTATCTCAACACTCCCCCTCAAGCTGAAGCATATATACTATCATGCTCAGCTTGGAGCAACACCTCTGAAACGGACCTCTAGCTAGAACCTTGGTGAAGATGTCAGTCCTCTGATCTCCAGTGGAAACATGGAGGTAGATATGAGACCTTTCTGAATCATGCCTCTAGTGTAATGACAATCCACCTCTATATGCTTTATCCGTTCATTAAAAGCAGGATTATTGGCAATAAATAGTGCAGCTTGCTTATCACATAAAAGTTTCATAGGAAGAGGAACCTTAATAGTAAGGTCAGTCAATACTGATCTAACCCACATCATCTCTGCACTCCCCTATGCCATGGTCATGTATTCAATTATGCACTTGATCTGGCCACCACCGTCTACATCTTGCGCTTCCATGAAACAAGTGAGCTCCCGAGAAAGACAGCAAAGCCTGAAGTAGACTTTCTACCTCTGGGGCAACCTGCATAATCGGCATCTGCACAAGTTGTCACCTCAAGAAATGTATCCTTGTTGAATATAAGACCCGAGCCAGGTGAATTCTTCAAATATCTCAGTATCATATAGACAACATCCATATGCACATTTTTGGGCTACTCCATGAACTGGCTAACTTTGCTCACTGCAAACACTATACCTGGCCTGGTGATAGTGGCATAAAAAAGCTTTCCAACCAGCTCTCTATATCTCCTGTTGTTTCCCTCCTCAGTGTCATCATCATATAATCTCATACTCAGGTCCATAGGGGTAGTAGCAGGCTTGCATCCTGTCATACCTATCTCAGAAAGGAGATACATCGCAAACTTCCTTTGAATCATCACCAGACCACGTTGGTTCCTGGCGAACTCCAACCCAAGGAAGTATCGAAGAGTGCCAAGATCCTTAATCGCAAACTGTTGACCTAAGAACTCCTTAGTCGTCTGAATACCTTGCTCATCATCCCCTGTAATCAGTGTTCACAAAATCGGTCTGAGCGGCCGCATATGCATGTGAGGACCCTCAGGCGCACCGATTTCCTGAAGCCCCTCGTTATGCGCCTATTACGCATATGCGGGTTGTGCGGCTGCATATACGGACCGTGCATCCGCTTCGAGATATTATCAGAAATCTGGATCCATATCTCAAGATCCGAACAAGTGTTAAGAGAAAGGCGTCGAAATCACGATCGACCAGCTCAGCTGCGCTCGATAGGGTTTTGGCAGAATCCCTAAATTGCGAATCGCGATCGACCTCCCTCTCCAGTGGCTCCCAACACCTCCACCGGCCCCTCAGCTACGCCTCCATCGCCGCCCTCAAGCCTTCCGCCTCCGTGCGAGAGTTCTCGCCCTCCAACTCCTCCTCTATTCGAGGCTTCAGCGCCTCGAGCTTCTCCGTACAAGGCTCCTCGGCCACCATCTCCTCTGAGCGAAGTTCCTCCGCCTCCTAGCACCGTCGTGACCGTTTAAAGGTAACCCTATACACTCTTTCTATAATTTTAAGGATGTCTCGGCAGTTGATAAACTGTCGAGGAATGTCTTCCCAACAATCGTGAAATACAAACTTATGTATCGATGGTGGCATTTATATCACCTTATGCCGGCAATCAATAACCATCGACAACAAGTTTTTCTTGACGGTTTTTAATGTAGCACTATGGTTACTCGAAACCACAGAGAGGAAGTATATAACTTCAGCTAATAAACGTCATTATCGGCTATGGATAAGTCGATGATCACAACTATCATCAACAGATTTTCGTGGAATCACCGAGGATAGTAATATTTGGTGATAGTTTATGTTGAACCATCAGAGATGGGCTGCCGTTAATATTACTTTTTACAGAAGTGAAGGTATATAATTAAATTTTAGAACGAACGTTGTCCACTATTTATATTTAACATATAAAGATATCTTGATAATATTTATAATTATGCATCATTATAGAATTATTTTACTGTTGTGGAATAGATATAGAAAAGTAGATAGAATAATACTGCATATTAAAATATAGAGACAGCTTTGGTTTTTACATAAGTGAAGGATAGCTTTGGTTTTGCATATTAAAATAAGAGTGGATGCTTATTGTTCAAATTATCTATCATAAATTAGAGAAATCCTTGAAGGCAATACAGTCTTGTGAAGGTATGTAAAGTATAACATTTTACCATGATCTATATATGAAAGTCATTTTCTTAGAACTTCTGTAGGACCACAATTATACATAATTTTTGTTCAGTTGTAGTCACTTTTGCATATATTTATTTATTTTTAAATAAAAAATTAAGGAAACCGCGTAGAACTGCATATACCTTGCATATGCCCCTGCATAATGTTAAGTTAATTATCATGTTATGTCTTTCTTATGTAATTCATGTTTCTCAGAGTACTTATCTTGTAATTAACCCAGGGCTAATCTCCTATATAAGAGAGCCCATGGGTACGAATAATACATCGACTTCTTTTCTCTTATCATGATATCGGAGCAACGGTCCTAGACCGGGGTCTCGATATCCCACCCAAAACCCTAACCCTAAGTCCTCCACCCCCCTCCCCCCCACGCGCCTCCAGCGGTCCTCAGCGCCGCCTCCAACGGCTCCACCGCTGCTCAGGGCGACCCACGCGCTACTCCAGGCGACCCACGCGCCGCTCCAGGCAGACCCACGCGCCTCCAAGCGGCCCCTGCGCCGCTCCCTACGACACACCACCGCCGCCATCGCCGCCTCAAGCCCCTCTCGTCGCTCCAAGCGGCTACGTGCCGCCCTTGCAGGTCTCGCCGACTCCACAGCGGCACCTTGACATCCCCCTAACGGCCCTAGCCGACCTCCCGTGCTACTACAGCCCAACCGCGCGGCACAGGCCGCCACGGACGACATCTTTGCATCCTGTCAACTAGGGTCGGCGCTCAAACAAGGACTAGGGATGGTTGTATGAGTCTACACATACAACCTACCCCTCATATGATATTGTAGACCGCCTATTGTGGTTATCTCTGTCGATCTGCGGCTCTTCCTCAATCATGTCAGAGAATAAGGGTGACGTGTTTACATCCTCGGGTGCCTTCAAAGGCCCAGCCCTATAGTCAAGATGGATGGGAACAACTATGAACTATGGTCTATGCAGTTCCGCACCCTAATGCAGTGCCATAACAAGGAGCACATTCTGACAGACTCCGAGTCGGAAGACAAGACTGATGCAAATGCGACGTGGAAGCAAGACGATGCATATTCCCGTATATAGCTCTCTGGGACGCTGATTACGAAGATTGCAAATGATATTGTGAATCAACCCACAGCGAAGGCTATGTGGGATATACTGGCCGCTACATATGGGCAGTCCAAGAATGAGAGCAAGATTCTCCAGTTACAATTCGACATCTTCTCTACGAAGCAGAATGGGAATCCATACATGCCCATTTCTCTCATCTACGGGGCATGTTTGAGAGACTGCATAGTTTATGTCGATCACTGTCAGTACGGAACAACAGCAGGCATAGACAAATGCTACAATGAACGGCGTTTTTCTGTCCTCTCTAGATCCTGAGTACGATGCAGCCCGTACTCAACTTCTGACTGGAGAGACTATTCCACCAATGGAGGAGGTATATAAGAGATTGAGTAGGATTACTACTACCTCGACGTCTACCGCCCAGCCTACCCCTTCAGCTATGGCTGCCACTCGTGGTAGAGGAGGAGCGTCACATTTTCGGGGTCGTGGACCTCGTGGTAGAGGGGGAGGCAGAAATCGTGGCCCCTGTACTCACTGTCATCATCCAGGCCACTCTGAGGAGACATGCTTTCACAAGCATGGATATCCAGCCTCTGCACGTGTTGCTGAGCAGACTGAGGCTACCGCTGCACCTCTTCCAGATGCTCGCTTTGATGATCTTGTCTCCAGACTTTGCGAGATGATCACTACACCATCATCTTCGTCTCCAGGTTCTACGGATGTTGCAGCTTCAGCCAGAGCGTCCTCTAGCTCATCAGGTACTCCTTATGCACTTACCAGTACTAGTTGCTCGGACCTGACAGATTGGATTATAGATTCCGGGGCCTCCCATCATATGTGCGGCGACAGGATGCAGTTTTCTACCTACAGAGCACTTGCACCAGGCCGCTCTATTGTCATTGCCAATGGGGTCCGATTACCCATTGTTGGTCAGGGAGAGATCACTCTGACACCTTCTTTGCGTCTTCAGAATGTCTTACACACACCTGACTTTCAGATGAACTCATTATCAATTAGCCAGCTAATAAAAGATTTACATTATCATGCCATCTTTGACCCCTCTACTTTTGTGTTTCAGGACATACTGACTGGCAGGATGATTTGAAGTGGTTGTGAGCAGAGAAGCTTGTATAAGCTTGATATATCATCATGTGTTGGTGCCGCTACCGTTCCATCCGGATCCATTTCTCCATTCCTTTGGCATCTACGCTTTGGCCATCTACCTCTGCTAAGATGTGTCATGTCTTGTCGCAGATATCTACCCGTACCGCATTGGATTGTGAAGCCTGTCAGCTTGGGAAACATCATCGGTCTTCGTTTCCGGTTCGTTCGAGTCGTCATAGTAGTCGGTCTTTTGAACTGTTTCACTTTGATATTTGAGGTTCGAGTCGTGTCCCTGATCTACAGGGACATCGTTATTATATGGTTGCTGTTGATGATTTTTCCAGATTATCATGGGCATTCTTGTTGAAACAAAAGTCAGAAGTTGGTAGTATTATTCGAAAATTTATTCTTGAGGTTAATAATACCTTCTCTACCAATGTCAAACTAATTCGCACGGATAATGCTTTGGAGTTTTCAACATTACAGTTGTCCGATTTTCTCACTTCACAGGGCATTGTCCATCAAACTTCTTGTAGTTACACATCGCAACAAAATGATGTGGCAGAACGCAAGCATCGCCACCTTCTTGATGTCACTCGGACGTTGTTGATCCATAGTCGTGCCCCTCATTCTTTTTAGGGGGATGTTGTTCTCACTGCATGTTACTTGGTAAATCGTATGCCGTCTACTGTTCTTGGAGAGAAGGTTCCCTTCTTGATTGTGTTTCCCGAGAAGAACCTATTCTCCCTTACACCTCGAGTCTTCGGGTATGTGGCATTCGTGCATAATTGTACACATGGTCGTGATAAGCTCTCTCCACGAACTATCAAATGTGTGTTTGTTGGGTACTCACGTACTCAAAAAGGGTATAGATGTTATGATCCCATTTGTAGAAGATATTATGTAAGTGCAGATGTAACTTTCTTTGAGTCTATCGTGTACTTCTCTCCTAAAGGTGACAGGTTATCCAATAACAATGCGGACGATATTGTTGTCCCTCCACCTCCATCTTTCACACCAGATGAACATGACCAAAATTTACCTCCACCGCCACCACCATCTTCTCCACCACCACCTGAGCCATGATTTTTACCGATTGTTTACACTCGTAGGTCTTCTACTAGCTCTTCTGCTCAACAGTCGTCCACATCATCCAGCACGCCTAAGGTATATCATGATAACATTATCTTTGTTGATGACACTGGAGTTTTACAGGATGACTTAGCTGTAGAGGACACTGAGGAGGCCAATTTGGATGTTCCTATTGCATTACAGAAGCCACGACGTCAATGTGCCAAATACCCACTTGCGGAACATGTCTCCTTGGATCATCTTTCAGATGAATACAAGAAGTTCATTGTTGGTCTTTCGGTGGTTAAGATTCCACTAACATATATGGAGGCTTTACAGGACACCAGGTGGCGTCAAGCCATGGAAGAAGAAATGGCGGCCTTGACATCTCGTGGGACATGGACTATTGTTCCGCCTCCAAGTGGTGCTTCGATTGTCAGCTGCAAGTGGATATTCTCCATTAAGCAAAATGCAGACGGGAATGTGGATCGCTACAAAGCACGATTGGTGGCCCGCGGTTTTACACAGGCATACCGGGTGGATTATCAGGACACGTTTTCTCCCGTGGCAAGACACTCGACGCTTCGGATATTACTTGCAACTGCCATATCACGGGATTGGTCGTTATTCCAGCTGGATGTGAAGAATGCATTTCTCTATGGAGATCTCTATGAAGAAGTTTACATGCAGCAACCACCCGGGTTTGCTACTAAGGAGGAGTCCCATAAGGTATGCAGGTCACATAAGGCCATTTATGGCCTAAAGCAGAGTTCTAGAGCTTGGTACCAAAAGCTCTCAGAATTAATTGAGCAACAGGGATTTAAGAGGCCCACTACGGACCACTCACTATTTGTTCAGAAGACAAAGAGAGGTACAATTGCTATTCTTGTCTATGTAGACGACATTATTGTGACAGGAGATGATGCTTAAGGCATTCAGATAGCCAAGAAGTTCTTATGTAGAGAGTTTGTGACCAAGGATCTTGGCATTCTTCGCTACTTCCTGGGGTTAGAGTTTGCCAGGAATCATCGTGGTCTAGTAATGACCTAGAGAAAGATTGTCATGGATCTTCTTTCTGAGATGGGTATGACAAGATGCAAGCCAGCTACGACTCCTATGGATCCAAGTATGAAATTGTATGATGACGATACTGAAGAAGTTGATAGCAAGAGGTACAGAGAACTTGTTGGGAAGCTTCTATATGTTACTATCACCAGGCCAGATATTATGTTTGCAGTAAGCAAGGTCAGCCAGTTCATGAAGCGACCCAAAAAGGCTCATATGGATGCTATCTATATGATCTTGAGATATATGAAGAACTCACCTGGTTCAGGACTCCTATTCAGTAGGAATACGTCCTTGGAGGTAACAGCTTGTGCAGATGCCGACTATGCAGGATGTCCAACGCATAGGAAGTCCACTACGGGATTTGCAGTTGTTGTTAGACCTCACTTGTCTCATGGAAAAGCAAGAAGCAGACTGTAGTTGCCAGATCAAGTGCAGAATCTGAATACAGAGACATGGCCCAAGGAAGTGCAGAGATGATGTGGGTCAGATCGGTGTTGACTGATCTTTCCATAGAAGTTCCTCTTCCTATGCAGCTACTATGTGATAATCAAGCCGCATTATTCATTGCCAATAATCCTGCTTTCCATGAACGGACAAAGCATATTGAGGTGGACTGCTATTACACGCGAGATCTGATACAGAAGGGACTCATATCTACATCTCATGTGTCCACAGGAGATCAGACAGTAGATATCTTCACCAAGGCTCTAGCCCGGAGTCCTTTTCAAAAGTGTCGGTCCAAGCTGAGCATGATAGATATATATGCTCCAGCTTGAGGGGGAGTGTTAAGCTAATTATCATGTTATGTCTTTCTTATGTAATTCATGTTTCTCAGAGTACTTATCTTGTAATTAACCCAGGGCTAATCTCCTATATAAGAGAGCCCATGGATACGAATAATACATCGACTTCACTTCTTTTCTCCTATCACATACCGCTTAATCGTTAATCATTGACCTGTCCGAACGCATACACATCGCTTTCCTGAACCTTGCTTGTAAGTTTGTAACAACAATATCATCCACGTAAACAAAAATAGCAACAGTACCTCTTTGTGTCCTCTGAACAAAGAGTGAGTGGTCCGCGGTAGACCGCACAAACCCATGGCGCTCTATCAACTTTGATAGCTTTTGGTACCAAGCTCTCGGACTCTGCTTCAGGCCATAAATCGCCTTATGGAGCCTGCAGACCCTCTGGAACTCCTCCTCATTAGCAAACCCTGGTGGTTACTGTATATATACCTCTTCCTATAGGTCCCCTTATAGAAAGGCATTCTTTACATCAAGTTGGTAAAGAGGCCAGTCTCGTGAAATAGCAATGGATAGAAGAATGCGTAGTGTCGAATGTCTGCCTACAGGGGAAAGGTATCTTGATAGTCTACCACATAGGTTTGGGTGAACCCACGTGTTACAAGTCTTATCTTGTAGTGGTACACACTGCCATCTGCTCTTTGCTTTACTGTAAATATCCATTTGCAGCTCACAACAGAGGTACCTTTTGAAGCAGATACAATGCTCCATGTTCCACGCGAGCACAAAGCTGCCATCTCCTCTTCCATTGCAATTCGCCACCTACTGTCCTGTAGTGCCTCCTGATATGTATGTGGGATAGTAACAGTAGAGAGTCCCACTACAAACTTCATGTACTCCTCTAAAAGATGATCCAAAGAAACATGTGCAGCAAGAGGATACATGGCACATTGACAGCGAGGCTTCCTTAGTGCAATAGATATCTCCAGATCATCTGCTTCTCTGTCTTCTAGAATCAACTCGTCCTGTGTATCATTCAAAACTCCAGTGTCAACAGTAGAAACAATGTGTTTATGACATACCTTAGGCATGGTGGATGATGTGGATGGCGCATAAACAAGGGGTAAGACCTTGGACTGGGTAGATGGAGGTGGTGGGGGCGGTAGAGGTGGTGGAGGTGGTGGAGATTGCAGTGCAGTATGGGGGTCATATGATGTAGAAGACGGAGGTGGAGGAACAACAACATCCTCTCCGAAAGTAGCATTGGACAACCTGTCACCTGTAAGAAAGAAATACATAATAGACTCAAAGAAAGTGGCATCAACACTCACATAATATCATCGTCCTACAGGATCAAAACATCTGTACCGTTTTTGGGTACGAGAATAACTGACAAAAACACATTTAACAGCTCTAGGCGAGAACTTGTCACGGTCAGGAGTGAAATTATGAACAAAGGCCACAGATCCAAAGACTTTGGGAGTGAGAAAGAACAGTTCCTTCTCGGAAAACGCAATCAAGAAGGGAACCTTCTCCCCAAGAATAGTGGATGGCATGCGATTCATCAAGGAGCAAGCAGTGAGAACTGCATCCCCCCAAAAAGAAAGAGGGGTACGAGTCTGGATCAATAGTGTTCTTGTGACATCAAGAAGGTGACGATGTTTACGTTCAGTCGCATCGTTCTGCTGAGAAGTATAATTGCAAGATGTCTAATGAACTATACCGAGAGACCTGACAAATTCAGATAAATGTAATGTGGAAAATTCCAAAGCATTGTTTGTACGTATGACCTTCACATTAGCATAGAATATATTTTTGACTTCAATAAGAAAAGTTTTAATGATAGCACCAGCTTCATGTTTATGTTTTAACAAGAATACCCAAGAAAGTCTAAAAAAATCATCCACAGCAACCATATAAAACAATGTCCCTGATGATCAGGAACATGACTCGGATCCCAAATATCAAAATGAAACAACTCAAAGGGCTAACTACTGTGACGATTCGGACGACTCTGAAAAGATGAGCGATGGTGCTTCCCAAGCTGACAGGCTTCACAATCCAAGGTAGTACGAGTAGATATATGTGGTAGCACATGACACATCTTCTGGTGTGGAAGGTTGTCAAATCGAAGATGCCACATGAAAGGAGAAACAGATCATGACGGAAGAGTAGCAATACCAGCATAAGGCGGTATGGCAAGCTTATACAATCCTCACTGTTCACAACCATGACCATTTACCCTTCCAGTTAGTACATTCTGAAACACAAAAGAAGGCAGATCAAAGATGGCACGGCAATGTAAATCTTTTGTAAGTTGACTAATGGACAAAATATTCATCTGAAAGTTTGGAGCATATAAGACGTTCCGAAGATGCATAGAAGGGGCTAGAACTATCTCCCCTTGACCAATAATGGATAGACAAACTCCATTGGCAATAACCCTGTATCTGTCAGGTGTGATAGACCTGGGTGTACTGAACGGCGTCCGATCTCTACACATATGATGTGACGCTCCATAATCTATAATCCAATCAGTCAAATCTGAACTGCTACTACTGGTAAACATAGAAGGAGTACCTGATGAACTAGATGATGCTCTGGCAGTAGCTGCTGCATCTGTGGAACAAGGAGTCGGAGTCGTAGGAGTGCCCGTCCTCTCTCGAAGTCTGGAGACAATATCATCAAAACGAGGATCTGGAGTAGGCGCAGTAGAATGCTTAGTCTGCTCAGCAACACGTGCAGATGCTGGATATCATGCTTCTGAAAGCAAGTCTCCTCAGAGTGATTTGGACGATGGCAATGGGAACAAGGACCACGTTGTCGGTCTTCTCCTCGACCATGAGGTCCACGTCCACGAAATTGGGATGACCCCCCTCTGCCACGAGTAGCTCCCATAGCAGAAGGAGTCGTCTGGGCCATAGTAGTGGATGTGGCAATAATCCTACTCAATCTCTTGTAGACTTCCTCCATCGGCGGTATTGTCTCTCCAGTCAAAAGTTGAGTATGAGCGGCATCGTACTCGGAGTCAGAGACGACAAGAAAACTCCTGTCATGGTGGCATTTCGGTATGCCTGTTGTATTTCAGTGCTGGTGATAATAGGCATGAAGGTGTGTAGTCGATTAAACATGCCTCTCAGATGAAAGAAGTGTGCGTGGAGCGGACGACCATTCTGTTTGGTCGAGAAAATGTCGAACTGCAGTTGAAGAATCTTGCTCTCATTCTTTACCTGCTCATGTGTCTGCCAATATATCCCGCATAGCCATTGCAGTTGACTGATTAACAATATCATTAGCGATTTTCATGGTAAGTGTCCCAGAGAGCCATATACGAGCATAGGCATCGTCTTGCTTCCATGATGCATTGGCCCCAGTCTTTCCCGTCAGCTCTGAATCAGTCAGAATGTGCTCCTTGTTATGGCACTGCATTAGGGTACGAAACTGCATGGACCATAACTCATAGTTGGTCCCGTCCATCTTCACGATACGTGTTGGGCCCTTGAAGGCACCGAAAGAGGATAAAACGTCACATGTGTTCTCTGACATTGTACCAAGAAGTCGAAATGCGGAACACTGGGGAGTAAATCAAGGGAAAAAATGTGTCTACAGAGCCATAGGAGGGATTAGTTGTATCAGTAGACACATACAACCATCCCTAGGTCTTCGTGCGAGGTCTAGAGCCGCACAACAAGATAAAAATTAGAAAATATCACGAACTGTGAACCAGACCAGACCTCGGATTAGCAAGAAAATGCCTCGCGATGACCTACAGGATGTGTTGGGACCCCTTCCTCGGCGAGGCAAGCGACAGGAGCACCCTGGGGCGGCAGGGCAGGAGACTCCTGCAGCGGTGCTAGGGGGCGCGGGAGGCCCCTGCGGCGGTGCTAGGGGGGACGTGTAGGGTTAGGGTTTAGGGTGGGATATGGGAACCCCGATATAGGATCGTTGCTCCGATACCATGTTGGGAGAAAAATGAATCATACTCATAGAAGAGACCGAGGGCTCTCTTATATAGGAGAAAAGCCCTTGGGTTAATTACAAGATAAGTACATAAAGAAAACATAAAACATAAAAGATACCGAGAGAGATATTTATCTCAATATATATTTATCTCTCAAAGGAAAAGAACGTATGCGCCCCACTCCGACACCATTCCTTTGACCATGTACCGCTTCTCAGGGTCACCCAGACCCTCACATTCCAAGAAACAATCTTCATTACACAACTGGTTTCTTCCCCTCCTTGCGGGTCACCCTGGAATCTCTTGCAATAACATCCATCGACAATACATTATGAGGCGGACGCACAACAGCCATCTTGGTAGACAAGGTAGATGTCCCAAACGACCCCAACCTGGGACTCTTGTGGGCGTAGAACTTCATGCCATCACTCACTTCAATGCACAACGCCGGCCTCGAGCGTAGGCATGGACCCCATGCGTGAACGCCTCGTCATCCGCGGGGTCAACCCCAATGAGCCAATGGGTTGGCCCAATCAGCTCCAACTGGGAAAGATTGTTGCAGTCCACCCTCCTAAATGACACATGTAGGAGGGTCTCCATATCCAAGGTGCAAGCCTCATGCGGGGGGCTAAGGACCAGGGACTGGTCCAACCATCGACTAGTGAAATTAAGGTCATGCAGACATGCAACTCCGCAAACACCTCCAGCGGTTCAACCATCGACGGAACCGGCAATGGGGGAAAATTCAGCACAAAAGTAATCCTCCCATGGGATGGCATCTTATGGTAGAGCATGGGATCAGTGGGTTGTGTTTCCGCATCTAGCCCCTCCATAACCTCCACCTCAACTACCTCCTCCATGGCACCTTCCTCCATCGAGGAGTCAGCAATCACAGGTTCTGGCTCCTCCTCAAGGAGGCCTGTTGGTGGCGAAGGATCCATCACATCCACAGAGATCCAGAAGGTATTCTTCTCTACTAACATGCACCATTGAATCCTCGAGTGGCCAAGATGTGGCCCCGTAATCTCCAGCACCACCGCCTCCAAATTTGTCCCAAGCGTGCAACTATCCAAGAGCATCCTCACCACCTCCCCATGGTCCAGGAGAGCCTGCCTCAAGTGCCCCAGATCCCTAGATAAGATCGAAACCCCTGACACCCGAGCAACAAAATGTTCATCGACCAGCAAGTCCACATCGCTGAAGCGAGGCTCCCTCCACCGCCGCAAACTTGGCGAACCAAGGTGATGTTGGTGTGGGCTATAGAGGTGAGGAAATCTCCGTATAGTTGCCCCAATATGCTAATAGTGGGGTTTTCTTCATGGAGAGTTGTGTGGAGGAGGCTAAGGATATCTCTAAGGTATCTTTGATGACATCTCTGGATTAATCGTTCGCAATTGACTTCTAAACATTTTCAACACTCTCCTAAAGAATTTGAGGCATGTGGCTGAACTCTTGGTATCTCGTGTACGACCTTGCCTATCACATATCTTGGGTTGCTACTAGTTTATGGGTAGTTGAGGCAGGTGGACTAGATGCTTCTTGTGGAGAAACTTGAGAAGAAATTGGTAGGCTGGAAGATCGTGTCTTTTGAGAGGTGGGTGATTGGTTCTTCTCAAGACAATCCTTTCAATTGCTCGGATTTTCTTTCTCAAAACATACTTGGTATCAATTGTTGTGTGGATGAAGCTAGGTCATTATGCACAAATTTTCCCGCGATGTTGAGCAATATATCAATCGATGATAAGTTGACAGTATCTAAAGAATGAATGGAAAGGTACAATTATAGTATTATAATGATAAAATTAGATAATCTCCAATACCCATGAATTTGGAATCATGTTTCCCAAATTTTCCCCAATTCTGGTGGTATATAAATGATATATAATGACACGAGGTGTTATATTAGCAACACAAGGCAATATAACGATGATATCTTGACAATATCTAACAAATAAAAGGAGTAAAACATCAAAATCCGTGAAGTCAGGTTAACAATATCTAGTGATGTACTGCTGGTTATATCTGTTGTTAGTTGTTCTTTTTACTTGCCAAAGCACGCCAAGACAAAGAATATGACATAATATTAGCAAAACCTCCTGATTACGTGCTTTTATAATAATGTGCATTTCTATTTTAAGCAACTCCAATCTCCAAAAAATTTAAGCAAATTCCATTATTTCCAATGATATTAGTGACTTATTATCGGTGGTTGATACCCAGTTTCAAACATGATGATAATGAAACGAGATTGAAATTGATATTCAATCACTTGATATATAGTATTTACAAAGTTTGCGTACTATCATAATGACAGGAAACAACATTTTACATATTCACGGGTTTATGTTGCGGTGACCTCCAACAATTACATTATGCATACTGAACAAAACATGACAGAAATAGTACTTGTAAAAAAAACCTAACATATGATTTAAATTTAGCGAAGATAACCAGCATACCCCGTCATCCCCTGTTTTCCTTGTTGTTGATGAAGTATAATAGGCACCATTAGGACCACCATATGTCACTTTGGTACTTTGAAATGTGTAAGTATGTGTCCGAGGCTGCCAATAACTCGAGCTTAAAGAAGTGTTCTCATGGTGCACATGTTTTCTTCTTTTCTCTGCATAGAAGAAAAACAATGCTTTGAGCTGGAAAGTCCAGCAACAAGAACAATCAAGAAAAACACCTGCAAGAGTGTCATACCATTCACATCATCAGGATCTTGGATATATGATGGTCCCTGGACAGACCTTAAATGCTTCCTACTACCCTCTTTCTTCCCCTTGTCATTGACTTCTCCCACGTCCTCCTCGTCGTCGGAAGTTATCTCCCGGATGATAGGCCCTTTAGACTTCTTAAGCTGTGGGGCTTGGTCCTCCACGTACCCAGCATTTGTTAAGTGGCCAAATGGCTGAGCTACAGAATCAAGAGTAGCATTGCCAAACGCA
The DNA here is from genome assembly GCA_037367405.1 of Ottelia alismoides. Classification (NCBI taxonomy): domain Eukaryota; kingdom Viridiplantae; phylum Streptophyta; class Magnoliopsida; order Alismatales; family Hydrocharitaceae; genus Ottelia; species Ottelia alismoides. The sequence goes on along the minus strand of JAZKJV010007890.1, from coordinate 1,561,339 downwards.
GTGCCAAACGTGTTCAACCCAAGCATGCTTCCAAAGGGATTTGTGAAAAATGGATCACTAAATGGGTCTCTCCCATCAAGGAAACTGGAAAAGAGACTTCCTGAACTACCACCAAACCCTCCAAGTCCAGCAAATGGATCACCAAAGCCAAAGAAATTGCCCATCCCTCCTGTACCTCTTTGCATATTTTATTTTATTTCTCAGTGTACCTGCTCAATCCACCATGTACATTTTATTCAGAACGTCGGAGTGTGGTATTCAATCAGACAGACAATCCAAAACGATGATGTGGTGAGTAAGCAATTAGCCGGCATGCAGTTGGATTTTTCACAAATAATTATTTCTAAATATCTCCTACAACAGAGACATGTTCGTCATGCATGATGCGACGATTAAATTGGGCAGCGTATGATGTATTCACAACCAAGATAAACAGGACAACAGGTGCATGAAAAATATTACCGACAACGGACCGGATTGAGAGGAATTTATTGAAAAGCACGAAGAGTGAAATGTCGATCCAAAAATAGAATCAGATCGAGGAAGAGGAATAGGAGAAGATGAAGAAAAAATGAAAACGAAAATAGCAATCTGATAATTAAGAATGTATCAATCATATATAAAAAAATCCGACGAACCAAAACCAAGAGAAAGGAATCATCAAAACCTGAAATAGAGATAGAGAGAGAGAGACGGGAATGGGGAGATTAATCGAGAGAGGAAGAGAGAGAGAGAGAGAGAGAGAGAGAGGAGCCAACTCACGTCACCAGGCGCCTCTATTCTCTGCTCTTCGGAACCCTACGCAACCTCGCCTTTGCTGCCGCCACGGACTGAGAAGAAGATAGCAAGAGGGGGTTGGAACTGCAACCGGATCCGGCCGGGGATACCCTTCAACACATTTTGTTAGGGAGGAACAAAAGAAAAAACAAGGGTAAATTACAAAAAAGTGCCTCAACTATGCTGGGTCCATTTTTCATGTGTTACAAAGAGGGGCCTGATATTAAGTTTTTATCTCAAATGGAGGTCGTTATAAGCTTCAACGATCCTTATATGTCGACGTTAAACCCTTATATTAACGGTTGAGGTCCCTAGTTGTTACAATTAAAAAATGAGGCCTCTAATTGAAAACTGATGTATAGTTGAGGCTCTTTTTGTAATTTACCCAAAAAACAAATATAGAAGATAAAAGGTATGTCTCTAGTAAAGAATGAAAATAAAATTTTATAACATTGTATGCAAATTCACTGCATATCAAGCGGCTTCATTCTTAATATAACGAGGCCAACTTCTTTGAGTTCTTCGCGTCCGTAGACCTTTTGGTAAGAATCCATCTTTCTATGAGGAGAAAGGTGTGGAAGCTCTGATGAACATGTGCATGGATTTATATGATATACAAGTAACCATAGCATGACCTGATGGAGAGGGGACTCACACAGTTGACAGGATAAGGGGCAATACATATGAAGAGAAGCTTTAAGGAATGATATGTGTGTAACACGTGAAGAGGGCATTTCCTAGTGGATGGACAAATGTGGAACAAAGGTAAGGTTGAAAATGAATGACATTTATTCAAAAGTTGAATGACCAAAATGGAAGGATGGAAGGTGTTAGAGGTTTACCAACTTCAAAATTTAACAAGTGATGCAGAAAACGATGGACGGGCAAAGTTGAAGGGCGACAAGGTATTTCTTCCGTAAAAAGTAACAGGTGGTGAGGAAAATACGGGATCTGTTTGCCCAAATGTATGTTAATGGATGGATGAATATGTTATACATCTTTACATTTAAGGTAAATACGAGATATTGTGTTGATCAAACAAAAAGAACAAATCTCCTAAGAATACTTTCTAGGGTATACATTAAGTTGCCGATAGTAGGAAATAACTAAGCAAAAATATGGAAGAAGTGGTAACAATTGTATTCATGATTACTTTAACACAGCCAAATACCTATTATGAACTATTTTTCAAAAAACAATACACGTTAGAATCAAATTAAGACATAATATATTATAATATGATGGTGGACATTATCCGCAAGATCTATTATGATAGTGAGAAGATTTTGAATTCAATGATCATTGTCAATTAATGCCACATAATTGATTTTTCTAAATTGGGTCATTTTTTCAGTCTAATGTTACATAGTGAATGACTTGATTGTATTCCTATAAGTAGTTTTATATCAACCAAATTATGGGAATTGTGCAAGTAAGAAGTAAGAAGTAAGAACTATCAAAAGAAAGAGTGAAAGTTTAAGATTTTTTACAATTCCGTTCAATTTCTCATCTTGGAGATTTCAAGACAGAATTTTCTCAACACATGTCATCCAACTAGATTTATATTTTTCTATTATTACATGAAAAGAAGAGTGTACCACAATGTAACCACAATAAAAATGTGAAGAACAACGAATATAATTTCGTCTTAATCAGCACGACAGCCTTCTCATCCTTCGTAAATGTCGCATGCTACAATGGCGACCACATTAAAGATGCATACTTTATATTTCCTATGTCAAATGAAGGAAGTGTCGTTGATTATTAGTTTAATAGTAGTACGTGAACCATGTAGGATTTGGTCCTGAGTAGTAGTCAACTTTTTCAAAGAGTTGACAATTTTAGCAAAGTTTTATTCAAGAAACTATGTGTGTATGTAACCCTTTATCTTCTCTTCAGTAAATACATCAAGGAAAAAATACATGCAAACACAAATATGCCAATATGCATCTTCACCAACCACCACTCCCCACCTCTAATATTTAATCTATCACTTGACAATACTGCAAAAAACCCTGATCTTACTCATCTTCTCAATCCCAACCCCAAAGCACCCCAACAACATTAATTGCACCCCCTGCGGTGAACTCAATCCTGGAGCCACACATATCGTAGACATTTCGAGGTATGTTGTTGCTTTGTTACCAGCAATGGTGACCCCTCTTCTCCTCGTAAATGGCAAACACATCGAGTTCATCCCACTAATATCGTGCATCATGTTACCTATCTTGTGAAACCTCGAAATACTAAAAATATAAAAACTCAATTTCTGACTTGATCCAATATTCAAAATGGATAAATAAAGACTATATCTTGTAGTAGTCTTGAGACATTTCCAACGAGCTCAAATACACTGAAAATGGACACTATATGCGAAGTTGTGTGCAAAATATGACATTTTATGACTTTTGAGCGGCGAACCCGAGCTTATATAAAAAGAATAGTGGTTGAACCATTTAGTCATTATACCCAAGCTCATAGACGAAGCTAAGCCTCAGAGCTCGTCGGAGCTCCCCCCATGAATTTTTTAACATATGATCAGCGATCTGAAGGCATCATTTCGAAGAAGACAACGAGGACCATGTTGTGTTGGCGTGCGTTTCACGCTAAGCACCTCAAAATCACATATTCCATGGTGGAGAAGACATCTGATGAACGACTCCCAGAGGTATGGATTTTGATTTTTCACCTTGTTATTGGATCGCATTTCCTTCATACACCATGTATTCGTAGTTTTTGTGTCAGTACGATGTCCGGATCATCTGTGATTGTGCATGCAAAATCAGATTTCATATTGGATTGTCGACTTCAATCGCAATTTCTGAGAGATCCAATGATCTGAAAACTATGAAATTTAGAACGGATTTATCCTTGTTCCATGCTGTATATATGCATATAAAGTGTTTCGAGAACGGAGACGAAAAATCAGGCACTAAATTGAACATCCCACCATATTCAACTGCGATATGCGAGAGATCTAGTGATCTGAAAAATATGAAACTTACGTCAAATTTATGTTTGTGTCAATGGTCTATACGGCGTATAATGTATTTCTAAATCGGAGATGAAAAATTAGATTCAAAAAATCGAACACAAAATCAGACCATCCATCGCATTCAACTGTATTTTTGAAAGTTTCTGTGATTGGAAAAACATGAAATATATGTCATATTTCTTCTTTATGAATGCTCTATCTAGGCATCTAATTTATTTTCAAATCTGAAATAAAAATTTGGACACCAAATAGGAGCACCAGCTCACGGTCTACAGTTATGCTCTACCATGCATGTGGTTTGATCGGATGTAATGAGTCATTACCTTAGAAAATGTTAGTCATCTAAACAAGTCAATTACCTAACTATAGTGAGACCTTTTACGAATAAATACTATATGGTAAAATGAGGAAACATGGTAGATGATATGAATGCTAATTGGATAAGGAATGAAATTTATAACCCTGTGAAAGTCTTGATCAATGTTAAATCTACTTCAATATGAGTACTTCGGATATGTATGACATCCAATTGTGCCATGGTGAAACCCTTGCCATTTGTGCCTTGTGCTTTTATGGTCTCTATGGTTGGGATACTCCACTGTGTTAAGGTTTGTGGTATGCATGGTGTAGTTTCTCGTGTTGTCCTGGGTAGAGAAGTAGACATCACCCAGGGATGGGCTAGCACCATTAGGGCTCAAGGTAGAAAACTAGATGGTCGCGACCTTAGTTTCATTGACTGGGTGACTCATAGTTATCAACGCCACCCCGAGGTTCCTGCTGGGATATCGCAAGATGTCACCTTCTGAGATTCATGCTTAGTAGTCTAGTCTTCGCTTTTCATCATACAATTAACACAAGTAGCTAATGATTCAATTAATCGAGTTGGTTACTCGTCTTAGTTCTATGAGGGAAGTTATGAGATGTAATTAGCAAAGGAGGAGTTCTTAATGGTTTACCCCATATCCAAAAAAAATGGAAGATGGGTATAGATCAAACTACAGTTTGAGTAGAAAACTATATCTTAAATCTCATATCTTACTTGAGTTGTGCCTATTATTAAGGACTCTTACCGACATGTAGTGGTTGCCAAGTGAAATTCCTTGCTTGGTTTTATCTTACTTCTGTTGAGATACTTGAGAAAGAGTTGCTATGGAAGTTGAATCGGCTTCATTAAATGGTTAATCTGTTTTGGAATCATGAGGACTTGTAAATGAATTGAGAAGTGAATTTGAAGGTCAGTAAATGAAAGTGTTGAGAACTTAGTTAGGGTGCATCTACTCAACACATGTCTATGAAGGCACTCCAACCCAAAGATACCATGTGATGAATCTCCATTTCATCACCTTTATTCTTTCATTTTGGCCATAATCCGTAGATAATTGCATGTGAATATCATTAATTTGTACAAAAAATAGTTAATAATTAACATATAAATATTATGTAAAATATATGTATTTAATTCTAAAATAAAAAAGTTAATAAAATAAAACAAAAGGAAATGAAGTGTCAAAGACACTGAATTACCCTAGACCCCAAGACCAAGGCAATACTGACTTGGTCGATAAGGAATAAACAGGAGGAAATATGATAGACTAATTATACATAAAATACATTTAAAACCCTAAATCAATTCACCAATAAATAAACCATCTGTGCCATGCTTTATTTTACATTTTATACACCTCATATAAAAAATCCACAACATGAAACTTTTACAGAAAAATACAAAAATGATTGCACAGAAAAACAATGCACGGTGTGACTAGGACATACAGATCAAAAAGTTGCAAGCAAAACTTTACAAACATGTATCTCCTCGACACATACTTAAAATTGACCAAACTCTCCTTTATTATTCGTAAAACTTAATTATCTATCTGAAGGTAGTTTCATTTAAAATGGAGTTACGACGTAAAAGTCGGCTTTTGGATCCCTAGGATGAGCACGTTGGGCGACGACCCGAGGTCCTTTGGACCTCAGCCCAAGCCTCTCTGATCGTTGTCTTCCTCTCCGACCTCCAGGTCTTCTTCTCCCATATTTTCTTTAATTTTTCTCCCAATTTCTCCTCCTTCTACACTACATTCCACCACCGCCTGACCACCTTCATGTCTCCGCCAACCATCTAACACCCTCACCAGCCCCTCTGATCACCACTTCCCTTCTACAAAAATACCCCTGCTCTGACCCCCTTCTTCCCTGCTCCGTTGCAGAAGAAGCTTCAGGCCTCCGCATCCAGTCGCCTCCACGACTCATCCGATCTCGTAACCCAGCTCTGATGACCTTCATCCGCCTTGCTTCTCCAGACAACGATGGAGCTCCGCCTTGCCGCCAGCATCTTCGCCCGGGCCTCAGCCACCTTCCTCGACCATCAGGTTGTCCTACAGAGCGTGGAGGAGCTTCATAGAGCACGTCGGATCCCCACCTCCTCCGGTGGACCGTGGCGGAAGACGAGGAGCAGGCATCGTCCGATCCTCACGATCAAATGGTCCAGATGATGACACGTGGCACTCCTGAACCTCATGCAGAACCAGTAGGCTTGGAACCATCAAGCCTCACGCCGAGCCACCAATGCCCGCCACGTGTGCCCGATCCTGCGACGACTCCCGATCCTGGCTCATCGCGTGACCTGTACGTGAGGTGCTAGGTAAATTACACGAAGGACCCTGAAAAGTTTTAAATTTGCCTTTTAGTCTCCATGTATGCACCTAGGTAAATTTCAAGGAGGCCCTCACAAGTTTCATAAATTATAGATATCCCCTGTACGCATAAGGAAAATTTACAAAGGGGCCCAATCGGTTTTGCAGAATTGCAAATAGGTCACTCTAGGGACCTATTTATGATTATTTATCTTTTATTTCACATATTTTTATTGCATTTATACCCCTGCATTATTTCTTCCATAACTTGAACATTGTAGGCCCAATTACGTGATTTTAATGTCATTTTGTTCTTTATTTCATCATCTATATCATGGCATAATTAATTTTATCATCTGATACTAATTTAATTGTGATGCATTTTTAGTGATATATAGTGTCCTTTTCTCTATAAGGCGCTGCCATTGAAAGTTGCTTGCTCTTAATTTTGACGCTCAATTTGACTATGAAATGAAATCATTATATGATGCTTATTATGTGATCTTTTTAGGGCATACTTGTATACTATCTTTTACATGTTTTCCCCTTACATTCATACATACATTATGTTCGTGCATGCATAATCTTATAACTACATTGAAAAATCAACTAAAAATACATGCATCATATAATTGCATTGTTCTGCATTTTAGTGTGCACATATGCATGAAGATCTGAAAATGAGTATTTATTCACATATACTTCTAATTGACCTAAATTTAATAAATAAATTAAAGAAGCTTATGTCCCTGTATTCGACCTTAGTAGACTTGCTAAGTTAAAATATTCCACCACATTCAAAGATCGTGGTTTTTGCTGACTAAAATTTGCCTCATATGCTACAACAATCCTTATTTATAAAAGAGGCAGATCTCACAATCATCAAATGGTACCATTGCCTGGGACACGACTCACCTTTATTTATTTGTCAAATTTTGATATATTTTTTGTGTTGAATATTTTCAAAATTTGCATGTCTTCTCTTCATGCATTAGTTTTGCATCATTCATGCTGATTATTTTGCTTGTTGTTTTTCTGACATTTCTATTTTGTAGTAGGGCCCATGAAGATCGAGGACACTCGATCTCCATGGAGGCGTGGAGTTGGGAGCTCCCTCTGAAAAGGTCGCAAAAGAATTGATGAAGAATTAAAGGAAGTTTAGTCAGCTCTTCATGCATTTTCATGTTGTCAAAAAAATGTATCATGTGCATTTTTAGAGGTCCTCATTAGAGGACTTACATGATGTAAAAAAAGAAAAGAAAAATAAACAAAAAAAGAGGAGTAGATCACTATACGATCTACCCCCCACCCCCCATACACACACTTGCACATATACACTCATCCCCCCTACACGCATGCACATATCCACTGTATATTTCACACAATCACCCCCACCCCCCTTCTCGCATCCTAATATGCACACAATGCACCCCCCCAATCATCCTTATAATCATATGTAAAAACTCACTCCCTCTTCTTACATCTTCATCTGTGAAAATACACCCCTCCCCCTCATCCCCGTGTATCTTTGTATGATTCAAAACCCCCTCCCCTCCCCTCCCCCCCCCTTCCCCGCTCAGAATTATAGTTCCTCTACTTAGTATATTTTCAGCCTAAGTATAAGTGGAAACCGATCATAATCCATCCCTCTCTCTATCTTCTTATACCTAAGAGAATTTTTGACCTAAGTATAGGAGGACCCTCCTCCTCAGTTTCGTTATATCACCATATATTTAGCTGAGCCATGGCTTCATATCACTTGTGTTATGAGGACATAGAAAAAGTTAAGTATATTGGGGTATATTGTATATTATTTTATATCTGCTTTAGCATTACTCGTATATTTTTAAACTTTTTGAAAAATATTTTTCAGCTTGGTTTAAGTAAACCTGTAAACTGAGTTTTGTAAAAATTCTCGTAAAAATGTTTTCTTAAAATTGAGGGATTAACTTGTTGTCAATAAAATATTTTTCAAAAACTCCATAAAAATTAGAAAAAAATTAAAACTTTTCTTCGATTGAGACTCCAATACTAATCTTAAAAATGAGTGGCTCTTCAGTGAGGGAACTTCGGTCTCCCTTAGCAGAGTAGGCGGCTTAGAGGACACTGTATATGGCTCCGTCCTCAAGTAACGCGGTCCGTCTAATGGTCCGTACTTACACTCATACTGGCTGGGAGTAGATGCAACAATTCATATGAGTCTAAGTCAGTCATAGTCTCTCAAAAGAATTAAAAAATGAACGAAAATTAAAATCCATAAAAAATTTGCAAATACAAAAATCACAAAAATTCACTAATCAAGGAGTTGGTGTTATTCTTGACACATTCACATTCACTCAAGGCTTAAGGATTTGAGGACATTTGATTTCTGTGATCTTGAGAGTATGAGTTAACATGCCTTAGTCATTAGGGTATTAAACTTAATAATCCACACTTCCCTAGTTTGAAAGATTTGAGCACTATATTGCACTCTTCATCTCCACCTTATAAAAGAATATGACCAACACATCACTTTCACAATTGCATGATTGATGAGATGAGTTGAGTTATCACTTTAGGAACTAGGATTGGAGATTTGAGCCTAGATCCGATGTAATGATGATCGAGGATGGGATAAAGTTAGTGTAGGCTTCAAGAAACTTGAGTGTCAGCAAAACCCTAGCCAGTATGTAAACAAGTTCACATGCTATCATTTGAAATTTACCTATGTGCCAGGGTATGATGAAACTTAATTTAATTGTTGATCAGTATGCACCAACTTTTAGTAAAAGCAGTGGAGCTAGCCAAATAGAAAAGAAAAGAAAGAAATGTTCAAAGAAAAGCTCTATCCTCCAAAAGTCAAATTACAAATGAGCTTCCACCAATGGTGAGCTCTTCCAACCATTTTCAAAGTGTCCACTTGGACCAAGCACAAATTTGGACCAAGGAGTCGGGCTAGCACCATAAAAGGGCTATGCATCGGATAATGATACAAGTCTGTGTGTCGAAGGTATCTTAGATACTCAAAAAATACACACCCCGATGTACTCCCAAAAAAACAAGTGCATACGACTCAGAATTATCTTGAGGGACACATTGATCAATAAATTAAAAATATACAAGTGTTGAATAATAAGGCACTCGAGAGACCCCTCGTTCCAATGTGTGAGAGAGAAAAATATAGACAATCACATACCCTCCATCATCCGGTCGTCCATCTACATTTCAAGTCTGACAAACTAATGAGACGGTTGATTGAAGCAAGAATGACTTATTCCCTAGTGTTGAGGATTAGGTCTGGAGGAGAGTCTCCTGAACTGGAACTTCGAGTGATGCCTCAACTCGACTCTCATGAAATGCAGTACACTAAATTTCATATCTTTATATTTTATGCACAAAAAGTGAGTCTGATAATTAGAGAAGTTGGATTCCTTCTGACTAGAGCATGGTGGAGCTTAGAATTTTAGGATCGCTTAAATTGAGGGTCTTTGAAAAATTGAGCCTTGAAACATTTACATGCACTATCAGGGATTAATCTGACTCCTTCATTCTTTAGATGCTCAAGGACGAGCATAGTTTAAGTATAGAGTTATGACGAATCTCGTATTCATCATGTTAAAATCAACTTATTAATCTCCTAACTTAAATAATCCAATAAAAATCACTCATGATTCATTCATTTTATCTTGTAATATATTGTATATAAACTATATATAAATACATATATTCTAAATATATTTATTATACAACCATTTTCCTTGTTTTTAAATTATCAATAAAACTCATAAAAATTAGGTTCATTATTTGTCTGTAAGTTTCTTAACCCTTAAAAGAACTAAAAAATACAAAAAATCTCAAAATCCGAAATCGATGTTTTTACCCCTTTAAAAATATCCCCCAAAATTACCTTTTGTACGAATGACCTCTTTTGGCTTTTTATCCAACATAAAACTTGTAGTTCTCATAGAGATCTACAACTTTCATTTTTTGATTTTTTTATTAATTTTGCCTCTAACTAATTCTTTTTAGTTTATCTTTATTTTCTCATTTATTGATTTTTCTGGTGCAGCCACATGGTACCCTCTGGGCCGCCCACGTGGCTGCTTCCTCTTCTCGCCACCCGTCTGTTCTCTCTACCGTTGGATCCTCTGGCCTGCCTTCCATCTCTGTCGTTCGTCACTCGCCTGCTCACGACCGTTGGATCCGACTCCCAAATCAAATCCATGTTGTTACATAGTGCCTCTACCTCAGCCACAGATCTCTTCTTGATCCAATGGTTACCTAGACGCCATATTACCCGCTTCATATCCACCGCAGGATGGGACTCCATGTCCCATCTAATCCGTTCAACATCGTTCACCCTTCCATCACTGGATCTGATCTTATGGATCAGATCATAGCCCTCCAACCATGTCTTCATCCGAGCCATTGGATCGCAAGATCCAACAGCTCCCGCTCATCGTCCTCCAGCTCGGTCGTTACCCCTCGCACCTGCTCCACCCCTTCCCATTCTGGAAGGCACCTCCGGCCATCTCTCCACTCTCTAACGGCTGCCCCTTATAGTCGTTACCACCCTCACCTCGTGCAACCTTCAATAATCCTCATCATTGCTCCACCTTCCTCGGCCTGACATTGAAACCTCGCCCGTAACCGTTTCTCTCCACCAATAAAACCATCGCCTCTGCCACCGTTCACCATCATCCACCAATCCAAGGGCCTCCTCCCTAGCTTCCCCCACCCTCCAATGACAGCGAAGGGTAGATTGTTGAGGTGATAATGATCACGAGTACCCCAGTGAGATCCATGGCCTTCCTGTTGAAAAACGAAAAGACGAGAGCCGCTAAATAATGATTTGACACTATCAGACTCACTGTCGCTGAGGTGACTACTCAAGCCTTCACGTTTATCAACAATCAACCCACACAATAAATTAAGCAATCAAGAGCAAGGATCAAAATTTATTATACCCTACTAAGAATGTATAGTGGCAAGCAAGTAGGGGTCAAACACAGGAAGCAAAGGAGTAAAGCAAGCAGACAAACAGTCAAGCCCTATGTCATGTGAACTACTTAGCCAATTGGGACTTTTCGTGGGTTTTTGATTTTGTACCTTTTTGTTTGATTTTTAATTTTATATTTTTTATTTTGTTTTTTAATTTCTGATTTTGTATTTTCTTTTTATATTTTATATTTTTATATTTTCTTTTTGTTTAAATAGACTATATAGACAAAGTAAGAAAGAGACGGATGAAGTATTAATAAAAATAATCAAAAATATTCAAAAATCGAGAAATAAAATGTTTTTGGTCTTTTTATAATTTTCTAATGTTTTTGTGATTTTTCTAGTTTTTTCCTATTTTTTTTGGTATTTTTAAAGGTAAAAATACTAGAAAACAGTAAGCTAAGTGGTTGGCTGAAATCAAAATAAAGATGAAAAATATCAAACAGTGTCCAAAATTCCTCAGATTAATTTTAAAATAAAGAGAATGAAATCAAGAAAATTTAGAAATAGAGTTTATATTTTTAGGATTTTTGTAGAATTTTCAAGAGTTTTATAAAGTTTTTCAGGGTTTTATAATCTTTAGGAGTTTTCTTTTGTATTTTTTAGTGATTTTTGGACAGAAGTTAAAAGACACTAAAATAGGCAAAATATATTTTTTGGGGAATTTTCTGAGGTGTTTTTATAAATTTTATGGATTTTATAATGCAAATAGTAGTGAATATGCGTGTTTTTGAATTTTTATAAAAAATAAAATGAAATAAAAATGCAAAACAAAATCATGGCGTGAATCAACTATGTAACAAGAACTTAAGATGGTTTTTTATGGATATTTTAGCAATTTATAGATGCATGAACTAAATAGAGACGACAACAAAAAACTACACTCCTCGCAAGGATGATTTTGCAAATATAGAAAAGTTCAAGGGCACAATAGCAATTCTCCACAAAATTTATAACGTATTACACAAGTTTAAGGCCCTAATACAAATACCCAAACCCGGAAGGGGTTCCTTGCAAAAATGCCCAAGGCACGCACGTAGTGCACGTGACCAGGCAAGGGTATATGTGCAAAATCACAAACTACCAGGGGATGTTATGCAAACTATCCAAAAATAATATACTACAATAAAACTTTCATGGATTGAAGCGAAATACCTAAACCCACAAGGGCCCCTTTGCAAAATGACCGTCCCCTCACGCGCACAGGCACGTGAGGTGACGTGGCGAGGGACCTAACTGCAAATAACATAAGTACGGGGGCTTGTTCTGCAATGTTACAAAAAGCTATTAACTGCGGATGAAAGTTTATGGTTGACTACTTAAATACAAAAAATTGCGGGGGTTTGAGCACAAAATACCCCTCGCAAGGTGCGATCCAACAGCTGAAGTCGATGCACTTGACGCGTGGCAGCTCCTGGTGACTTGATGACGCTTCGCTTCAACGATGACGATTAGATCAGCCGGTGAAGATCGGCGGCTGTTAGCGGGTGAGATCCAGCAGCTGTACGCGGAGCTGGAGCGCGGCCCTGATCAAACGATAGAGAGGTCGAGAGGAGGAACAGGGAAGAACACCGGCGACGGTGAGCTTCCCCGAGCTTGCTCTTGGGTCTCCGGCGCGCTGAAGGATTCAAAATGGCCGAGACGTGGTCCTACAGGTTCCCTCTTGCTGCTGGTAGCTCCAAAAGACCTCGGCAACGACTGAGGCTCTCACCCGGAGATGACAGAGCTAATGAGATCCGAGGACCTCCGGTGAGAACCAAAATGAGCCCCAGGCTTGAGTCTTCGCTTCAAACCTGCAGGAGAGGTGTGAAGGGGTCGAGGGCAAGTTGCCTCGACCCCGCGGAGGGTGGAAAAACACGAGCTGCGGTGGAGGAATAAGTCGAGGTCGGTCGACGAAACTCGGAGACGGCCAACGCGATATCCGAGCGATGTGGGAATGATCAAATGAGATAAGGTGGATGGCTAAATGCGGGGAAACTTCCGAGCTACTTTAAAAGCTAAATGGATAACAGAACAAGAGAGGACGGGACCTCACCGAGGTGGCACTGGAGCTGATCTCCGACGTTACTTCCGGCGAAGTGGATCAGCCTCAATTCAACACTCCCTGTATCCCCGAAGGTCCCAAGGTGTTCCTGCTGTCACCAGGAACGTCTACGAGGGTCTTGGCTTGGGTTTAGGTAGCGGAAGAGTGATCAAAAAAGAGAGGAAGGTCGGTAGAAATATTTAAAGGTTTGACCACCGAGTGGGGAGGTCCCAAAGTTCGAAAAATATCTTGCGAATCGATGATCCACACCCCTAGAAAACACTAGGGCGTGAATCACCGATCTTCGAGGGACGAAAGTCAAGAAGGCGCCAACACCAGATGATGAAAGACGCGCCCTCCAAAATATGGAGAAAAACGCCAAAAAAAACAGTCTGACACGGGGCCAGACCTCGGTCAAGGAGTTGACCGAGGTCAACCAGTGAGCGGATCTGGTTGGTCCACGTGGACCAACCAGAAAAATCCCTGGAAAAAAGGTTGATAAAATCAATTTAAAATAGTTATTGAATTTTTTAATTTTTTGTTTCAAATTATTTTGTAAAGTATTTTATTCTGATTTTTATTTATTTTTTAGATGTATAAAATTACAAGTTACCATTTTAGGCCTATATAGGTATATTTATCTATATATTTTATTGTTTTATTTTTTATTTTATACATTTAATTTTGTTTATTTTATTTATTAGTTTATAAATTTATAAAATATTTTTATGAACTGAAATATATTTTTATTTTATTTTTTTCTGAAATGTTTTATACACATAATAAACTAGAAGTAGTAATTATATAGGTATATGTACCAGTATTATACCTAGGTATGTTACAAGTATTTTATTTTGTATTTTCTTTAGGTTTTTCTTCCTATTTTAATGTACTTATATATTATAAGTAATATTTACACAATTATAAAAATATGAAATTATAAAAATAATGAATAATAAATAAAATGAATATTTTAATCTGTACAAGTATACAATAAGGGTCCAAAACTAAACTTTCAAACCGTAACTCCGAAAAATACAAAACCACATTCATTAAATATCTTATGAGAAATTATTTATAATTAGGTGATTTTGATGCATTTCGAGTCTTTATTTGCGAGATACAGGTCCGGGAAGTTGGGATTCTAGAATCTTATTCAGATCATAACTTTTTATCTGTACATTATTTTTGTGTGAAATCAATTTGGTATTTTATTATTTAATTATCTACAACTTTCATGTACAAAGTTTCTTTATTTGAAGTATAAAAGGTGGAACCAAAAATAGGTCCCAAAATGAATAAAGAATGAATTAAATAAAATGTATTTTTTATTGGTTTTTGGCCCTTATCTCCCCTACTTTATTCCTTGTCATCCTAGTCATCGAGATGCCTAGGTCTCGGGGATTCGGATCATAAAATATTTACAATATTTTATTCCTTTTCTTTTCTTTCCTTTATTCTATAATTTTGGCTTTAAAAACCGCATTTTATATAATATTTACACAATAATGTATGGATGATAAAATGCATGAATTAACGCTATTTACACACATTTACTAGGATTTTTAAGGCCAAAATGATATAATAAAGATGATGAAACGTGATTCATCACATGTCCATGTTGCAGCCGCCTTCGCGCCGCTAAGCTCCATGCCCTAGACTGAGCACGTCGGGCGATGACCTGAGGTCCTTTGAACCTTATCCCAAGCCTCTCCAATCGTTGTCTTCCTCTCCGACCTCCAGATCTTCTTCTCCCATATTTTCTTTACTTTTTTCTCCCAACTTCCCCACCTTCTACACTATATTCCACCACCGCCTGACCACCTTCATGTCTCTGCCAACCATCGAACACCCTCGTCAGCCCCTCTGATCACTACTTACCTTCTCCAGAACCACCCTCGCTCTGACCCCCTTCTTCCTAGGGATGAGCATTGGGCTGGGCCGACCCAACCCAGCCCGAAGCCCGACCCACATAGCCCGGCCCAACCCAAGCCTGAATTATTTATGGGCCGGGCTTGGGCCAAAGATGTAGGACCGTTTAATAATTGGGTTGGCGCGGGCTTAGACCGACCTAGCCCATTAGGCCCGATAGCCCGACCCACATAAAAGCCCCAAATTAGGCTCGTTAGGCCCGATAGCCTAGCCCGCATAGAGCCCATATGTGTCTAGACTTTGATATCTCACTTTGATATATTCATCTGGATTTAATGAGGGAGTTGACGACGTTGACAGATTAATCCACTTGAGGTACATTTTCAACATGTTTGTTTGCTATTATTTGCACATGTTTCTATAATATCGCTATGATACTCTTTCTATTAGATATTGTAGAATCATAGATATGATCAAATCTATGCAAAATAGTAGGATAAGTAAATAATAAAGACCTAAATAACTAATAAATACTTCATAATGAAGATTACAATCAAAATAACCAAATGAGGGTACGCCAAGTTTATGGGCCCACCAAGTCTAGACTCATAAGTTTTGGGCCGATACAAGCCCAATTGATTTTTGAGACATTATGGGCCGGCCCGGCCCAGGCCCGACCCATAATAATTGGGTTGGGCTTGGGCCTGGGCCATCAAAAAAAATTAGTGGGCCTAGGCCTGGCCCAAAGCCCACAAACATAAATGGGCCTGGGCCTTGTAGGGCCTGGCCCAGACCCGACCCATGCTCATCCCTACTTCTTCCCTACTCCATCGGAGAAGAAGCTTCAGGCCTCCACATCCCGTTGCCTCCACGACCTCCACTCACCTCACAACTCACTCACGCAGATCACACAAGATTTCGACTATCTTCTAACATTGCAGGAATCGTCAATAGCTGGAGTTCGTGCACCCTCACAGATCTCGTGACCCAGCTCCGACGACCTTCATCCGCCTTGCTTCTCCAGACAACAACGGAGCTCCTCCTTGCCACAAGCATCTTCGCCCGGACCTCAACCACCTTCCTTGACCATCATGTTGTCCTGCGGAGCGTGGAGGAGCTACACAGAGCTTGCTAGATCCCTGCCTCCTCCTACGGACCGTGGTGGAAGACGAGGAGCATGCACCGTCTGATCCTCATGATCGAACGATCTAAATAATGACACGTGGCACTCTCAAGCCTCACGCAGAACCAGCAAGCTCGGAACCATCGAGCATCACATCGAGCCACTGACGCCCGCCATATGTGCTCGAGCCTGCGACGACTCCCGAGCATGGCTCCTCGCATGCCCAGTCGTGAGGTGGTGGGTAAATTGCATGAAGAACCTTGGGAATTTTTGAATTTGCATTTTGATCTCCATGCATATTTTATAAATTACAGATATACCCCTATGTGCAGATGGAAAATTTACAAAGGGGCCTAACCAATTTTGCAAAATTGCAAATAGGTCCCTCCAGGGTCCTATATTTGATTTATTTATCTTTTATTTCATGCATTTTATTGCATTTATGCCCTGCATTTTTTCTTCCATAACGTGAGCATTGTAGGTCCAAATTACGTGATTTTAGTGTCATTTTGTTTCTTATTTCATCATCTATCTCATAGTATAGTTAATTTTCTCATCTGACAATAATTTAATTGTGACGCATTTTTAATTACATATAATTTCCTTTTCTCTATAAGGCTCTACCATTGATAGTTGCTTGCTCTTAATTTTGACGCTTAATTTGACTATGAAATGAAATCATAATATGATGCCCATTTATGTGATCTTTTTATGGCATACTTGTATACTATCTTTTGCATGTTTTCCCCTTGCATTAATCCAGACATTATGTCCGTACATGCATAATCTTATAACTACATTGAAAAATCAACTAAAAATACATGCATCATATAATTGCGTTGTTATGCATTTTAGTGTGCACATCTGCAAGAAGACCTGAAAATGAGGATTTATTTGCACATACATCTAATTGACCTAAATTCGATAAATATATTAAAGAAACTCATGTCCCTGTGTTCGATCTTGGTAGACTAGCCAAGTTAAAATATTCCACAACATTCAAAAATTGTGGTTTTTGCTAACTGAAGTTTGCCTCCTATGCTACAACAATCCCTATTTATAAAAGAGGCAGATCTCGTGATCATCACTAACTTTGTCATATCAGATGAAACACCACAAACTACCGTCTCCTTTCGCTTGAAATAGTTGGGGTTGGCCTCGACCAATGCTGGAATTGGAGTTTTGATTCTAGTGAGGTCATCAAGCTTCTGGCTTATCTGCTAGACTTTTTACAAGTTGTGCCATGCAGTCAATAGCGCGGTTCAAAGGACCATGCTGAGACTGGTAATGTTGTGGAGGATGCGAGTGGGAATATTGAGAATTGTACTAAGGAGGAGGATACTAATAGTGCCGAGGAGGAGAAAGGTATTGATTGTTCTGAGCAACCACGTAATTGCGACTAATATTGGCAGTAAGATGGCTACTAGTATTGCGTATTATGTCTCCATGTGTTATGATATGGTGGAGATTGGAATTGTTAAGTCTGAGGATGGTTATGGACAAACCTCCCACAACAAGGTTGGTGGTACACCCGAATGGTAGAGGACTGGCCATGTTGGTGTCCTCCTGGACAAACTAGTTGTGCATTGTTATTCCAGATGATTTTCACCTCCTGAATTTGAGGCAGAGGTGGGAAATAAGGATCTACATAAGATGACTAGGGCTCGGGCTAGTAGATGACTAACTACTATTGCGACTGCTGTGGCGGTGCATGTGCCTGGTCTGGAGCCTACACATAGCATACATGTTGTATCGACTGAGGCTTCCCTAAACTTGGTTGAGGTAGTTGTGGCAATGTCGACTTCTTTGTCTCATCGGAAGTCATGATAGATTGGCTTGCAGACTGAAAAGCATTGATCGTGTTGACAAGCAGCTCCATCTGCTTGGTGATCTGATCCATCTTGTCTAGATGTTGGGTTCTCTGTTTGATCACAGATAGTTTCTCAAGATCTTGTTATTGCTTCTCAATGATATCTACTTTGTACATGTGGCTCCCAATAATGCTGAGGTTGGAGCTCTTATCATTCTCTGTTTCATGGGATGTTGCTAAGTTCACTAGCTTGTGGTGGATCTGCGGCTGATGCTGATAAGCATGGATAAGGATAATATGACCTCTCCTTGGGTAATTTCTTCCAATATTTTCCAGAAGACATCATCGTCCTTGTTGAAGTGAGATCCACTACATGCAACATTAACAAGCCTCTGACTTTCTTTTGTCAGTCCCCCAATGAAATGTTGGACCAGACTGGTCCGAGGAATGTCATGGTGGGGCACTTCTCTTACAAATATTTAAACCTCTCCCAGGCTTCATGAATGGACTCATGCGATCCATGGGAAAAGTTGATGTTACATGCATGCATCTGGTTGAGACAACCAAGAAGGTAGAATTTGTGCAAGAGTGTAGACTTATGTTCCTTCTAATCAAGATTGTAAGTTTCTTTGAGCGTAAGCTTGGGAGACTCTCTTGTTGGGTCGTATTCCCATCCATGGGGTCCATCTTTCTATTCATCATCATTTTCTCCTCCTCCTCTTCGGTTCTTTCTTTCTCTCCTTAGGTCATTGATCATAGCAGTTAAGGTGACTTGGGAGAGAGCCTGATATGTAAGCTGTTGCTGGATGGACTGAATGGAAGCTAGAAACCGGACATTCATTGCATTATGATTTGGCTGAAGGCCCTGATTCAGATGCTGAGGTTCCTTTCCTTTCCCTTGAGGAGCCATCTCTGAATCAGACTTAAAGGAATTGATCTAAACATTGTCCAAGTTTGGATGTTTATCTGCATAATAAGATGCATCTTTATCAGACGGATAATCTTGGGCACTAGATGTATGGATGAGTATGGAATTAGGGTCAATCATAAACATATGTGAATGGAGTATTTGATATGAAACAAAATCAATCTCCATCCACAAGGGGCCAATGTCGGGACAAGAGTGATCCCAATTTACTAGAGAATAAGAATAGGAGTCCGGAGAGCGGTTTGCAAAGTCCGAACCGTGCTATCAAGAATCACCTTGAATTATTGAAGATGTTGAGTTCACGGAATTGATGTGGATGTCGGTGGGTCCTGAGTAAACCATCCATGAGTCGACATCTTGTAACAAAAGTAGATTAGATTAGGAGTATGGATCACCGTGATAAACAAAAGGATGAAATGGAAAGGAGATAGGAAAATGCTTCATAGTGAGAAAAATATAAAGAAATGAAAATAGAAGAAATGAAAAATGATGCAAGTGCGTGGGGATGATCTTTTACCTAAACCTAATTCAAACAAACACAAAGCAATGGGTTCACCAACTCATCCCTTTGTAGCTGTAGGAGTTCGACTATTTTTATTTTTTCAATTTTATTGTTATTCAGGCAAATATTTTTGCAAGTCCTTAGAGGAGAGACCTATAAGAGAGTGAGTATTTCCATAAAAGTATCTCTTACTTTCCATTTCCTTTGTAACCTATAATCTGCACTTTTTGAGATCCTTGCTATCGGTCTTGAGCCAGCTACTCAGCTAAAGAATAAGAGTGAGGAAGCTGATAGTAGAGAATCAAGTACTTTACCTTGCGGGGTACTTGGATGCGGGACGATGAGACAGGAACCCCCGTGAAGGGGTGGCCTATGCTCAATACTTTAGACTAAGTCTACAAGCAGACAAAGCCTTACTCATCCACATACGATAGAAAAGCAGGTACTTCATCGAGCCCATGTGATAATCACGGCAACCACATAATGGGTTTTTAGCACTAATCCTTATGAGTCGTGCCTCTCTCAGTCTGGAGTGTACCTAAAAACAATGGGAGATTTATGAACCCAATACAATGAAGTTTATTACGAAATTTATTTACGGTCAAAGTTTTATTAGCGGTCCTCTTGTTTTAGTTTTTGAATTTCATTATTTTGAGTATTTTTAATGATTATTTTGTATTTTCTTTAAACCTAGGGGAATCAAAAACATGGGAAGGTAGTGGAAAAGCAATGTAAATTGATACTAAGATAAAATCTTACCCTTGTATCAGAATGATGGATGCTTAGATAGAATGCATACATCGATTCCCTTCTCTCTCCATGGGGGATGTAAGAAAGAAATCTAAATTACACTATATGAGATATCCAAGCTGATGAAATCACCTTAAGTAGGAATTTTATTAGCGCGAAGCACATATTTAATTTGATATAGGTCCAAATGTATTTGAGAATGTAGAAGCATGTAGATATTAGAGATTTGGATCTAAATTACTCGATCAAGCAATCCTAAAAACTAAGGTCTCATTCACACAAAATAAATAAAAAGAAATCAGAAAACTCAAATCGCGGGAAATAAAAGAAAATAATGAGAAAAATAGGGAGAACAAAAGGTAGAAGGTGATAAAAATCGTGAGATAATTGGCAATCCCCAGGTGAACAGACACTTGGTAAAATAGGCTTGCTAATATCCAAATGTTCAAGTCCATGTATTATTGCAAATAATTAATGAGTCTCTTTATCACAAAAAAATTCTACACTAAAGTCACTGTGATGCTTGGTTCCTATATCTTCTCTCATGCTCTCTCCTACCGACATGTAAAGAAGGGGTTAGTCTCCGCCTTGTGAGGATGCACAAGTCCTCCTAAAAGTCCTCCTCAATTGACGAGCCCTCACAGAAAAGTCAATAAAGAGAGCGGATTAGCATATATAAACAATCATTTAAAATAGAAGGAACAAATACAAATAGAAATATGCAAAGTATACACTATCCTACGTGTATGATCCCTAGCAACGGTATCATTTGATAAGCGAGGATCAAACAAAGGTGCCCAATGTCTGGTGTTAAAGGAGCTTGCAGTGTACGATAAGTCAGGTTCGACAATCGCTATATCAACCCTCTCTCAGCTCTTAACATGTATCTCAATCAACTCAGATCAACAATCAACCCACGGTATATGACTAAATAATGAATAAAATGTATTTGTAACCTATAAAAGATTTGTATAACACACGTGTAGGGGTTGAGCCATTAAGAGCAAATGATGGATGGTATAATTACTATTAATTAATAATACCTAATTATTAATATTATTATTACATTTTGTAATTTTCTGATTTTTTGTGGGGTTTTAATTATATTTTATTTTTATGTATTTTTAATTATTTAATTATTTTTATTTTTTATATTTTTAATTTTCTTTTTATGTATTTTCCAAACTCCCTGTCTTTGGATATTTTGCACCAAGTACTAGAAAAAAGGTTGAATTATAGGTAAATTCTTAGTTTTGACCTAATTAAAGTATTTTTAATTAAGTTTTATTACAGTTTCTGCCACTAGATTAAATGATGAATAACTTTTGAACCACAATTCCAATTTCAATGATTTTTGGCTCATTTTAAAGTTATTTTAAAGCTTTATTTTTTTACATAATGAATATAATCTAAGAACAAAAGAATTTTTAATTTTTTATTGAAATTAGGTGCTTCTTTGTTTAATAAAGGGATTTTTACCCGGCAGACCCCGTAATCTTTGTCAATTACCTCTACGACCTTTGAAACATCCTAATTCCTCTCTCAAATCTGTAGACTTGCTCCGTCTTACCCCACAAATCCTACCGTTAAATTGACACATCAAGAGTTAACTTCATTGAGTTAAAAACAAGTTAATCTAACCAATCCGGATCGGACAGCTAGAATTAACGAAGAAAAGAAAAAATCCTCCCTCCTTTCTCAACAGCAACTGCACCGCCTCTTCCATCTCTCCTCCCTCGACCAAGGCATTGACCTGGGCTGGAAGAGGTGTGCGCGAAGGAGCGTGCGCCGATCGACCACCTCCTTCTTCCCTTCTCCTGTGAATTCCGGATAACAGATTCTCGGTGTAACAACTCCTGACACGCCACCAGATTTGTCTCGTCGGCGAATACTGATGCAATGTTGCCACCATCCACCTCGGATTCATTCACCTTGCACTCGTCCTCGTCGAAGCATGAGTCGGTGCACGAGCAAGGCGGCGGACCGTCTAGCTAGTGGTAGTCGGGATGGGGCCCTTCCCCTTCCCACTTGTTGAAAGCATCCTCGACGACGTCGAGCCTACGAGCAACGTGGGCAAGGTGCTCGGGCTTGGCCTCCGAGTGCGTCTCCATCTCGGCGGATAGAAGACTACGAAGGAAGGCGAGCTTCCTCCGAAGGCTGAGGTCATCGTGGGAGGGGTGGGAGAAGAGTTAGTCGAGTTGGGTCTCTAATTCTTGGAGCCATTTCTCTAAGACGGCGTAGGTCTGCGCCATAGATTCCGATATGCTGCTGCGCCTTCTTTGCATGGTGCTGTTGTCGGTCTTGTTCTCCTCGTCCATGGATTAGTGTCGGCATTCTTTCCTGTTTGTGGGGATCTGTAACTGTTCAATATGTACGTGGAGTCCTAATATTTAGAGGAACTGGACTGGAGGGCGGAAGTCAGGGAGGAGGAGGGCAAACACGAGGGCGGAGGTTGGGGAGATGGAGGGCGTGGTAGAGGATCTGAAGATGAAGGGTGGGAGTGGAGGTCGGGAACGAGGAGGTCGGGGACGGAGGCGAAGGGGGAGGGCGAGGACGATGGAGGTAGGTGGTAGGTGCTGGGAAAAGGAGGAGGGTGAGAGAGAGGGGCAATTAATGTAAATTAGATAAATAAAATAGGCATAATATAAAAGAATGTAACAGAATCCGATTATTTTTAACAGGTAAATGGATGGGGGTTAACCGCATGGTTTATAGGGTAAGGGTTAACAAGTTTACAGGGTTGAGAGAGGAATTAGGATGTTTCAAAGGTCGTAGAGTGATGAACGCGAAATTCGCCTCAATAATAATGATGAATAATGTCGTAGTACAGGAGGCGAATTTTGTTTAGCAAAAACCACAGTCTTTGAATGCTGTGGAATATTTATACTTGGTAAGTGTACCAAGGTCGAACACAGGGATACGGCAGCCTAATCTGAGTATTGAATTTTGATTCATGAAGGCATAATGTCAATTAATTTCAATTTCAGGTCCATATGCAAATTATGATGCACTATGATATTTACAAGGCAATGCAAAGTGATGCTATGATTCATGTATTTTTATTGGTTTTTATGCAAATATAAAGTGATGCATGAAATAAGAATGCAAGAGAATAATAAAGCCTACAATTATACCCTAAAAATTATGAGCAACCACATAGAAATGAAATCAGTGTCATATTAATCATAACATTAAAAAGCGGTCATCGGATCAAAGCAAAACAAGGAGAGCATGGTCTCAATTTCCACATAAAAATTCACTTTAATTAAATAGGAGCAAATGAGACAATTAATCATGCTAAGATATAGAGGACATAATAAGGATCAAAATGACACCAAAATCATGCAATTTGGACCTACGATGCTCAAGTTATGCTAAAAACAGTGCAAGGGCATAATTGTAATAAAAATGCAATAAAAATAAAGGATAAATATTGCATTTAGGTCCCTGGAGGGACCTAAATGCAAATACCAAAAACCTCCTGGGCCATTTTGTAATTTCTCCATTTGCGCGCAGGGGCCTTTTTGCAAATCTTCAAAACCTTGAGGGCTTCCCTGTAAAATACCCCAAGCGCGCACGTGAGGCACGTGCCTGGAGGACCAAAAAGCAAAATCTGGAAATTCCTGGGTCTGGCGTGCAAATTACCCAGCACCTCACGTGCAGGGCACGTGAGGGCTAGGCTCGGGAGGAGGCTTGTGGCTCGGGCCATGTGGCGTCTGTATGTTGTCTGTCGGGAGGCTCGAATGACCCGAGCCTGTAGGTTGGGGAAGCGACTCGGGTCCTCCACGTGTCTTCATCAGGACCGTCCGATCAGGAGGATCGGACGGTGCATGTACCTTCGTGCTCCTCTGTAGGTCCCCGGAGGAGGCGGGGCTCCGGCGACCTGCCAATAGCTCCGTCGTGCCTCCCGAGGTCGTCTGAGGGTCGTGGAAGCATGCTGGAGGTCTGGCGGAGATCTTGGAGTTAATGCGAAGCTCCATGGAGGTCTGGAGCTCCCCGTGAGAAGAAGCTCGAGATCGGCGGGGAGGTGCAATCTCCGGCTAGTGAAGAGAATGGACCTGCAAAAGTTAGTATAGCCGAAGCGAGGAGTGTGCGGGTGAGTTTGTGAGTGAACGGAGGCCTTGGAGGCGGCGAGAAGTGATGGCCCAGGTCGTCTTCTCCGGCGGAGCAGGAGAAGAGTGGTCGGAGCGGTTGGGGGTTCTGGAGAAGGGGGAAATGGGCGGCGAAGGTCGGAGTGGTTCGGCGGAACAAGTAGATGGATCAGATGGGGGTGGAAGTGGCTGTAGGTGGTGTAAAAATTGGGAGAAAAAGGACGAAAAAGAAGGAGGCAAAGGAACCTCATCGGGGAGGGGAACCCTGGCGGAGGATGAGCTTGTGATGAGGCTCTTTGAAAGCCTCCAGTCGTCGCCCAGATGGTCAGCCAGCCAACGGACTCAAATGGTGACCGGAATCACCAAGACACGGCGAAGAATCGCCGTGGGTCAACACCAAGCTAGACCCGTCTTTGCCTCGACGTTCTGCCCCTCCGCTGTCACCGGAGGGGCGGAGGAGACTAGGGCATAACCCAATAATGGTGGACAAGGTGGAGCGGTGGCGGAGATGGCGTTTTATAAGCGGAGGTGGTCGGGGGTTACAGTGGTGTGGAGTGTTTTTGCGACGAGTTTTAATGGTGAAAGGATTAATGGGGGCGAGTGATGAAGGTGGCGCGGGGACGTTGGTCGAACGGAGAAGTCTTTGGTGGCGTTACGACGAGGAGGTGGTGGCTGGAGCGTCGGCTAGAAATGGAAGGGTGCGGAGGATGCGCGAGGTGAAACGGCTGGGGAAGGGGGAGGTTACGGAGGTTGACGACAGGCTTTGGACCGTTGGGTCGTACGATCCAACGGTCAGGAGGGGTGCGCTGGCGGAGGGATGGGATCAGATCAAAGATCTGATCCTATGGCGGGGGTTTAGGCGCTAACGAGCGGTTGTGATGGAGAGTTGGATAGGATCGTTCGGTGGATATTAGAAGGGTGACGTGGAGCGTCGGCCACCGTACGATGAAAGTGACATTGTGCGGCTCTGGAGGAGGGGAGACGTGGCGCAAGGATGGGCGAGGGATAGGAAGCGGATCGGAGGGCTTAGATTTAGGCGCGAAGTAGCGGCCGAGATTAGATCTGGAGTCAGATCCAATGGCTGGAAGCGAAGCGGTCGTGGAGGGCTAGGATGGAGGCGGAACTGGTGTGATCCAACGGCCCAGAAGAGGGCCGGGTGGCGCGAGGAGAAGTGGGCCACGTGGGCGGCCCAGAGGGCGCCACGTGGCCCAATCAGATTAATTCACAAAATAAATACAAAGGAAATTAGAAAAGAAATAGTTAGGTGTAGAATTAGGAAAAAGTTAAAACATGAAAGTTGTTCGTCTCGACGAGATCTACAACTTCTATGTTGGACAAACAGCCAAAAGAGGTCATCTGTACAAAAGCTATTTTTGGGGGTATTTTTAAGGGGATAAAAACACCAAGTTTGTGGTTTTCCGATTTTTTTTGTATTTTTTATCTTTTTAAGGGTCAGTGAATTATAGACAACTTATTTATCTAATTTTTAGGGGTTTTTGAGTGATAAAATAATTACAGAAAAATAAGGGCAATTGAATACAAATAATTAAAGGCTAATTATACACAATATGGTACATGATAAAAATAGAGAATTAGAGGATATTTTTATTGGCTTGTTTAAGCAGGGATCTTAATAAGGAGTTTTTAGCATGATGGATACGAGATTCATCATACCCCTATACTTAAACCATGCTCATCCTCGAGCATCTAAAGAATGAAGGAGTCGGATTAATTCCTGACAGTGCGTGTGAGAAATTCAAGGCTTGATCTTTCGAAGACCCTTGACCTAAGTGATCCTAAAATTCTGGGTTTATCCAAGCCTTAGTCAGAAGGAATCCAACTTCTCTGATTATCAGACTCTCTTTTTGTACATATAATATAAGGATATGACATTTAGTGGTGAGTATTCCCGCCTGTCACGCGGGTGACCCGGGTTCGTTCCCCGACAACGGCGCCATTTGATGAACGCAAAATTCGCCTCATCAATATTATGGAATTATGCTGTAGTACATGAGGCGAATTTTGTTCAGCAAAAACCACGATCTTTGAATGTCGTGGAATATTTATACTTGGCAAGTCTACCAAGGTCGAACACAGGGACACGGCCGCCTAATCTGAGTATTGAATTTTTATGAAGTTCAATATGAATTAATTTCAGTTTCAGGTCCATATGCAAATTATTATGCACTATGCTATTTACAAGACGATGCCACGATGCATGCATTTTTTTATTTTGTTTTTATGCAAGTTATAAAGAGATGCATGGATGAATATGCAAGAGAAATTATACACAGATTAAATACTACAATTATACCCTTAAAAATTATGAGCAGCATGATAAAAATGAAACTAGTGTCAATTTAATCGCAACAATAAAGAGCGGTCATCAAATTCAAGCAAGGCAAGGAGGGCAGGGTCCGTTTGCCACATAAAAATTCACTTTAATTAAACAGGAGCAAATAAGACAATTAAGCATGCTAGAATGTAGAGGACAAAACAAGGATCAAAACGACACTAAAATCATGCAATTTGGACCTACTATGCTCACGTTATGCATAAAAAAGTGCAAGGGCATAATTGTAATAAAAATGCAATAAAATAAAGGGATAAATATTGCATTTAAGTCCCTGAAGGGACCTAAATGCAAATAGAGAAAACCGCCTGGGGTCCTTTGCAATTTTCCCATTTGCGCGCAGGGACCTTTTTGCAATCCTTCAAAACCTAGAGGGTCTCCTTGAAAGTTACCCAGGCACGCCGTGGGGGCACGTGTCTGGGGACCAAAATGTAATTCCTTAAGGTTTCTGGGTCGTTCTTGCAATTTACCCAGCACCTCACGTGCGCTGCACGTGAGGGGCTAGGCTCGGGAGGAGGCTCAGGTTCGGGTCCACATGGCATCTTCTGGAGATTCGGAGCGAGGCTCGGACGACCCGAGCCTATTAGTCTGGGGAGGCTCGGAGTGCCACGTGGCTTTATCTCGACCGTCCGATCAGGAGGATCGGACGGTCGCTGTAGCACCTTCTTCCTCTGCGGGCTACCGGAGGAGGCGGGGCTCCGGTGACCTTGCCATAGCTCCGCCGCACTCCCAGCGCTTGCCTGAAGGTCAGACCATGGAGCTGAGAGGTCTGCGACGAAGCTGGTGAGCTGGAGAAGCTCCAATGATATCTTGAACGGCTGTATGGTGGAGCTGCACCTGCGGCGGAGAGCGGAGTTGGAGCTCAGGTGCGATGTCCGGCCAGTGAAGATGTTTGTACCTACAATGGTTAGAAGCACATTGCCGAAGCAATCGTGATGCGAAGTGGAGCGAGTGGAATGAGATGGGAGCCCGGCGAAGGAGGAGAAGGTGGTGGCTCTGGTCTCTCCTCCGCTGTGACGGCGAAGGAGTTGGGTCAAGGCGCGAGGGGGTTCTGGAGGAAGGAGGGATGGTGAGCGAGGGTGCTGGGGGTCGGGCGGATATCGTGCGGTGGTCGGATGGAGGTGAAGTTATCGTGGAAGGTGATAAAAAATTTGCGAAAACACAAGAAGAAGAAGGGGGAGGAATACCTCGTCGGAGAGGGGAGTCCGGTGAAGGGTGCGGTCTAGGCTGAGGATCGGTTCGATCCTCCGGTCATGGCTCGACCTGGCCGACCGGTCCAGGGAGCTTGGCTACCGCCGGGAAGGCGGAGCGTAGATGGCTGAGAAGCCATGGATCACACCGGGGCAACGGCCGTATTTTCCTCCATTCGATGGCTTCTCGGCTGTCACCGGAGAGCCAGAGGTCGGGCCGACGCCGCCAAATGGTGGATGCGGCTCACAGGTGGCGGAGGTGGCTTAAATAGACGGGGGTGGTCGGGGGGGGGGGGGTTACGGTGATGGAGGTCCGTTTTTGGATGGGGATTTAATGGTGATGGAGTGATGGCGAGGGTGGTTAGTGGTGGTGCGAGGATGGCGGAAGTACGGGCTGTGAGTGGGAGGCGTTACGAGCGGAGGTGGGTGGTTGGGACGGTGGCTAAAAAAGGAAGGGGGCGGCGAGTCAGAGAGGCGTAACGTCTGGAGAGGAGAGGGCTTCGGAGGTAGGAGACGATGGAGAGCCGTTGGATCTTGCGATCCAACGGCCAGGATATAAGCGTGGGTGGATGGCTGTGATCAGATCCTTAGGATCTGATCGAGCGGATGGCGTTGAGGCGCGAATGAAGGGACCAGATGGATCGATGGTGAGATCTAACGGCGAGGGGTGACTGGGTGACGTGGCAAGTTCAGGGGCGTTAGATGATGGGTTTATCGAGCGGTGGAGATTGGAGGGCGACGTGGCAGGTGGCGGACCGTGGATGAGGGGGTTGATCCTGTGGCTGTGGATGAGGCGGAATGTAGTGGTGGAGATCTGATCTGAGATTAGATCGGGCGGCTGAGGGATGATGCGTGATGAACGGTGAGGATGGAGGCGGGGTTGGAATGATCCAACGGCCCAGGAGAGGGCCGGGTGGCGGAAGATGAAGCGGGCCACGTGGGCGGCCCAGAGGGCGCCACGTGGCCCAATGAGAAAATTCAGAAATTAATTACAAAGAAAAATAGAAAAGAAATAGCTAGAGGCCGAATTTGGAAAAAGTCAAAACATGAAAGTTGCTCGTCTCGATGAGATCTACAACTTTCATGTTGGTCAAAAAGCCAAAAGAGGTCATCTGTACAAAAACTATTTTTGGGGGTATTTTTAAGGGGATAAAAACACTGATTTTGTGGTTTTGAGTTGTTTTTGTATTTTTTTAGTGGTTTTAAAGGTCAGTGAATTATAGACAAGTTATCTACCTAATTTTTAGGGGTTTTTGAGTGATAAAATAATTACAGAAAAATAAGGGCAATTAAATACAATAAATTACAGGTACTTTATACACAATATGGTACATGATAAAAATAGAGAATTAAAGGTGCTTTTATTGGATTATTTAACACAGGGGTTTTAATAAGTGGCTTTTAGCATGATGAATACGAGATTCATCATACCCCTATACTTAAACCATGCTCGTCCTCGAGCATCTAAAGAATGAAAGAGTTGGATTAATTCCTGACAGTGCGTGTGAAAAATTCAAGGCTTGATCTTTCGAAGACTCTTGACCTAAGTGATCCTAAAATTCCAGGTTTATCCAATCCTTAGTCAGAAGGAATCCAACTTCTCTGATTATCAGACTCTCTTTTTGTACATATAATATAAGGATATGACATTTAGTGTACTGCATTTCATGAGAGCCGAGCTGATGCATCACCCAAAGTTCCAGTCCCAAAGATCTTCCTCTAGACCTAATCCTCAATACTAGGGAATAAGTCTATTCTTGCTTCAGTCAACCGTCTCTATAGTTTGTCAGACTTGAAAGTGTAGATGGACGGCCAGATGATGGAAGGATATGAGATTGTGTCTATTTTTCTCACCCTCACATTGGAACAAGGGGCCTCTCGAGTGCCTTTTACTCAACACATGTATATTATTATTTTGTTGATCAATGTGTCTGTCAAGAGAGTTGGAGTCGTCTGCACTTGTTTTTCTGGGAATACACCGGGGTGTGTCTCTTTTGAGTATCTAAGATACCTTCGACACCCAGACTTGTAGCATTTACGATGCAGAGCCCTTTTTTGGTGTCAGCCCGACTCCTGGTCCTAATTAGCGCTTGGTCCAAGTGGACACTTTGAAAATGTTTGGGAGCGCTCGCCATTGGTGGAAGCTCATTTGGAATTTGACTTTGGATTTAGAGCTTTTCTTTGACATTTCATTTCTTTTGTTGGCTAGCTCCACTGCTTTTACCAAGAGATTGGCGCACACTGATCAACAAATTCCTTTAAGTTTCATCACACCCTGGCACTTTTAGGTAAATATCAAAGAGATAGCATATGAATCTTGTTCACATACTGGCTAGGGTTTTGCTGACACTCAGGTTTTCTGAAGCCTTCATTAACTTTATCCCATCCTCGAATATCATAAGATCGGGTCTAAATTTAAATCTCTGATCCTAGTTCTCAAGTGATATCTCATCTCAGCTCATCAATCATGCAGTTGTGTAAGTGACTGTGCTGATCATATTTTCTTGAAAGTAGAGATAAAGAGTGCAATATAGCACTCAAATCTTTCAAACCAGAGGAGTGTGGATATTTAAGTCAGGAAAACCCTAATGACTAAGGCATGTTAACTCAGACTCTCAAGATCCCAGAGATCCAGTGTCCTCAAAATCCTCAAGCCTTGAGTGACTGTGAATGCGTCAGGAATACACCAACTCCTTAGGTTAGTGAATTTTTGTGTGATTTTTGATTTTTGCAGATTTTTATGGGTTTTAAAGTTTTTTTTTCGTCGGAGAGACAATGCCTGACCCAGGCTCAAATAAATAAAAGTATCCACTCTCAGCCAGTATGGGTGTAAGTGCGGGTCGAGACCCGTGATCCTTAAGGACGGTGCCATATGCGGTGTCCTTTAAACCACCCACTCTGCTAAGGGAGACCGAGGTTCCCTCACTGAAAATGTCTACTAAGCCTAGTAGTCAGAGTCAAATTTCGAGAAACATTTTTTTAATTTTTCAATTTTTTTAATACAGGAATATTTACAAAAATTAAACCCTCAATTTTAAATTTTTACAAGTTTTTACTCAGTTCACTAGTTTACCAAAACCCAGCCCGAAAAATAAAATTTTAAAAAGTTTTAAAAACGCGTGCTAAGGCTAAAGTAATATACAATAATATACGGTATAACCCCCTATACTTAAAATTTGCTATGTCCTCATAGCATAAGTGCCATGAAGCCAAGGCTCGGTTCAAGTATAGGGTGATATAGCAGAACTGAGGAGGAGAGTCCCCCTATACTTAGGCCAAAATTGGCCTAAGTACAAGAAGACGGGACGAGGGAAGGAAGAGCAGGCAGGTCCCCCCTATACTTAGGCTACAACTAGCCGAAGTAAGGTCTGTGTTAGGGGGGGGGTTCTATGATACAAGGGTGAGGGGGAGAAGGTTCTTGAAAAATAGATACACACACAGAGAGAGAGAGAGATAGAGAGAGAGAGAGAGAGTGAAATATACAGGGGAAGGGTGGGGGTGAGTGTGTGAGTGTGTGTGTATGTGGGGGGGGATTTTTTTTGTGTGTACAATATGCAATACTGGAAATAAATATGCAGATGCAAGATTTTTTTAATGCAATGCAAGTTAACTGCTATAATCTCCCAAATCCTTCACAGGGTCTCTTGCGGCCTCTTCAGCGAGAGTTCTTGACTTCACGCCTCCATGAGGATCAAGCGTCCTCGATCACCATGGGCCCTGCCACAAAAGATAAACGTTAGAAAACCTGGAGACAATAAATCAGCAATTAATATGCATGAAATGAAGCATGAAATGAAGACCTAAAAATTATTGAATTAATTTTTAAAAAAATCAAAATTCAAAAATTAAGCAAAGCCGTATCCCCAGCAACGGCGCCATTTGATGAACGCGAAATTCGCCTCAATAATAATGATGAATAATGTCGTAGTACAGGAGGCGAATTTTGTTCAGCAAAAACCACAGTCTTTGAATGTTGTGGAATATTTATACTTGGTAAGTGTACCAAGGTCGAACACAGGGATACGGCAACCTAATCTGAGTATTGAATTTTGATTCATGAAGGCATAATGTCCATTAATCTCAATTTCAGGTCCATATGCAAATTATGATGCACTATGATATTTACAAGGCAATGCAAAGTGATGCAATGATGCATGTATTTTTATTGGTTTTTATGAAAATATAAAGTGATGCATGAAATAAGAATGCAAGAGAATAATAAAGCCTACAATTATACCCTAAAAATTATGAGCAACCACATAGAAATGAAATCAGTGTCATATTAATCATAACATTAAAAAGAGGTCATCGGATCAAAGCAAAACAAGGAGAGCATGGTCTCAATTTCCACATAAAAATTCACTTTAATTAAATAGGAGCAAATGAGACAATTAATCATGCTAAGATATAGAGGACAGAATAAGGATCAAAATGACACCAAAATCATGCAATTTGGACCTACGATTTTCAAGTTATGCTAAAAACAGTGCAAGGGCATAATTGTAATAAAAATGCAATAAAAATAAAGGATAAATATTGCATTTAGGTCCCTGGAGGGACCTAAATGCAAATACCAAAAACTGCCTGGGCCATTTTGTAATTTCTCCATTTACGCACAGGGGCCTTTTTGCAAATCTTCAAAACCTTGAGGGCTTCCCTGTAAAATACCCCAAGCGCGCACGTGAGGCACGCGCCTGGAGGACCAAAAAGCAAAATCTGGAAATTCCTGGGTCTGGCGTGCAAATTACCCAGCACCTCACGTGCAGGGCACGTGAGGGCTAGGCTCGGGAGGAGGCTTGTGGCTCGGGCCACGTGGCGTCTGTATGTGGTCTGTCGGGAGGCTCGAATGACCCGAGCCTATAGGTTGGGGAAGCGACTCGGGTCCTCCACGTGTCTTCATCAGGACCGTCCGATCAGGAGGATCGGACGGTGCATGTACCTTCGTGCTCCTCTGCAGGTCCCCGGAGGAGGCGGGGCTCCGGCGACCTGCCAATAGCTCCGTCGTGCCTCCCGAGGTCGTCTGAGGGTCGTGGAAGCATGCTGGAGGTCTGGCGGAGATCTTGGAGTTAATGCGAAGCTCCATGGAGGTCTGGAGCTCCCCGTGAGAAGAAGCTCGAGATCGGCGGGGAGGTGCAATCTCCGGCTAGTGAAGAGAATGGACCTGCAAAAGTTAGTATAGCCGAAGCGAGGAGTGTGCGGGTGAGTTTGTGAGTGAACGGAGGCCTTGGAGGCGGCGAGAAGTGATGGCCCAGGTCGTCTTCTCCGGCGGAGCAGGACAAGAGTGGTCGGAGCGGTTGGGGGTTCTGGAGAAGGGGGAAATGGGCGGCGAAGGTCGGAGTGGTTCGGCGGAACAAGTAGATGGATCAGATGGGGGTGGAAGTGGCTGTAGGTGGTGTAAAAATTGGGAGAAAAAGGACGAAAAAGAAGGAGGCAAAGGAACCTCATCGGGGAGGGGAACCCTGGCGGAGGATGAGCTTGTGATGAGGCTCTTTGAAAGCCTCCAGTCGTCGCCCAGATGGTCAGCCAGCCAACGGACTCAAATGGTGACCGGAATCACCAAGACACGGCGAAGAATCGCCGTGGGTCAACACCGAGCTAGACCCGTCTTTGCCTCGACGTTCTGCCCCTCCGCTGTCACCGGAGGGGCGGAGGAGACTAGGGCATAACCCAATAATGGTGGACAAGGTGCAGCGGTGGCGGAGATGGCGTTTTATAAGCGGAGGTGGTCGGGGGTTACAGTGGTGTGGAGTGTTTTTGCGACGAGTTTTAATGGTGAAAGGATTAATGGGGGCGAGTGATGAAGGTGGTGCGGGGACGTTGGTCGAACGGAGAAGTCTTTGGTGGCGTTACGACGAGGAGGTGGTGGCTGGAGCGTCGGCTAGAAATGGAAGGGTGCGGAGGATGCGCGAGGTGAAACGGCTGGGGAAGGGGGAGGTTACGGAGGTTGACGACAGGCTTTGGACCGTTGGGTCGTACGATCCAATGGTCAGGAGGGGTGCGCTGGCGGAGGGATGGGATCAGATCAAAGATCTGATCCTATGGCGGGGGTTTAGGCGCTAACGAGCGGTTGTGATGGAGAGTTGGATAGGATCGTTCGGTGGATATTAAAAGGGTGACGTGGAGCGTCGGCCACCGTACGATGAAAGTGACATTGTGCGGCTCTGGAGGAGGGGAGACGTGGCGCAAGGATGGGCGAGGGATAGGAAGCGGATCGGAGGGCTTAGATTTAGGCGCGAAGTAGCGGCCGAGATTAGATCTGGAGTCAGATCCAATGGCTGGAAGCGAAGCGGTCGTGGAGGGCTAGGATGGAGGCGGAACTGGTGTGATCCAACGGCCCAGAAGAGGGTCGGGTGGCGCGAGGAGAAGTGGGCCACGTGGGCGGCCCAGAGGGCGCCACGTGGCCCAATCAGATTAATTCACAAAATAAATACAAAGAAAATTAGAAAAGAAATAGTTAGGGGTCGAATTAGGAAAAAGTTAAAACATGAAAGTTGTTCGTCTCGACGAGATCTACAACTTCTATGTTGGACAAACAACCAAAAGAGGTCATCTGTACAAAAGCTATTTTTGGGGGTATTTTTAAGGGGATAAAAACACCAAGTTTGTGGTTTTCAGATTTTTTTTGTATTTTTTATCTTTTTAAGGGTCAGTGAATTATAGACAACTTATTTATCTAATTTTTAGGGGTTTTTGAGTGATAAAATAATTACAGAAAAATAAGGGCAATTGAATACAAATAATTAAAGGCTAATTATACACAATATGGTACATGATAAAAATAGAGAATTAGAGGATATTTTTATTGGCTTGTTTAAGCAGTGATCTTAATAAGGAGTTTTTAGCATGATGGATACGAGATTCATCATACCCCTATACTTAAACCATGCTCATCCTCGAGCATCTAAAGAATGAAGGAGTCGGATTAATTCCTGACAGTGCGTGTGAGAAATTCAAGGCTTGATCTTTCGAAGACCCTTGACCTAAGTGATCCTAAAATTCTGGGTTTATCCAAGCCTTAGTCAGAAGGAATCCAACTTCTCTGATTATCAGACTCTCTTTTTGTACATATAATATAAGGATATGACATTTAGTGGTGAGTATTCCCGCCTGTCACGCGGGTGACCCGGGTTCGTTCCCCGGCAACGGCGCCATTTGATGAACGCAAAATTCGCCTCATCAATATTATGGAATTATGCTGTAGTACATGAGGCGAATTTTGTTCAGCAAAAACCACGATCTTTGAATGTCGTGGAATATTTATACTTGGCAAGTCTACCAAGGTCGAACACAGGGACACGGCCGCCTAATCTGAGTATTGAATTTTTATGAAGTTCAATATGAATTAATTTCAGTTTCAGGTCCATATGCAAATTATTATGCACTATGCTATTTACAAGACGATGCCATGATGCATGCATTTTTTTATTTTGTTTTTATGCAAGTTATAAAGAGATGCATGGATGAATATGCAAGATAAATTATACACAGATTAAATACTACAATTATACCCTTAAAAATTATGAGCAGCATGATAAAAATGAAACTAGTGTCAATTTAATCGCAACAATAAAGAGCGGTCATCAAATTCAAGCAAGGCAAGGAGGGCAGGGTCCGTTTGCCACATAAAAATTCACTTTAATTAAACAGGAGCAAATAAGACAATTAAGCATGCTAGAATGTAGAGGACAAAACAAGGATCAAAACGACACTAAAATCATGCAATTTGGACCTACTATGCTCACGTTATGCATAAAAAAGTGCAAGGGCATAATTGTAATAAAAATGCAATAAAATAAAGGGATAAATATTGCATTTAGGTCCCTGAAGGGACCTAAATGCAAATAGAGAAAACCGCCTGGGGTCCTTTGCAATTTTCCCATTTGCGCGCAGGGACCTTTTTGCAATCCTTCAAAACCTAGAGGGTCTCCTTGAAAGTTACCCAGGCACGCCGTGGGGGCACGTGTCTGGGGACCAAAATGTAATTCCTTAAGGTTTCTGGGTCGTTCTTGCAATTTACCCAGCACCTCACGTGCGCTGCACGTGAGGGGCTAGGCTCGGGAGGAGGCTCAGGTTCGGGTCCACATGGCATCTTCTGGAGATTCGGAGCGAGGCTCGGACGACCCGAGCCTATTAGTCTGGGGAGGCTCGGAGTGCCACGTGGCTTTATCTCGACCGTCCGATCAGGAGGATCGGACGGTCGCTGTAGCACCTTCTTCCTCTGCGGGCTACCGGAGGAGGCGGGGCTCCGGTGACCTTGCCATAGCTCCGCCGCACTCCCAGCGCTTGCCTGAAGGTCAGACCATGGAGCTGAGAGGTCTGCGACGAAGCTGGTGAGCTGGCGAAGCTCCAATGATATCTTGAACGGCTGTATGGTGGAGCTGCACCTGCGGCGGAGAGCGGAGTTGGAGCTCAGGTGCGATGTCCGGCCAGTGAAGATGTTTGTACCTACAATGGTTAGAAGCACATTGCCAAAGCAATCGTGATGCGAAGTGGAGCGAGTGGAATGAGATGGGAGCCCGGCGAAGGAGGAGAAGGTGGTGGCTCTGGTCTCTCCTCCGCTGTGACGGCGAAGGAGTTGGGTCAAGGCGCGAGGGGGTTCTGGAGGAAGGAGGGATGGTGAGCGAGGGTGCTGGGGGTCGGGCGGATATCGTGCGGTGGTCGAATGGAGGTGAAGTTATCGTGGAAGGTGATAAAAAATTTGCGAAAACACAAGAAGAAGAAGGGGGAGGAATACCTCGTCGGAGAGGGGAGTCGGTGAAGGGTGCGGTCTAGGCTGAGGATCGGTTCGATCCTCCGGTCATGGCTCGACCTGGCCGACCGGTCCAGGGAGCTTGGCTACCGCCGGGAAGGCGGAGCGTACATGGCTGAGAAGCCATGGATCACATCGGGGCAACGGCCGTATTTTCCTCCATTCGATGGCTTCTCGGCTGTCACCGGAGAGCCAGAGGTCGGGCCGACGCCGCCAAATGGTGGATGCGGCTCACAGGTGGCGGAGGTGGCTTAAATAGACGGGGGTGGTCAGGGGGGGGGTTACGGTGATGGAGGTCCGTTTTTGGATGGGGATTTAATGGTGATGGAGTGATGGCGAGGGTGGTTAGTGGTGGTGCGAGGATGGCGGAAGTACAGGCTGTGAGTGGGAGGCGTTACGAGCGGAGGTGGGTGGTTGGGACGGTGGCTAAAAAAGGAAGGGGCGGCGAGTCAGAGAGGCGTAACGTCTGGAGAGGAGAGGGCTTCGGAGGTAGGAGACGATGGAGAGCCGTTGGATCTTGCGATCCAACGGCCAGGATATAAGCGTGGGTGGATGGCTGTGATCAGATCCTTAGGATCTGATCGAGCGGATGGCGTTGAGGCGCGAATGAAGGGACCAGATGGATCGATGGTGAGATCTAACGGCGAGGGGTGACTGGGTGATGTGGCAAGTTCAGGGGCGTTAGATGATGGGTTTATCGAGCGGTGGAGATTGGAGGGCGACGTGGCAGGTGGCGGACCGTGGATGAGGGGGTTGATCCTGTGGCTGTGGATGAGGCGGAATGTAGTGGTGGAGATCTGATCTGAGATTAGATCGGGCGGCTGAGGGATGATGCGTGATGAACGGTGAGGATGGAGGCGGGGTTGGAATGATCCAACGGCCCAGGAGAGGGCCGGGTGGCGGAAGATGAAGCGGGCCACGTGGGCGGCCCAGAGGGCGCCACGTGGCCCAATGAGAAAATTCAGAAATTAATTACAAAGAAAAATAGAAAAGAAATAGCTAGAGGCCGAATTTGGAAAAAGTCAAAACATGAAAGTTGCTCGTCTCGATGAGATCTACAACTTTCATGTTGGTCAAAAAGCCAAAAGAGGTCATCTGTACAAAAACTATTTTTGGGGGTATTTTTAAGGGGATAAAAACACCGATTTTGTGGTTTTGAGTTGTTTTTGTATTTTTTTAGTGGTTTTAAAGGTCAGTGAATTATAGACAAGTTATCTACCTAATTTTTAGGGGTTTTTGAGTGATAAAATAATTACAGAAAAATAAGGGCAATTAAATACAATAAATTACAGGTACTTTATACACAATATGGTACATGATAAAAATAGAGAATTAAAGGTGCTTTTATTGGATTATTTAACACAGGGGTTTTAATAAGTGGCTTTTAGCATGATGAATACGAGATTCATCATACCCCTATACTTAAACCATGCTCGTCCTCGAGCATCTAAAGAATGAAAGAGTTGGATTAATTCCTGACAGTGCGTGTGAAAAATTCAAGGCTTGATCTTTCGAAGACTCTTGACCTAAGTGATCCTAAAATTCCAGGTTTATCCAATCCTTAGTCAGAAGGAATCCAACTTCTCTGATTATCAGACTCTCTTTTTGTACATATAATATAAGGATATGACATTTAGTGTACTGCATTTCATGAGAGCCGAGCTGATGCATCACCCAAAGTTCCAGTCCCAAAGATCTTCCTCTAGACCTAATCCTCAATACTAGGGAATAAGTCTATTCTTGCTTCAGTCAACCGTCTCTATAGTTTGTCAGACTTGAAAGTGTAGATGGACGGCCAGATGATGGAAGGATATGAGATTGTGTCTATTTTTCTCACCCTCACATTGGAACAAGGGGCCTCTCGAGTGCCTTTTACTCAACACATGTATATTATTATTTTGTTGATCAATGTGCCCGTCAAGAGAGTTGGAGTCGTCTGCACTTGTTTTTCTGGGAATACACCGGGGTGTGTCTCTTTTGAGTATCTAAGATACCTTCGACACCCAGACTTGTAGCATTTACGATGCAGAGCCCTTTTTTGGTGTCAGCCCGACTCCTGGTCCTAATTAGCGCTTGGTCCAAGTGGACACTTTGAAAATGTTTGGGAGCGCTCGCCATTGGTGGAAGCTCATTTGGAATTTGACTTTGGATTTAGAGCTTTTCTTTGACATTTCATTTCTTTTGTTGGCTAGCTCCACTGCTTTTACCAAGAGATTGGCGCACACTGATCAACAAATTCCTTTAAGTTTCATCACACCCTGGCACTTTTAGGTAAATATCAAAGAGATAGCATATGAATCTTGTTCACATACTGGCTAGGGTTTTGCTGACACTCAGGTTTTCTGAAGCCTTCATTAACTTTATCCCATCCTCGAATATCATAAGATCGGGTCTAAATTTAAATCTCTGATCCTAGTTCCTCAAGTGATATCTCATCTCAGCTCATCAATCATGCAGTTGTGTAAGTGACTGTGCTGATCATATTTTCTTGAAAGTAGAGATAAAGAGTGCAATATAGCACTCAAATCTTTCAAACCAGAGGAGTGTGGATATTTAAGTCAGGAAAACCCTAATGACTAAGGCATGTTAACTCAGACTCTCAAGATCCCAGAGATCCAGTGTCCTCAAAATCCTCAAGCCTTGAGTGACTGTGAATGCGTCAGGAATACACCAACTCCTTAGGTTAGTGAATTTTTGTGTGATTTTTGATTTTTGCAGATTTTTATGGGTTTTAAAGTTTTTTTTCGTCGGAGAGACAATGCCTGACCCAGGCTCAAATAAATAAAAGTATCCACTCTCAGCCAGTATGGGTGTAAGTGCGGGTCGAGACCCGTGATCCTTAAGGACGGTGCCATATGCGGTGTCCTTTAAACCACCCACTCTGCTAAGGGAGACCGAGGTTCCCTCACTGAAAATGTCTACTAAGCCTAGTAGTCAGAGTCAAATTTCGAGAAACATTTTTTTTAATTTTTCAATTTTTTAATACAGGAATATTTACAAAAATTAAACCCTCAATTTTAAATTTTTACAAGTTTTTACTCAGTTCACTAGTTTACCAAAACCCAGCCCGAAAAATAAAATTTTAAAAAGTTTTAAAAACGCGTGCTAAGGCTAAAGTAATATACAATAATATACGGTATACCCCCCTATACTTAAAATTTGCTATGTCCTCATAGCATAAGTGCCATGAAGCCAAGGCTCGGTTCAAGTATAGGGTGATATAGCAGAACTGAGGAGGAGAGTCCCCCTATACTTAGGCCAAAATTGGCCTAAGTACAAGAAGACGGGACGAGGGAAGGAAGAGCAGGCAGGTCCCCCCTATACTTAGGCTACAACTAGCCGAAGTAAGGTCTGTGTTAGGGGGGGGGGGGTTCTATGATACAAGGGTGAGGGGGAGAGGGTTCTTGAAAAATAGATACACACACAGAGAGAGAGAGAGATAGAGAGAGAGAGAGAGAGTGAAATATACAGGGGAAGGGTGGGGGTGAGTGTGTGAGTGTGTGTGTATGTGGGGGGGGGATTTTTTTTGTGTGTACAATATGCAATACTGGAAATAAATATGCAGATGCAAGATTTTTTTAATGCAATGCAAGTTAACTGCTATAATCTCCCAAATCCTTCACAGGGTCTCTTGCGGCCTCTTCAGCGAGAGTTCTTGACTTCACGCCTCCATGAGGATCAAGCGTCCTCGATCACCATGGGCCCTGCCACAAAAGATAAACGTTAGAAAACCTGGAGACAATAAATCAACAATTAATATGCATGAAATGAAGCATGAAATGAAGACCTAAAAATTATTGAATTAATTTTAAAAAAAATCAAAATTCAAAAATTAAGCAAAGCCGTATCCCCAGCAACGGCGCCATTTGATGAACGCGAAATTCGCCTCAATAATAATGATGAATAATGTCGTAGTACAGGAGGCGAATTTTGTTCAGCAAAAACCACAGTCTTTGAATGCTGTGGAATATTTATACTTGGTAAGTGTACCAAGGCCGAACACAGGGATACGACAGCCTAATCTGAGTATTGAATTTTGATTCATGAAGGCATAATGTCAATTAATCTCAATTTCAGGTTCATATGCAAATTATGATGCACTATGATATTTACAAGGCAATGCAAAGTGATGCTATGATGCATGTATTTTTATTGGTTTTTATGCAAATATAAAGTGATGCATGAAATAAGAATGCAAGAGAATAATAAAGCCTACAATTATACCCTAAAAATTATGAGCAACCACATAGAAATGAAATCAGTGTCATATTAATCATAACATTAAAAAGAGGTCATCGGATCAAAGCAAAACAAGGAGAGCATGGTCTCAATTTCCACATAAAAATTCACTTTAATTAAATAGGAGCAAATGAGACAATTAATCATGCTAAGATATAGAGGACAGAATAAGGATCAAAATGACACCAAAATCATGCAATTTGGACCTACGATGCTCAAGTTATGCTAAAAACAGTGCAAGGGCATAATTGTAATAAAAATGCAATAAAAATAAAGGATAAATATTGCATTAGGTCCCTGGAGGGACCTAAATGCAAATACCAAAAACCGCCTGGGCCATTTTGTAATTTCTCCATTTGCGCGCAGGGGCCTTTTTGCAAATCTTCAAAACCTTGAGGGCTTCCCTGTAAAATACCCCAAGCGCGCACGTGAGGCACGCGCCTGGAGGACCAAAAAGCAAAATCTGGAAATTCCTGGGTCTGGCGTGCAAATTACCCAGCACCTCACGTGAAGGGCACGTGAGGGCTAGGCTCGGGAGGAGGCTTGTGGCTCGGGCCACGTGGCGTCTGTATGTGGTCTGTCGGGAGGCTCGAATGACCCGAGCCTGTAGGTTGGGGAAGCGACTCGGGTCCTCCACGTGTCTTCATCAGGACCGTCCGATCAGGAGGATCGGACGGTGCATGTACCTTCGTGCTCCTCTGTAGGTCCCCGGAGGAGGCGGGGCTCCGGCGACCTGCCAATAGCTCCGTCGTGCCTCCCGAGGTCGTCTGAGGGTCGTGGAAGCATGCTGGAGGTCTGGCGGAGATCTTGGAGTTACTGTGAAGCTCCATGGAGGTCTGGAGCTCCCCGTCGAAGCATGGTTGTCGGAGAAGAAGCTCGAGATCGGCGGGGAGGTGCAATCTCCGGCTAGTGAAGAGAATGGACCTGCAAAAGTTAGTATAGCCGAAGCGAGGAGTGTGCGGGTGAGTTTGTGAGTGAACGGAGGCCTTGGAGGCGGCGAGAAGTGATGGCCCAGGTCGTCTTCTCCGGCGGAGCAGGAGAAGAGTGGTCGGAGCGGTTGGGGGTTCTGGAGAAGGGGGAAATGGGCGGCGAAGGTCGGAGTGGTTCGGCGGAACAAGTAGATGGATCATATGGGGGTGGAAGCGGCTGTAGGTGGTGTAAAAATTGGGAGAAAAAGGACGAAAAAGAAGGAGGCAAAGGAACCTCATCGGGGAGGGGAACCCTGGCAGAGGATGAGCTTGTGATGAGGCTCTTTGAAAGCCTCCGGTCGTCGCCCAGATGGTCAGCCAGCCAACGGACTCAAATGGTGACCGGAATCACCAAGACACGGCGAAGAATCGCCGTGGGTCAACACCGAGCTAGACCCGTCTTTGCCTCGACGTTCTGCCCCTCCGCTGTCACCGGAGGGGCGGAGGAGACTAGGGCATAACCCAATAATGGTGGACAAGGTGCAGCGGTGGCGGAGATGGCGTTTTATAAGCGGAGGTGGTCGGGGGTTACAGTGGTGTGGAGCGTTTTTGCGACGAGTTTTAATGGCGAAAGGATTAATGGGGCGAGTGATGAAGGTGGCGCGGGGACGATGGTCGAACAGAGAAGTCTTTGGTGGCGTTACGACGAGGAGGTGGTGGCTGGAGCGTCGGCTAGAAATGGAAGGGTGCGGAGGATGCGCGAGGTGAAACGGCTGGGGAAGGGGGAGGTTACGGAGGTTGACGACAGGCTTTGGACCGTTGGATCGTACGATCCAACGGTCAGGGGGGGTGCGCTGGCGGAGGGATGGGATCAGATCAAAGATCTGATCCTACGGCGGGGGTTTAGGCGCTAACGAGCGGTTGTGATGGAGAGTTGGATAGGATCGTTCGGTGGATATTAGAAGGGTGACGTGGAGCGTCGGCCACCGTACGATGAAAGTGACATCGTGCGGCTCTGGAGGAGGGGAGACGTGGCGCAAGGATGGGCGAGGGATAGGAAGCGGATCGGAGGGCTTAGATTTAGGCGCGAAGTAGCGGCCGAGATTAGATCTGGAGTCAGATCCAATGGCTGGAAGCGAAGCGGTCGTGGAGGGCTAGGATGGAGGCGGAACTGGTGTGATCCAATGGCCCAGAAGAGGGCCGGGTGGCGCGAGGAGAAGTGGGCCACGTGGGCGGCCCAGAGGGCGCCACGTGGCCCAATCAGATTAATTCACAAAATAAATACAAAGAAAATTAGAAAAGAAATAGTTAGGGGTCGAATTAGGAAAAAGTTAAAACATGAAAGTTGTTCGTCTCGACGAGATCTACAACTTCTATGTTGGACAAACAGCCAAAAGAGGTCATCTGTACAAAAGCTATTTTTGGGGGTATTTTTAAGGGGATAAAAACACC
Organism: Ottelia alismoides; assembly: GCA_037367405.1. Taxonomy (NCBI): domain Eukaryota; kingdom Viridiplantae; phylum Streptophyta; class Magnoliopsida; order Alismatales; family Hydrocharitaceae; genus Ottelia; species Ottelia alismoides. Next base: position 1,517,961 of record JAZKJV010007890.1, on the reverse strand, counting down.
AAGTTTGTGGTTTTTAGATTTTTTTTGTATTTTTTATCTTTTTAAGGGTCAGTGAATTATAGACAACTTATTTATCTAATTTTTAGGGGTTTTTGAGTGATAAAATAATTACAGAAAAATAAGGGCAATTAAATACAAATAATTAAAGGCTAATTATACACAATATGGTACATGATAAAAATAGAGAATTAGAGGATATTTTTATTGGCTTGTTTAAGCAGGGATCTTAATAAGGAGTTTTTAGCATGATGGATACGAGATTCATCATAGAGGTAATTGATAAAGATTATAGGGTCTGCCGGGTAAAAATCCCTTTAATAAAAGATTATTTTTATCTCATAAAATTTTGTAAAAATAGTATTTGTAAAGATATTAACATCCAAAAATTTCAGAGACCTGTGTACCATGGATGAATTATATTACAAAATAAAAGTTGTCTTTTTAATTGGATCTATTACTATATTATTTGAAAATAAAAACATCGCTAGGTTCCTCATTAAATTCTACAACATTAGTGATTTATTAATATTTTTTGAAGCAACTAACTTGTTTAAAAATTGAAAAATATTGAAGGGAGTCAATTTAAATAAAATTGGCTCGTGCATCATGGAAGTGTGGAGATCGCATCGTATGCAATCCAGGTCGACTAGTCACATTAGTCAACGGGGGCAGTAGAAATTAAATTTTTTTTTTATGGAAACACAATGTTTGAGAACCTTTCCTGATCAGTTCCATAAAGATCTTGCAAGGTATTAGGCTTACCTCTTTAAGCGTGATTGAGATCTTGTAGTCTCTAAGTGAAGATACCTCATATCTCAAGTTCGATTTGACGTAGACATCACATAAGGGTGTGCAGATGAGATGCATGCTCCTCGTAATCCTTGGTAATGATCTGAACCGAGAACCTCTTGACTTTATTATATGAAATCCACCATCTTCCTCATGAGCACGAGTCATCGAAGAAGATGAAGATCCATGAGCAGTCGACTCGGTAGTACAATGGCAACGCAACGACGATAATGCTCTCCACAAACCCTAGAGAGGATGGTCACTTGGGGTTGAGATGGAGAGCCTATGGACATGAATGCGAGAAGGATAGAGAGAGAGAGAATTTTGTTGCTTTAACTTGTGTGTTGAATTGTATTAAGAAGAGCCGAGGACTTGCCCTTCTCTAATATAAAATTGGATGATTAGGATGCACTCCTAATTGACATCAATGGTCTATATTTTGTTGCAATAATTTGAAGCAACAATTAATTAATTAGTTTACAAGAAATAAATAACTTGAAGACCTTCTCCAATATATTCAATTCTCATTAAATCAATTTAATGTGGAATAATAGGGAAGGAGGGGAGCCTCCTTCCCAATTAAGGTGGACGACCACCATGGAGTCCTTCTCCATGTGGTTGTCCACCCTTAATAGGATGGGGGATCTTTTTTCCCTATTGATGATATTCTCAAATCTCACCACATTTTCCACATGTTGCAACAAATTTGTTGTTTGAATTTTCACCAAAATAATTTCAAATTATTTTTATGATAATTTCAATCATGTCATTGATAATTATGAATCATATCCATCTATACAATATTAAATGTAAATCATATTTACATTTAATTGTATAATGTGAATCCAATTCACATTTAATTATATAACATAAATCCAATTCATATTAGCTTATAAATTTTGAATACTATTCACAATTAGATCTCTCTTTATAATATTATGGATCACATCTACATTATCCATGATTATTGCGGATAGTGATATCCACATTAATCATATCTATGATAATTAAATCTAATTTAATTATCCAAGATGTCTGTCTATAGATATCCAAATAATGTAGATGATATTCATATCATTAATGATAATTAAATCATATTTTATCATTAATTTTTCAATGCTCAGATATTGTCAACAATTGAATTATTCTTGAACTTTTTTAAGAACAATGTGCATTCTTTGTGCATACTTGAAGATAAGGACATGCCGATTGTATATTCCATGTGCAGTGACTTGGATAGCGAGATCTAATCTCATATCAAGATCTACAAGACCTCTTAGAGATGTCTGATCAAGTCAAACATAATATCCAATCTTCTCATTGCATCTGAATCATATTTAGATAAATGTCCAACATTTGGAGTTAGATTGGATAACTAGTCTACTGAGCGGAGTCACTAAAATCCAAACATATTTCATCATTCCCTTAGAATGGCATCGTCATGGTTATACAGTCGATTAAGATCACATCACTCTTGAGTATTCCTAATACCCATACATCTTGTATACTATAGGACCTAGAATTAACCCAAAGTTCTAATCTTATTTGAACTATCTTCTTTAGCATTTTATCATTAAGTTTTTCATTTGATCATTGGGTGTTTGTATCGATCATATGCTTTCAAAAAGCATATATCATACCTACAAATCCTATATTATTTCCAAAAATAAGATGTCAAACATCAGAATTTGGTTCATCCAAATATTTCATGAGTGAGATCATGTCTTCTGATTCCGTAGTGAACATGTATGATCCCTTTGAGAAACCATACTACTCATATGCCGTTGTATGCACACCAACTTGTAAGTCAGATGTCAGCATTTGGAGTAAGTTATTGTCATCTCCTTCTCATGTTGGAGATCCCTTCTTGATTAATCACTTGATGGTGTGGTTGAGTCCTCAATCTAAATCTTGAAATATTCAACCGTACACCAGTCTCTATAGTCCAACCTTTGGATCAGTCGTTGTATGATATCAAGATGGTCATAGTACATAACCCTAATTGTACTGAGGGACCTATTATGCAAATTAGTTATTCTTCATTTTAAATTAAGGAATGAATTGCAATAACTTCCATTACATAATGGATCTCCATGGGCTCACATGTCCAACAATCTCCCATTAGCTCAAAGAACCATTAATTGGCTAGTCTTTAATGCCATACTTATGTGCTGATCATATGCTATTTTGACAAATAGCTTGGTTAGATGACTAATCACTCTATCCCGAGAGATTATGCCAAGTCATTTATAGGCTTGCATATCTTCTAGTAATAGTGTTCGCATCCAATGCGAATGTTACATCTTATGCAACTGATACTCAATCTTGTTAAGCAATCAAAATGCCTTTAACACTACAACTCAACAATTATTATTACCAGTAAGAGATTTCTATTATCCTTATAATAATATCCTTATTCCTGGGGATATATATCCCCTTAGACCAAGACAAAGTCTTAAGTCTTATAAGGTATCTATAGGTAAGACTTTTAGATCACTATCTACAAAGTGTTAAGTTCTTAAGGATAAGACTTTGAGATCACTATATCTAAAGTCTTGTGTCAGTAAAGATGTTTATTATTACTGTAATTATGTGTTTTATCTCCATTACCACTTCTACTAATGACAAACATCTGGCTTTTGTATATATCTGGCATACACGAGACTTCTTATAGTTGATGCATAAAGATCGTGCAGCATTAGCATTCACATCCTCAACATTTCGAGGTGATATGCCTTTATATAGGTCAGTACCATATCTTAAAGGAATGATGCCCTCCTTGGAATTTCCTAAGTGGATTCTTTCCAAAGTGTACCCTTCATATGACTATCCCAATGCTCTCTTCTCTTTCCCTATGGACAACTTCAGAACTAAGATCTGAGAGGAATCCTTGAGATCTTTTATCTCAAGGTTATTGGACAACTATAATATAAAACACTTATTATTATCCTTATATCATTAGAATTTTATCTACATTTAGCATTATGAATACAATGACATTACCACTAAGCTTCATATAGTTCATGAAAATTCTGTCTAGAATCGTATTTATAATTTCATCAAATTTGATGTTCCAACTAGGAGAAGATTATTTGAGTCCATAGATGGAGCACTTTCGCTTGCAACCTTGCCTTCCTCAACTGTGAAATCATGGGGCTACTTCATATGAATATCCTCGTTGAGGTATTCATTGAGGAATGCACTATTGACTTCCATCTTTCAGATGTTATCGTCAAGTTGTATATCTATCATTAGCAATATTCTCATGGGTATAAGTATGGTCATTAAAGAGCAAGTATCATCGTAAGCAATGTTTTTTCTATATTTGTAACTCTAGGCTACAATCCATGCTATGAAGGTCTCTATTTTCTCATCAGGTTCCCTCTTTCTCTTGAAGATCTATTTACATCCAATGGGTTTGACCGAGATCCTAGAGGGTCCATACACAACACATGTATATGAAGTGTGCTTTAGACTTTATTACCAATATCTATCTCTCTATGTCATGATACTCAGAATCTTTATCATATGAAGTCGGATCATTGTCATACATCTCCGGCACACGAAATTCATACCCTCTAGGTGGTCTTACCACCCGCAAATTGATTTGAAGAGGTATGGGTGTTTTAGTTTTAATTATACTGTTAGTTTCTAATTTTAGGAATCTCATTATCCTCTTAGGACTCGATGAGTCCCTTTACTTCATTATTATATTGATTATTAATTAAGTCATCCTCCAAGAATCATATCCTTAGAGATGAAATCGTTTAAGAATCTCAAGGTTATAAAGTAAGTATCGTATATCATACTTTATAAACTTAATGGAGCAGTACTATATAGGGTTAGATACCAACTTACTTGCATCCATATTTCTGTTAGGAATCAAGTAACCCTAAATCCTAAAGTGCCTCACACTGAACTTGGTTCCAAACCATAGCTCGTTAGGGGTTTTGGGTTCAGATTTTCTTATAATCTTATTAAGAATATATTACAATCTCTACTGCATATACCATGAAACTAATAGGTAATTATGCTAAGATTCATCATTGATCAAATCATGTCACACATGATCTAATTGCATCTCCCTACAATTTATTGAGCTGAGGTGTAATAGGATTGAGATAGAAACAATATTCCTTTCTTTATAAGGTATTCTTCTGAATTTATCTGATAGGTATTGTCTACCTCGGTCAGAACAAATCATTTTCATCTTCCTTCTAGCTTTGATTCTCAAGTAAATTATGAAATCTTTGAACATTTCAAAAGTTTCTAATGTTCAAGAAAGAAATATCATACCAAAAGTAATCATCAAATGGATATCGCATATCATTAATGTTCATTATGGTATAGATGCTCCACATACATCAATATGTATAAGGACTTGAGTACCTCTTCATTTTACATCATTTCCAAATAAGGGTGTATTGGATATTTTACTTTGAATAAAGTATTCACAAGTATGTAAGTTTTGAACTTTCAAACAATTAAAGTTTTATCTCTTATTAGTCTATTGATCTCATCAACATACTTATGTTGGTATTGATGCAGATCATTATCAACTGATCTTCATCCCCCTTTTGATCTTTCAAGGTTTAGTTTCCATATTATAAATGTCAATTAACCATTCATTAACATTCTAATTTAATAGAGTCCTCTAGATGTTAGAGTCCCATTGGAAAGAAGTAGTCTATATATCCAATGGAGATTGTTGCAACAATTACGTCAACTCCCATGCGGGTGACTATAAGCCTTAAGATCAAGTTTTCTAGTCTTTTAAAATATGTGCAACCAATTCCAGGTGTTATTAGAAGAATGAGATATAATTACTGGACTTTAATCTTATATAATAAGTAAGTCGATTTCAATGATGATCTGTAGATATAGGATATGTCGATACAATATCTGAGTCATTCTCTAAGGATTCTAGATAGTCTGGATAGTCATAATATCATCATATCAACCTATTGCAGTATTGGCATTCATCCAACTCATTAGATGTCATAGGCGGAGAAACATAATCAACTCTTTGACTCTCCTTCTTACATGGGTCATACCCATGCTTCCATTGCGCTTCCTTTAATGTTAAACAACCATTGCTTAAGATAAAGGACCTCTTGAACATGTTCTCAAGGGACTTCAATATAAGAGTATTTCAACATTTATACTTGCTTCATCCTATTCACACAATATTAATTATGAAGCTTCGTGAAAGACTTGAGTATAGATAGTAGAAGGGTGACACTCATCATATCTACATCCATCTTAACTCTTAAAGAATTTGGTTCAGGTAGGTACTCAAACGTTTTGACTGCATCATCTTCTATGGAGCTACCATATTGTAGTGAACCATGTCATTCATGATTAAATGCTAAGAGTGCATACGTTTGCCACAACATCTCCTTTGGTTTTTAGAAGGATCTTGACAATTGTAATCATCATCGACATGTTACTTCCAAAGCACACTCGATGAGAGATTAGGACTTTAGAGACGTACAAATCCTATGCCAATGTCCCATTATCTAATTAGTTGCCATCTTCACTATCATGAAGAAAGTTGCACATTGCAATCACATACATTATGTGTTCAACTGCATGTACTAAACCCTTTATCATGAATCCAATCCATGTGAAGTAAGATGATTTCCACAAATATATTTTACTTTGATTACGATTATTAATATTTTAAATCAAAGTTGTCTCGCTTTTTATTATCTTGATACTCCATTCCCTTTTGAACTTTCATAGCCTGAGATATGCTAACCGAAGTACCTTAACCAAAATATGGGATCTCCTTTTCACCTTTTGTCATCCCCCTAAAAATGATAAAATACAGCTCGGGTGAAGGAAACGGGAACTCTTTCCGTCTTTCAAGTCCAACTTGCATTTCCTAATTCAGTCTTTGACACCGAGCTCACCACCCCTAAGGTGATATTGACACATTGTCAACTGAATCAACCGTCAACATGAATAGCACTCACTATGCGTAATCCAATGCGTCCTTAATTTTATAAGAAACAATATTGGGATCACTAATACGGGTTTGCTCTTTCGAGATGCAAAGATCTCGATCCATGTATGCTTGTGCATCGGAGTTATGACTTTGCATATGTGTCTCCATCGTAAAATACATGGCAATGGAATCCTTTGGCTTGACGAGAGACCGTTGATGTCATCTTATGATCCTCCATATCCAATTTAAATTTTGATTTCATTTGAACCATATTTTCATGATCAACCCTTCTAATGAAAATCTAATCTTATTAATTATAGACGATTTAGTTTAATTAGATCATATTAATTTAATCAGATTAAAGTAATCATAAATCCAATGTAATCAACAAACAATTCATTTGCTCGATATTACTATATAATATACACCCTCAAATAGTACACATTATTATTCCATTTAGTTATTAGAGTACGCCTTAATCACACATCATGCTATACTTCCTTGAAATAGATCTGGGTAGATGCTCGAGTTATGCTGGGAGGGAGCATTTCCTTGATATGCACAAGTGCTATCCATCATATCGGTTTAGACATCATCTCCATTCCTATTCTAAACAACAAAATTGGATTTATTTATACTAAGAGATTTATCGATGATTTGGTTGTGATGACCGACATGATATTATATAATAATCATTCATAAATTTAGGTATCTTAAAATACTTTTAATCATCCTAAATTTCTATTCATATCCAACAACAAGTTGGATTTGCATGTAAAGATTGAACTACAACTATTGCAGTTTGGAATATAAGGTTTTCATGTCAAGAGGCAACCATTCAAGGTTGTTGTTTGCCATGTATTTATATAAATAAATGATATAAAAATTAATAAAGGCAAAATTCTAAATTTTTATGATTATATTTGAATGATTAAACACATCAAAAGATGCTAACAAGATGATCCAATCATCTTTAGACATATTTTCACTAAATATCATATCTGGAGCAAACATAATCAGACTCGCACGGAATAAATTCAAACGATGTTTGATTATTAACATAATTAATGTATTTTAAAAATCTTTCATGATAGGAAACTAGTAACAAAAAAATATTTAGTTACAGATCCAAGTTTACATGCAAAAACAACAACACTGTGTGAATTTGATTTTAAAATAATGTCCATTTGATGCCAACCATGACAAATCTTTTGAAAACATGTTCATACATAATAACACATTTAATTATGCCAAAAATTCATTCAAGCCGCATAAACAATGGCATTTTCATATTAGTAAAAAACTATACAGAAAATGCATGTATGCAAAAACAAGTCCACACGCATCAAATGTCCAAAACCTTGTTCCTTTAGAGTTTGGATCACATCCAAGACCTTTTAACGAGCCTCTGATACCACTTGAAGGGATCCAATTTAATTAAATCAACTCACGTATCACAGAAGTGTGGAGATCACATCATATGCGATCTAGGCCGGCTAGTGGCACTAGTCGATGGGGCAATGGAAATAAAAAAATCGATAAAATCACATGGCTTGATAACTTTTCCTAATCCATTCCATGAAGATCACACAAGGTGGGCTTACCTCTTTAAGTGTTATTCGAATCTTGTGGTCTCGAAGTGAAGAGACTTCCTGTCTCTAATTTGATGCTTCGCAGACAACACTTGCGAGCGTATGGATGAGCTGCAATTTTAGATGATGATATGATATGATATTAGAACCTCCTGATTTTGTCATACAAAATCCATCGTCTTCCTTATGAGCATGGGGCATCAAAGAAGACAGAAATCCATAAGCAATCAATCCGGTAGTACAACATCAACATGATGATGGCGATGCTCTCCACAAACCCTAGAGTAGATGGCCAATTGGGGTTGAGATGGAGATCCTATGTATGTGTATGAGAGAGGGGGGAGAGAGATTTTGTTGCTTCATCTTGTGTGTTGAATTATATTAAGAAGAGCCTAGGGCTTGCATTCTCTTATACAAAATTACATGGTTAGGATGCACTCTAATTGAAATCAATGGTCTAGATTTTGTTGCAATAATTTACAACGGTAATTAATTTAAAAAAATAAATAAGTTGAAGATATTCTCGAATATATTCTATTCTCAATAAATCAATTTAATGTGGAATAATAAGAAAGGAGAGAGTCTCCTTCCCAATTAGGGTAGACGACCACCATGGAGTCCTTCTCCATGTGGTGTCCACTCCTTAATAGGAATGGATGTCTTTCTTTCCTTATTGATGATATCTTCAAATCTCATCATATTTTCCACATGTTGTAATAAATTTTGTTGCTTGAAATTTCACCAAAAAAATTCTAAATTATTTTTTGACAATTTCAATCATGCCATTGATAATTATGAATCATATTTACTCATCCAATATTAAATGTAAATTATATTTATATTTAATTGTATAATGTGAATCCAATTCACATTCAATTGTATAATGTGAATCCAATTCACATTAACATATAAATGTGAATTCTATTCACAATTAAGTCTCTCTTATAATATTGTATCACATTCACAATATCCATGATTATCGTGGATAATGCTATCCACATTCATATATGTGATAACTAAATCTAATTTAATTATCCAAGATGTCTCTCTACAAATATCCAAATAATATGAATCATATCCACATTATTATGATATTTAAATATTATTTAATCATCAATTTTTCAATGCTAAGATATTGTCAACAATTAAATTATTCTTGAACTCTTTTAAGATCAACGTGCCTTCTCCATGGATACATGAAGATAAGGACATGGCGACTGTATATTCTATGTATAGTGACTTAGATAGTGAGGTCTAATCTCGTATTCATATCTAGAGGGCCTTTTAGAGATGTTTGACCAAGTCAGTGAGAATATATAATCTTCTCATTGTATTTGAATCATATTCAGACAAATGTCTAACATTGGGAGTAAGATTGGATAACTAGTCTAGTGAGTGGAGTCATTAAAATCCAAACCTATTTCATCCTCCCTCAGAATAGAAGCGTCATGGTTATACAATCGATTAAGATCACATTATCTTCGAGTATTCCTAATACCCATACATCCTGCATACTAGAAGACCTAGAATAAACTCGAAATTCTGATCTTATTTGAATTGTTTATTTAAGGGTTTTATCGTTAAATTTATCATTCGATCATCAGGAGTTGGTATCAATCATATGCTTTACAAAAAGCAAATATTATACCTACAAATCATGTCTTATTTCCAAGATAAGACAACCGAGTGAGCTCATGTCTTTCGATTCAGTAGTGAACCTATAGGATCCTTTGAGAGATCGTACTACTTATATGCCCTTGTATGTACATCAGCTCACTGATGTATAGAGCTTTATTAGGTCATCAACCTAATGGTCTACCTAATTCACATACTTAGATATATAGTAATACATTTATCTCTGGTCAGAGGATGTGTTCCTATACGCAACATCATACGATGTAGGTCTTAGTTATCTCGATCTTCTTAAATTAACTCTTTAACCTAACTCATTCGGTCTATTCCTGTACAGAGTATCTGCATCAAGAGGTTAGTCAGATGTCAACCTTGGAGTAAGGATTTTCCATCTCCTTCTCAGGCTGGATATCCCTTCTTGATAATTACGTGACAATGCGGTTGAGTCCTCAATCTATCTCTTTAGATATTCAACCCTACACCATTCTCTATGATCCAACCTTTGGATCAACAACTGTATTATATCAAGATGACCATGGTACATAACTCTAATTGTTCTAAGGGATCTATTATGCAAATTTGTTATTCTTCATTTCAAATTAAGGAGTGAATTGTAATAACTTTTATTGTATAATGGCTCTCCGTGGGCTTACATGTTCAACAAATATTAAATATGACATACTTAACATTGCATTTTTAATTAAATTCATATTAAATCCAACAATTCTAAAAATTAGATTTGAGTCAACTCATCACATTATTCATACCATTTTTTAGGCTCATTAAGTTTTGCATTTTCATCTTAAAATTTTAAAACGTAAAAAATTGCACGCATCATATTTTAATTTTGTATTTAAAAATTAAGAAAAATGTTTACTACATTCTTCATACATTAGGGATTAAGGGGGAAATATTATTTGATTTTTGGGACTTAGATCAACATAGAAATAATTGATGCTCAAAATTGTGATTTCATACATTCTCTTTTCATTTTCTTCCTTTTAAAAAAAATAAAAATTTGAAAAAAAAATAAATGGAAAAATCATTTTGCAAACATAATCTCTATAAGTGAGACTTGACTCACATTTTTACCTCCTTGAATCGACCTTGGGTGTTGTCCAAGTTAAATAAACAATTGACACAATAAATAATTTTTAAAATTTTGTGGCTTTTGATTTATCATTGATAGTACAGTCATAATAATTTGACATATTTAACATAGGATAAAATCAATGAAAAATTCACATATAGGTATCCTTTCATAGTCAATCGATCAATCGAGAAGTCAAGTAGATTGATCTGTCATCCATCTAAGGTGCGCTTTTGGTTGGAAATATAGAACTATATGGCTTATGATCATTGTAATTTTCATAGGAATCAAACCATGTCAATTACAATGTCATAAGGTCCATGGAAATTACAATCATAGCATCCTTTATCAAGACCTTTTCAATGACTGAGATCGCACAAATCAGACTTCAAGAGTGAAAGCTATTCACTTCTAAAGTTAGGTTGATTATTAACTCCTGAAATTGAAAATTTCATGATTTAGATGAAATCCTCTCAAGGTTAATCGTCCTATTTGAATTTTAAGAGTTGTAGTATGACGCAACACCCTATGCTACCTACTATACATACGGAGACACACTCTCTTCCCTCATTTATGTCATCTCAAATGGAACCCTAAGGATGCGTTTGGTTCGTGGGTTACCTGAGAGAGGATAACCCGTTTTTGTGTTTTGATATTTGATTGGTAGGTTTAGAGTTGAGAGGGTTCGTGTGATGTAATTGTATTGAAATATGAAAAAGTGGATAGTTATTATGATATGATTGTATTGAAATATGAAAAAGTGGTAATTGTTGTGATGTGATTGTATTGAATTTTGGAATATTGAGTAGAAGTTGAGTATTTTATAAATTTTTTATTATATGATGGTATAATATAATTTTTTAATGGAGAGAGTGGGGCCCACTAGAGGGTTAGATATATGGATTTTGGGGATAACCCTCTCAAGTTGGGGGTAACTGCCCAAACGAACGCCCCTAAGGGTCTGTTTGGTTAATGGGATGGTATGGGTTGGGGTAACCTGATGTGAATAGTAGCTGAGAGAGAGTTGGAACAAGGAATGCGAAGTGATGTCACTATGATTTGTGATGAAATTCCAACCCAAGAATAGAGAAAGGTAAACTGGGTTACCCCAAGGTATATGTATACAATGGTCAAGTAAATGTGTATTGTGAGATCAGTAATAACATAAGAAATGATTGGTAATACCATTGTATATGTAATGCGCATTGCATTAACAAATAGTTACTTTCATACTTGAGCAATGTCCATGACTTACTGACCATTACTTTGTTATTACTGATCTCATAGTAGTTATTACTTGAGAATCATACACATATTACTGAACATGTGATATAAGACATAGATATATACATTACCGAACACACAAGAATAATTTACTTGAGAACTGTCTATATATTACTTGAGTATCATCTCTAAATTACGGAATTCTATTCAAAGTAATAGTATATATGGAAATTACTGACCATTTCTTATATTTTTACTGACTTCACAACAAGCACTTATTTGACCAATGTGTATATATTATTGAATTCTACACCATATAATAAAATGAATGTAAATTACTTACCGTTATTTGGATATTACTGATCTCGCAACAACCATTTACTTGAACATCGTATATATATATATATATATATATATAGGGCTTATCCAATGCGCACAGGGCCCATTTGTGTTGTGGTGAGCACCAAACGTGGGCTCGTCACGTGTATTTCCATTTGAACATTGCCTATTTCGAAGGAGCACGATTTTAGCATGATATTAATTACTTTGAGCCTTTTATATTTCCAGTTATATCGAGTCCTTAAAAAAAGGAAGACGGTTTTGGAAAGATAAATGCAAATCATTAATTTCATACCGAAGAAATAATCATTGTCTATTTGATCAGTAATGCGTATATTATACTCAAGTAATTATGTGTTGCGAGATCAGTAATACTGAAACAGTTGTCAGTATTTTACATCTGTAATATTACATTGTAAAGAGATCAATAATTCATTCATATTACTCAAGTAATACATATTCAGTTATCAAGTAATTAATGTTTTGAGATCAGTAATTAAGTATGTAAACTACTAATGTCCATACAGTGATTACTGATTACATATATCCATTTTACTGAACTCATTATGATTGTTACCAATGTTATAATTACTAAATGCAGTGTTACCGACGCACCTCTTATTTACTTGTATAATCTTTTAAATTACTTATAATGCATATGAAAATTACCGATCAGTTGTTATGATTTTACTAATGTCATAACAACTATTTACTTGTCCAGTGTGTATATATTACTGAATTTTGAACCATATAATAAAATGAATGTAAATTACTGATCATTGTTTGGGTATTACTAATCTCGCAACAACCATTTACTGGACTATTGTATATGTATTACTGATTACATTTCTTTGTTTGTTGTTACTTGATTTTATATCATTCTTATGGAATCTGATTTGAAGACAACACTCTAAATATAATTTATTCAGTAAGAATGATAGAAGGACAAGTAACACTTAACAAAATGCCTGTAACATAGGCAAATGACATCAGTAACTTGGTATAAATAAATATGTAAATAACTTTTACGTTTGTCTCAGTAACTTTCACGTTTGTCTCAGTAACTTTCACGTGTCTCAGTAAAAATACACATATGTCTCCTGATTCAAATCCAATTGCATGTCATTCCTCGTCGTTTCTTCTGATATGATGCTCTCATGATCCAATGTTTCATTTTTTATTTTTTTCATCCACGAATGATGTTGCGAGTTGTAAAACATCAGAGGTATTCGGACATCTGATATACCTGAAATAAAAATGAATTAGTAAACTAGTAGTTGGAAATTGTAAGAACTACATGATCCTTCTGAAGTAGTGTTTTCATGATCCAAATCTCCTTCTCATATGATATTCTGATGATCCAATTCCAACCAAGAATCAACATTCACCATTGCTTCTAAGATATCGTGATTCAAATACAATCGCAAATAATCAATCACGTTAAAAACTGAAATCAAAAACTTGAAAAACGATGAGATTCTACCAATAACGTGAAATAAACGTTTAATCTTCAAAAACGAAACCTTACATTAGACAAATCGATCGTCTCAGTTTACAAGATCAATCTCCTCACGCTGTAAATCGCCAGATCAATCCCTTCCCTTGTCGTTGCAATACAATATGTTTCTTTAAGTGCGTGCTATTTTTAGACTTCCTTATAATTTCCAATTTAATTTTCTTCCCATTATGATTACGGTTCCTACTATTTAGGGATTGAAAATATCTCCTTAAAAAAGGCAATACACGTGTAAAACAATGATGGTTGGATTAAGATCAAAGGGCTGAAAAGAGGGGTTCACCGAAACTCAAATGGGCCCTGTGCGCATTGGATAAATTTCCTATATATATATATATTACTGACATGAGTATTTGGATCTCGATTTTCTACAAAAAATGATCGATTCGAACGTTCTCTTTCCAAAACGTTCTTCCTTTTTTTAGGACGCGATATAATTGGAACACCACTTATTGCTAAATCGCTTTGCATATTAATCTCCTTCCAAAAACAACATCCTTCGAAATAGGTAACGACTCAATTGGTAATGCACGTGTGTGACCTACAAATGGTGCTCACCAAAATGCTAATGAGCACATGCCCATTGGATAAATTCTCTCTCTCTATATATATTATAAGGATTGCAAAATAAGGGGGCATCCTCATTATTCTCTTTTATCACGGAGTATAATCGAATATATTTTCATCCATAAAATTAAAAAGATGACAGCAATAACCAACTTCGGTCACCCTAAACCACATAAGCGTTCAGATATGACATTAAAATTGACTGCATTATTACGAGACTTTTATGTCCAGAAGTTAATATAATCACTGTGCCCACTTAAATATTAAATTATTTATTGTTAATGGAATCTAAAGTCCACGCTACAACAGAAAAATGCATTTCTTACTATAGTCATAAAAAAAAAGTAAAAACAAAACATATATAGAGTTATCTGCAGATCACCTTGCACTTGATAACTCCACTGTACACGTAGAAGCCCGGCGCCACAACCATATGCACGCGGACCTGTTCGGCCCGCTCGCCCATCGCATCCTCCATGTAACGCTGGTCGAAGAGCTCGCCCTTTCTCACCCGCAAAAGTGGCACGGACGGGTGAACCGACCGAGCCAAGAGGTGCACGAGCCAAACCCACTTGGTCACCCCAAAGAAAGCCTGCAGGAGGGGCTCGGGCCACGTCCGGCTCCAGCCAAGCATCTCCACCACCTCGCTCATCTTCCTGTCGCAGAACCGGCTCAGCTCCTCGCTGTAGTGCTTTGTCCCCTTGAGCAGCACCCCCTCCCAGGTTAACCCCTTCAGTTCTCTGTACGCTTTCCTGTTCGCCTCGCACCGCGAGAATGGGTCGAGGATCTTTTCTGCCCCGTTGCGCTCCAACGCAGGAGATTCGAAGTCCCCGTAGAAAACCAAGCTCATGATTCCCTCCAGGTAGAAAACCATGCTCTTGCTCGAATTCCGACCGGCAGTACCGATCGGCATGTCAACGTCCAACTTGCGTAGAACGTCTGCAATGCGGTCGAGCATTCTGGTCCGGCCGGCCTGGCAAACCTTAGCTGCTATGAACCGACAGAGATGGCGGGCCATGGTCCGCGACTCGATCACTGCTGCGAGGAATTCCGACGCTGGAAACGAAGGGTCCACGACTGCTCCGGCCGGCGCACCACCGAAACGATGAAGCGCGGACCTCAGTTCGTTGTTGTGAGCCTCCAACCGGGCGATCTTCTTCTCCATCTCCAACACCGCCTCCCGAAGCTGCGACGCCTCCTGAATCGCCTCATCGCGCTTCTTCGTGGCGGCGGCAAGGGTGCGGGAGATCTGGGTTGTCGCCCGCTTCCAATCCTCGCGGTTGGGAACGAAGACAGCCGATGAGGTTGAGCCCGAGGAATACCCGATGTTTTTACAAGAAAGCGACGAAAAGAGAGTTCGAACGATGTCGGAGGAATTCCCAGGGCTCGACGTGGAGGAATCGACGACGGGGACGATGGAAGGGCGGCACCAGATGCCGTCAAACGCTCTGTTCATGATCCCCGGAGTGCTGTCTGTCTGTGATCGGGACACGGAGCTGCTGATCATGGGCGATTGGGACGGGACTGGTGAGTAGTGTGGTGTTGGATCGTCATCACGTGCTAGTCTGTCTTTCTCTCCTCCTACTGCTGCTGCTTCTTCTTCTTCTCGCTCTGATATCTACAGAAGCACAGAAGCAGAGTTTAAGGCGTGGGACAAAAGAGAGAGATAGAGAGAGATAGAGAGACTTACGGGCATTAAGGCGGAGGTTCGGAGGTGGAAGACGGGGGATGGGAAGGGCATGAGCATGGGTTCTTGCTAAGTGAAAGGGCACGTCAAGAGCGTACGAGGCTGAGGTTGAGGGTGGTGTCATATATATATATATATATATATATATATATATATATATATATATATATATATATATATATATATATATATATATATATATATATATATATATATATAAAGGAAACTTCTCCTGTTTCCATCTATTTAATGTTGAGACTGGTACGATTGGAAGATTTTATATTGCCGATATCGCTGAATTTGTTGAGTCGGTTGAGCGGTCTGACGCCGGATCGCTATTGTTTGCTCTACTATTTTATTTTGTCTTAAAATGTTATTATAATCATTCTTATTACTCGTAACTCCTTGTAAAGAAGAATATCGTGCACATGTCTTCGTCAGATATCTTTCATTTATTCAAATGACAAAGTTTTCTCGCATCATAAATAAGTTCAGCTTCATAGCTTCATGAATTCTTCTTCGTCAGATATCTTTCATTTATTCAAATGACAAAGTTTTCTCGCATCATAAATAAGTTCAGCTTCATAGCTTCATGAATTCTTGCTCAAATCTATATCGAAAAATATTCGATTACTTTCCATGTTAGCGGTTAAGTAACACAATTCTCAGAAGGAAAATTTGACCCATGATCTTTTGCAGGGCCGTCCTTGAGGCTTGTCTTCGAGTGCAATGACCCATGGTCCATCAGCTTTGGGGGCCCATCTCTAAATAGGTTATATATAGTTAGCTCTTATTATTTTTTTTCAAATACTAGGGATGGAAATAGATCGGATACAGATCAGATATGCTTATTTTCATATCCACATTCGCTTCATCTCTATCAAATACGAATACGGATACTGATATGATTCATATATGCATTAAGGAAACCATATTTTTAAAAATACGGTTGCTGATACGAATCAAATGTTTATCGAATCCGAATATGAATCAAATAAAGAGCGGGCCCAAATACAAATTAAATAAGAGCTAATCCAAATATGAATCAAATAAAGAATGAATCCAAATATAGGTCTAATAAACATGGAATCCAAATATGGATATATTAAAGACCACATATGAATACGAATTGATATTTAATCAAAGTTTACAATGATTTCAGAAAATGATAAGAAATACAAATAAGGTGCATCATGACAAAAGGGATCATCGAGGTTACATGCGTTCTTAACCAGAAGCAAAAGGAGGATACAATTTCATAACTTTTGTTCGTCTCCATCATTAAATAAATGGAAATTTATTAATATCATTGATATATTGTATTATATAATATATAATAGCAATATAATAACATGGATTTAGGTCTTGTATTATATTAACTAATATATAAAATAATATTAAATGTTGTATTTGGATATCCAGATCTAGATCGGGATATTAAACCATTACCATATCCGTATCCATATCCAAAAAATTTTTACAACACATATCCATATCTGATCCGTATTTGATTAATATTTGGATATGGATATCCGTATCCAAGAATTTTTCAAATACGATAAGCGGATATTCGGATATACCCATATTCATTTTCATCCCTATCAAATACCAATCCAATGTCTAAACATCTACACATGTCCATTAATTATTTACATTTGCATATGTCATTTAACTCTTGTATTCTTAAATGGTTAGAAATCTTTTGAATTCCCAATTCTCCGTTAATATCTTAAGAGTTAAGACCCCACATTTAACTTAAATGTGTCAGACAACTCTGACCTCCTCGTCGTGTGATTTGTGATTTCCTCTTTTGTTGCAATTTCTCATGCTTTTAATTTGCAACTTGTTGTTGTTGGACACCCACAAATAGGGCTGAAAACGGTCAGATACGGATACGAATGTATGTATAATCATATCCTTATCCATTTACAAATACGAATACGAATACGGATACGAATATTGACGAATGTGAAAAATATGTTACCATATCCTTAAAAACGAATACGAATGTAAAACGAATACGAATCGGATACGAATAATAACAAAAATATAACTAATACACATAGGATGGTTTAAACAGAAAATAGATATATCAGATAATGCAATTTCATAAAAATTATATCAACAATGGTGAATGCAATCATAAAATGTTGTTACACATATTTATTAATTAATATATTACTATACTTATGTTCGAAAACGAATATACGAATACGAATGCGAATATTAACGAATGTTAAAGTGATATCTATATCCGCATCCATTTTAAAACGAATACGAATACGAATGTCAAAATATGTATAAAACAAATACGATAGCGGATCGGATACGAATATATTCACATTCGTTTTCATCCCTACCCAAAAACACAACTTCAGTTAATGATTTTTTTTTATATTTGTGCACTGTAACTTTTTCCTGAAATCCACAAATCATGGTTATTTTTTGGATCTGTACACCTACTCACGATATTTGTGTAAGTATAAATCACCTATTACCTTTTTTCTAAGCAATTACAAAATTGAAAGTTATTGCACATTTTAGGGATTGGGAAATTGACGTTAACCACATGAATTGTTGTTCATTTTTAACAAAAAAAATTCACCTCTCATTGCTCAATCACAGGACATACGTTTCCCTTTTAAAAGTTTTTGTTGTCATTATAATCAATTTTATATTTTTGAGAAGAATATTTTATTGTGGTATTGTGAATAACCATCAAATATTCTTTTTAGGTAACTTCTTTTGTTTTCTGTAAAATCAAATCTTTATTATATAATTTAGATTTCAAGATTAATGCTAGTTGTGACTGAGACGATATTTTATTAACATATATATATATATGTTTAGATCTTAGAATGCTAATAGAAACTATCAGCCTGGACTGATACCACAGTCAAATGAAAAATTGATGACTGGATTCATTTTTCTATAACTATTATTTTATTATTTATTTAAATCATGTATTATTTTTATTGCAACTAATTGTTTAATACTTTTTATTTGAATATTATTGTTCTTTAACCATATTTTTTCTTTAACCATGTTTTTTTCCAGCACATATGATATAGAAAATAGACAGTAAGAGATAAAACTCTTAATTTTTTAAATATTTGTGTTATTGTAGTCAATAAATATATCTGCTTTTGTTTTGAACGTTCTAAAAAATCCTAACTTAAAAAAACACGTGCCGTACATTTTTTTTGCTAGTTATTGTCCGTAGCTCTTGTTTGTATTTACGTTCTTTGAGTTGCATTACATCCATAGATGTCTATTCCGATTGTAGAAATATTTTTTTTATAATTTTTAATTCATGACTTATTTC
The DNA here is from genome assembly GCA_037367405.1 of Ottelia alismoides. Taxonomy (NCBI): domain Eukaryota; kingdom Viridiplantae; phylum Streptophyta; class Magnoliopsida; order Alismatales; family Hydrocharitaceae; genus Ottelia; species Ottelia alismoides. The sequence continues at coordinate 1,498,250 of JAZKJV010007890.1, read as the reverse complement.
ATAGATGTCTATTTCAATTGTAGAAATATTTTTTATAATTTTTAATTCATAACTTATTGTTTGATGCTTTTCGATAATAAATATCCACAGTTCTTTGTAAAATTTAAAGAACTTTTTTATAAGAAATGTACAATTTTAAAAAATTATTATTTTTATAGATTTTTCTCTTTTATCTAAGGCCCATGAAATATCAAGGACGACACTGATCTGTTGGGTGTTATCACACCGTTTAAATAGTACATATCTTTCATTTATTATATGGAAAAAATTGGGGAGAAGTCTACGTCGTATCATCAATAATTAGAATTTTGGTTACCTATTCGCAGAAATGTCTACAATCAAACTTTTTGAAGTGAGAATATTAAATTGTAAATCAAGATTCCTATAACGCGTTTTAGTCTGCATGGGATGAAAAGATTGAACAAAGGATGATTTGCCATAAGTTTTGACGTCTTTATCACACTACAAGGAAAATAAGTTGTGGCCGCAGAACTATGCCCACGAATGTAGGGTTTATGGCCATGGAATTGAGCTCTGGCCATAGCAAGTCGTGACCAGTAGCCGTGGGCACAAGTCTCGTCGCGGGAGTTTTATAAACACAAATATGTCGTGGCCACTACAAGTGACCACAGAACTTGTCGTGGCCTACAAGTGACCACAGAACTTGTCGTGGCCACAACTCTTGCGTGAAGACTTTGGCCACAGATTATAGCTACGAGAAACTAGTGGTCACGGAATTATCGTGGCCACAAGTTTCCATAGCTACATTCCGTGGCCACAACTCATTTTTCTTGTAGTGTCACTAGGCAGATAAATTATCTAGCAATTGAAAATATAATAAAAAATACAAAGAAAATTGCATATATATTTTGCTATAAATTTATTGCAAAGTAGTAAATATATAAAGTAAATATATTGTTTATCTCCATGCAATACAAGAAAAATGAGTTGTGACCATGGAATGTGGCTACGGAAACTTGTGGTCACGATAATTCCGTGGCCACTAATTTCTTGTAGCCACAATCCGTTGGCCAAAATCTTCATATAAGAGTTGTGACCACGATAAGTTCTGTGGTCACTTGTAGTGGTCACGACATATTCGTGGCTAGAGAACTCTCGCGATGAGAATTGTAGTTACATTGTGGCCATGCCCAATTCTGTGGTCACAAACCTAATATCCGTGGTCATAGTTCTAGCCACAACTTATTTTCCTTGCAGTGACGCCATTTTCTTTCGATTAAATATCTAAGAGAATAGAAGTAAGAGTGAGTGCTCGTCTTTTCCAATCATCAGAAACTCAATAAGAGTTAAAACACTGCAGTTATGGTATTGATAGAGAAAATTGCGTAGACATTTTCCAAAAATCTGAAAACGTTCCAATTGGTTTTTCCATGTTCAAAATATCATCATTCGAGCATACACGAGTCCTTTGATGAATTTTTAAACTCATCATATCAACAGAATGAAATTGAGAGAACATAATACCTCTTTGAGACGTAATATGTAAAAAAGAGAGAAAATTGTTAGTAAGATTGTAATAGCCAATAAATCAAGGGATACCATCATAAAAACACCATAAAAAAATTAAAATGAGATAAGAATAGATGATGGATAACGTGGTGAAAAGAGGATTGACGTGCATGTTATGTTATGTGGGATGAAAAGGAAGCTTGGACGTGGGGGAAGAGTGTGGACGTCTTTTGCATGGAATTGGAGGAACACGTACCTCCTTGTAATGACTATAAATAAGCTAGGATGGGGATGTGTTAGAGGTATCCAACACGAAAGTGAGAACGAGAGAGATATAAAGAGAGTGCGAGAAGTAGAGAGAGATACGAGTGAAAAGGAGGAAGAAAGAGAGAGAAGAGAGAGAGATTGGTAGAGAGAGAGATAAAAAGAGAAATACTGCAAAAACTTAGAAGGAGAAAATTATTGGTATGATTCCCTTCTTTTCAATTCCTCTATTTTTATTTCTTTTATGCAATTATTCTATTTTTTTAGCATGCAAATATTTTGCTATGGTATAATGATTATGCCTAGATAATTTCATAATATCAGATATATGTAATTTTGTTAAACATCGACCTTGAAGGGTATTTTTGTTCTATAATTGACGTCATGTTAGTTCAACGACTACATTATATGTATATAATCAAACCATATTATTTCTAGCTTACCATGTATTTATGTATACTCATAAGTGAATATGTTATAAAATGAGTCCATGAGTATTTTTGTACAATATTAAATAAACATGGATATGCATGATATAAGATTGTATAATAATAAATATAAGGGAAGATATATCATTTTCACTTACACTTATTAGTTATGATATAAATCCCTTCGACCAATTATTATCAATTATGTTTTATAAAATGCAATTTGAATAAATAATAGCACTACAACGAAACATGGAATTAAGTGCTACGCTGAGACGGGAGCCACCTCTAGAGTCCATTTGTCGGGTCCTAAAGGACATATCTGGCCTAAAGGGCAACACCTTCCGGGGATGCCGGGTTCAATGGAACCTTGTGGGAAAAAAATCCACTATTGACTCAACCGTTGTTGTCATCATAAACTGATCTATAAGTACTCTGCAATAACCACTTGTGCCAGTGGTAAGTAAAAATACACGATATACAAATGTAAGGGTAATATTGATCAAATGATAGTAATATGAAGGTATACATGTTAAAGCCACATATCACTCTGATCTGTTTATGAATATAATTCTTGCCACTATTCTCAAAGTTTTTGTTCATTCCTTCTTATGATTATTCACCTATTGAAAATACTAATTAAACTTTGACAAGTTATACTGCCATTATTAACTTTCTCAAAAAAATATTTTGTCAATTCGTTGCCTGTTTATACCATAGTAAGCTATTTTGCTTATAAACATTTTGTTCTGCTCCTGCGATTTTGCCTTGCCGTAGATACATTTGAAGGATAAGGTGTTGAAGACGGATTAAGCAGAAGAACGCATGACTAAGAGCAGTATCCATAGCGGTAGTTTAAGTTTTCTTCCTTTTCACTAGTAACATGTACTATACTGTGATCATAGGTGACTTTGATAGATAAAATGAAAGTTATATCTTTTATGACTTTAGTTTGACTATGAATTGTGATATTGATATTCGCAAGTAATGCCCCGGACTCAGCATGGTATTTTTTTTAAATGCTCCCATTGGCAGCCCAGCTCCGAGCTCGTTACAAAGATAAGTGAAAAAGATAGAAAATTGCTATGAGAGGTTTTTATAGAAGACAATCATTTGAAACCTCTAACTTGAAATCTAAACCATCGCAGCCTAACAAACTAAACCTTTTATCTTAATTTTCTAACATTGGTTAATCAAGTAGCCAATTTTTACAACCCAACCTAACCTCAGCTTGAATCCTATCTAATTAAATTATAATCCTCATCTTAATAGATCAAAGCAAATCCAATCATCATTGATACCTTAACTCCAATCAAAATTTCCCTTTAACTTAGCATACTAATCCTGATTAAATTATCTTAATAAACCTAATCTTGAACTCCTAACTAATCATAGTTACTTTAACATAACTTAAATCCCTGAATAATACTAAACACACGTAATCCTAGCTAAAACTCAAAAAGATATAAAAAACCTCGATGTTAACCTAAAAACGATTATGTCTTAAACTGTAGTTTACCAAATCTTAGATATGTTAAATATAAAATAAAGTAATTACGAACAAAATCCTTAAAATAACAATAACTTGAATATTAATCCGACCTTAACATATAAAGCACCAAAATATAAAAGTAACTAAAATGCCAAAACTTTTAAGATAATTAATTGGGCGCTACTACAACTAATTGAGTCCAATGTGGCTGAAATAGGATCAAGGGTCTAGCCACAACATGGGTTTGAATTCATGACTAGACCTGCCCAATGGGTCAGGGGTCCGCTCAGTCCACTCATAGGTCGGGCTTAGGCTAGAAGAATTGTGGTATGGGGTCGGGCTGGTAAAAAATAATATATAAGCTAGATAAGACATATATTAATATGATATACTTCAAGTTTTTTATATGTGATACCACTTTTACATTAAATTTAATAGTTTATATGTTAAGTAACATGTAAACTACTTGTATAAAGTATAAATTACGATAGTAAACTATTTATACTTATTAAATAATATTAAAAAAATCAATGGAAAAAATAAACACTACAAGAATTCTGCTTAATTACTAGCATAAATGTAGTCATTTTGTGCTCATATTATAGTACCAAAGTGGCCGAAACAAGGCCTTGTGACTGCAAGTAGTGGAAAAACATGTATTCGTAGAAACGGACTACAAATAAACCTACGACTGTAATATATTCACATTGTGCTTGAAGGCTACGACTACTGTAGTGGCCAATACTCGTACCCTCCCCGACGAAATGTACCTATACTACATACCATATGCGAGTACGACTACAAGTGGTCCCATTTCATGCATAATGTAAAAAAATCGGTAGCTGAACTCTGTAGCCTGAATCCTCAAAAGAGTACCTCCATATCAACCATTCACACACCCATTGTGACACTTGAATCATATCAATCATTCACATACACAAAGCACCTGCATATTAAGAGTACCTTTAAGACACTTAAATTATATCAATCATTCATACTAGGAGTACACATATAAATCATATCAATATACAAATGATTCAACCAACCATTCGATCATATCGAAAGATCATAGAGTACAAATTTAAGATCTTCGGGTAAAATAAAATAAAAGTTCTTAGATCAAAGAATAATTTATACAAGCATCAATTTCAACTGAAATTAAGAAAACAAGTTTAATGAAATACTTCACTTTTTTACCTCTAAAACATCTTCTTGCCCTTCTCGACTCTTCTCTCTATTTGTCTATCACTCTCTCTGTTTCTCTTCTTCATCCCTATCGTAGATAATGACCCCGTAGCAGATCATCCGTTGCACTACATAGTCTTGGACATCTTCCCCTTCTTTATCTGCATCGTGATCATTGTTGTCATCACTCCCATTATCGTCATTGACAACCTTCTTACCAGACCTACTATATTCAACCACGTAAGCATATCCATTTAATATAAGTAAATCAAAAATTTTCTAATATAGTATATTACCGAGTACTCAATAGTATCTCAATGTTGTCGAGTTCAGACTGCATAGTGCCCACCACGTTCAAAAGACTATCAAGCTAGTCGTCAGTTGGCTCATCTAGGTCTGGTCTGCACCACTTATAGATGTCTTAGTATAGTTTGATGCGGGTGGTCCATAAACTCTTGAGGACCCCATAGTTCTACAGCTAGACTCCGATTAGAATTTGGGGTGGAGTTCTCCCAATGCTTGGATTCAGTTCAGGCCAACTTGCCGTTGATCAATCACCTGCTTCCAGAGCTTAACATCAAACTGTGGATGGTCTTTGCTATGAATCAACTTATACTTCTCGTCGAAAAGAACATCATACCGGTTCTGTAATTGTCTAAATTTAGTAACTAAATGTAAAAATATTCTTTATAAGCATGAGACATCGAGAATCATGAACAGCATAACAACACTCACTGCCATAGTCTAAGATTCAACTGTTGACCACTCGTTCCCTCTCATGTGGGTCTTCGCCCACCATTCCCTAAGTGTTTGCTCACGTTGCGAAGATGCTTTATATGATAATATGGAAAGTAATTAACAATGTCATAATAGTTTATTTTATTTCAGATACATTATTATATGTACTAATTCAACCCTCACGACCTCAAAGCTCTTGGCATCGTTGTTGGATTTAATCTCCCGCTTCCCTATGTTGATCCTTCCCGCTGCTGAATGCCTCCCAAAGTCACTGGAAGCAAAGAGATCACAATAGTGACTCCATCTACATTGAAGCAAACTATTTTAGTGATTTAAAACAGTAAAGATGCATTTTGAGGTGAAATTTCTTGCCTCTCCAGTGTGTGTACCATAAAGGGTGGAATTGCCTCACCTTCTCCCAGTTTACATCTCCATCCATGTTTGCTATTGTAGATTCCACACCCTATAAATGTTGTCCATGATCTTATTGGTGTTTAGTCGGTCAATGCCACAAGAAACATCTCCTTATTGTGCCAGAGGCGGATGTCATACGTGTTCTGCATTTTAGGAATACGACAATTAAATATATGAATATTTATTATATTGGTATATGTAAATATACTATGGCTATGTATATATACTTCTACTATGTATATATACGACAATTAAACATGCCAATTGTATTTATTATATTGGTATATGTGTATATAATTCTACTATGTATCATAGTATATATTTTTATTTTAATGCATTTTTAATCATTTTATTCTAGTTTTAATATATATACATATTCTAAATAATATTTTACAAAATTATGAAAATAGAAAAATATGAAAAATATAAAGAACAAATGAAATAATTATTTTATTCACATATAATGTACTATAAGGGTTTAAAACTTAAATTTTACATATTGACTCCAAATTAAATGAAACCACCTTCATTAAATAGTTAATAAAATGTTATATACAATTAAAGGTGATTTTGATGGATTTTGAGTCCATATGGAGGAGATACAGGTCTGGAGTTTGGATTTTGGATTTTTATTCCAAGTGTTGAGAGCATAATTTGAGTTATTTTATGTGAATAAATTTTGTATTTTTACGCATTTTTACTAGAACTTTCAGATATAAAAATTATTACTTTGATATAAATAACAAAGAATAAAATAGGTCTCAAATTGAACTTATTGGATATTTATATATTAGGGTTTCACTGTATTATTGACCCTTATCTCACCCTACTTTATTCCTTGTCGACATAGTAATCATGATGCCCAGGTCTCGGGGTTTAAGGTCATTCAATACATATGTTATTTCAGTTCTGTTTCTTTTCTTTATTCTTTTATTTTGGCTTTAAATATCATATTTTATATAATATTTATACAATAAATAATAGATGTTATTTTATACAAAAGAATGTTATTTTCATGAATTTAGCTAGGGTTTAAAGGTCAAAATGAAAGAGTAAATGTGATGAAATGGAGATTCATCCGTACTTTTGTCTTAAGTGTATGGGGTGTAGATCGAGTTGTTCTCTCTTCGTTCTGTTTCATCACTGTTGTTGTTTCCTATACTTAGGGATCTTAGCCTAATTACACTACAAAAAATTGAGCTATTGTGATGGTTTTTTCAAAATCCATCACTAAATTAGTCATTGTTAAATATATAACGACGATATTATTCGTTGCCAAATGATTTTTCTTACTAGAAATTAGCGACGAATATCATATATGTTAGTTATATCATTAGCAATGATCTACATAGCGACACTTATCTGTTGCCATTTTCAAACTTCTAATTAATCGTCACTAAATTTTGAACTAAAAAATCAGCGAAGATTAGTTGATATTTTGAAAAATAGCAACGGATAAGCGTCGCTATATGGACCGTTGCTAATGATATAATAATAGATATGATATTTGTCATTAATTTCGAGTACGAAAACTCAGTTCACAACGAATAGATATTTAACAATGACTAATTTAGTGACAGATTTTGAAAAAAACATCACTATAGCTCAATTTTGTTGTAGTGTTATAGGGAGAGTGATGTGTACGTTTCCCAAACATATTTTTTTTCTTTTTATCGCTTTGTTGGTCCCCTGGCCTGTCTCCTATCTTGTTGATAGGGCTGCTAATCGAACTAAACATGTTCGTATTCGATTAGAGTTCGTTCGATAATAGTTCGAAAAATGTTCGTTCGTTTCTAAACAAACTGAACATGAACTTCAAATTTTAGTTCGATAGCTTAACGAACCGTACATGAACATAACATATGTTCGTTCGATAAAAGTTCGTATTCGATATATGTATATGTCTATGTATTTGTATATCTAACTTAGTATGTATACATTTAGTAAATTTTGAGGTTAAAGAAAATGTGGTGTTTATTGGGCTTTGTACCGCTTTAATTTGAACAATTTATTATTTTTATTGCTTATCAAACCTTGTTATCGAACTCCAGTTTCGAACTTGTTCATATAAAAAAGTTTTAGTTAAATTAAATTGTTAACGAACTGTTATCGAACCAAACTCGAACGTTCGTTTTCTAAAAAGACTCAAACTCGAACACATCCTATCGAACATTTATCGAACCGAACTCAAACTCAAACTTTCGAACTTCCTTATCGAACCGAACTCGAACGTAGGTCTGTTCGTTACAGTTCGGTTCGATTAGCAGCCCTACTTGTTGATAATTCTCTCTATACTTAGGGATATCTTACTCTAATTATAGGTGATGAATCCCAATTCATCACTCTTTATTCCTTTATTTTAGATAGAAACTTGAGCAAAACACCATGTAAATATGTATAAATATCACAAATTGCCAAAGTACATGCATCTTGTAAATATGCATAATTAGCATGATTTTGTGCCAAAATAAAGGAATAAAGAAACACAAGAAAAAGAAGGAAATATTTAGAATAAATATTGAGTGACCTAATCCCAAGGGCCTGACCGTAAAAGAATTCAAGTAGAGAGAGATAGGGAAGCTCAATTGTGTGTACATATACCTATGTATATAAATAAAAATTATTTTCCTCTAAATTAAAATAAAAATGTGTGTTTATTAATTTATACATATTTGTAAAGAAAAAACCAAAATAAAAATGGGAAAAATACAAGAAAAACAAAAAGAAATAAAATTCCCTCATCAATGTACATGGACCATGTATATAGAATAACCTATCTATTTATTTTCCCCTTGTCAATAATTAATAAAAATCTAATAAAAATATTCTCACATTCCATATTTCATGGTGTAAAAAAATAAAATAAAAATTAGAAAAATAAAAATAAAATAAAAAGAAATAAATGAAAACCAAAATCCACCTTGTATATATACCATGTAAACATGTATATAAAAGTATTTATTTAATCTATGTAAATAAATAATAAAAATAAAATAAAAATACCCTTTCATTCCAAATTTTATTCTATAAATAAATGAAATATAAAATTGGAATTATTGTATAAAAATAAATCATTAAAAATAAAAAGCAAAAATAAATTCATGTATATACCTGTATATAATAATAATATAATGTATATACATAAATTATTTTTCAAAAAAAATAAAAATCACTAAAAAATAATTTAAAAATAAATAAATATTTTTCATGTTTTAAGTTTTTCGAAATAAGGTCATTTATTATTTTTTATTGAATTTCTAAAACTTTAATAAGTGGATGATTCTGATTGGTCCACGGGGGATGTTGACCCCGGTCAACTCCCCCGTGGACCATTTCCCCCGCGGATCTCGCGTGCGACCCGACTTTTCTTAATTATCCCCGCATGATCCGATCCCCGTTTATCCAAACCCCATGTCTTAATTGATCCTCACCGATCCGAGATCCACGCCCGCCTTCTTGCCTAGGGGTCCGTGCTTCACCAAGCCGGACCCGACCTCTTCTTCTCGGACCTGCAACAGTATCTAGCTGAACTTCGGCCGCACAATTTAGGTTATCTTTGGCGCTACTCCTTTGTCCCAGGACCTCCACCCTGATCCCTAGAGTGACAGCTACCGATTGGCGTGTTGCAGAGAGGAGGATGTCACCAGCCACTGATCCGGCGACTCTTGCCGCTGTGCGCCGCCGTGAGGTGCGCCAGAGCCTCGGGACCCGACGACCCTTCGAGGCGAAGACCAGAGCTCCGCGAGCTCATCCCCAGTCGATTCCACTCATTAGGTAACCTCGAATCCCCTTCATTTCGCCTAATTTTCCATTACGCCGAAATCGATCCTCCGCTATCGCCGATCGATTCCGCTCGCTATGATCATCAATCCGCTCATCCGACCCGACCATCATCTCCGTGAGACCCCTCTTCACGTTCTGCACGCACTCACTCCCCCAGTCTCGCCCCAGAGCAGGTACTTCGACCTCCGCCGCTGTTGCTTCGCCGGAGGTCTCCTCCCCGACTCCTACACGCATCCATTTCACCCCCAACCGGATCGAGGCAATTTGTCCTCGACCCAGGAAGCCTCTGGTGCTTATTTGCAGGTCAAAGCGACCCATCTAAGGGTCTTCTCGTTCAAGCCCAGGAGCTTCCCTCCTTCGCCGTCGCCGGGCCGCTCCGGTGGTCCCCGGCCTCATCGGAGGCATCTATCAGTTGCGGAAGGACCAGAGCTTTCTTCTCCATATCCCAGCAGCCCAGGAGGACGCCTCCACCCGCGCATTAGGCCGGCGAACATCGCTGACGAACTGTTCTTGGAGGTTGTCCAGACGCCGTTCGATCGAGCCTCCCGCTCCAGATCTGATCAGAGTCGTCTATTCACGAGGAGCCTACACCGTTCGATCCATCCATGAGCTGATCCGGACCCTCCATTCAACGAGGGTTAGCCACACGTACCACAGCCGTCCGATCCTCCATGTGGCAGGCCTTCAGCCGTCAGATCAGAGCCCGAGACCTTCGAAGAGGCGCAACGCTTCTCAGCCGTCCGATATCACACGTGGCGCACCTCCAGCCGAAGATCTCAATAAGGGGTAATTTTCCCTTAGGCCCCTTCTCTGTTAGCGTTTATTAGTTAGTCCTGTAAATATTTTTGTACGTTGTTTTTAATTAGGGTAATTTGCACTCTGGACCTTCACGTTTTCCTTATTTGTATTTTAGTCCTTATATATGTGGGTCACGTGCATCGACACGTGAGGTTGTGGTTTATTTGCACATTTATCCTTGTATTCCCTTAGTGTTATTGTTTATATGTTTTAAAATAGGAATTACATTCAGGTCCCTCCGTGCCTGATTCACTGCGTAGCGCGTGATTACTTGGATATTTGGCATGAGGGCCCCTGCACTTTCTTGCCTTGTTATTGACTGGCCCCTGGAACTACTTTTTATTGCATTTACGTCCCTGTGCACTATAAGTCTTTGCTTTATTTAAATAAAATAGCAAATTAATTCCAAATTGCGTGAAATTTAGATACAGGCTCCTGCCACTGTATAAAATTTCACTAAAAATTTGGTACAATTTTGAGGCTTTTTGATATTTTTAATAATTCAAAACCTTTATTTTTCTTACTGTTAGAATTAGAAAATCAAAGAAAAATAGAAAAACCCTTTTAAAAATTACAAAAAAATTAGTGTAAGTTAATTTTAGTGTCTTTGAATTTCTGTCCATTACTTCATGATTTTTGGATATATAAAAACCTTAAAAATTAAAAAACCCTAAAAAACTCATAAAAATTATATAAAATTCTAGAAAATCCAAAAAATATAAACTCTTTTTCTGAATTTTGTTTGTTGTTTATTTTCTCATAAAATTTACCTCCAGACTTTTATATATCCATTTTATATTTTAAATAGATTTTTCAAGTCTGGATGGATAGTAGCTTACTGTTTTTGGCTTTCTAGATTTTTAGAAAATCATATAAAAATTAGAAAATTCTGAAAAATTCATCAAAAACATTAAAAAACCTAAAAACATCTTTATTTGAATTTTCGGAGCATTTTTGATTGATTGAATAATTTGTTGTATTGGCTTGTTTTTACATTTCTTTCGAAAATCAAAAATACAAAAATATTAAAAAAATATAAAAACCCACCAAAAAGATTTTCTTCCCTTATTTTCGATTTGACTTCTTCCTACGCCGCAAGGCCAATTCGTGCTCCCTGAGTCCGATCCTGGGTGCTACACCAGGCTAATCTCATATCCCGGACTGCTATCTCTGTTTTGATTATTTTTTCTTCTTGTTTGGTGGTCTGATCTTATTTTTCTTGATTGAGCCGATTCCGAGTGACTGAGGTCGCAACGACCTTAGTCATCTATCTGCCTTAGTCGTTCGGTATTTTTTGGCTCATCAGAATGGCGCTGTTGCTGGGGAGCACGGCTTAGTAATCACTTTCGATTTTTCCGCGGCTTTCCTTTTTCGCGGCTTTCTGTTGATATTTTTGTATATATTTTATCTGACTTGTCTGTAGATATTTTTCTGAACTGACATTTTGGTTTATCTTTCTTGCAAGGGCCCGAGGACCGGGGCGGCTTTCTTCGGAAGCCTAAGCAACCGTGGGAGTCGGAGGCTGAGGGATGATGCGTGATGAACGGTGAGGATGGAGGCGGGGTTGGAATGATCCAACGGCCCAGGAGAGGGCCGGGTGGCGGAAGATGAAGCGGGCCACGTGGGCGGCCCAGAGGGCGCCACGTGGCCCAATGAGAAAATTCAGAAATTAATTACAAAGAAAAATAGAAAAGAAATAGCTAGAGGCCGAATTTGGAAAAAGTCAAAACATGAAAGTTGCTCGTCTCGATGAGATCTACAACTTTCATGTTGGTCAAAAAGCCAAAAGAGGTCATCTGTACAAAAACTATTTTTGGGGGTATTTTTAAGGGGATAAAAACACCGATTTTGTGGTTTTGAGTTGTTTTTGTATTTTTTTAGTGGTTTTAAAGGTCAGTGAATTATAGACAAGTTATCTACCTAATTTTTAGGGGTTTTTGAGTGATAAAATAATTACAGAAAAATAAGGGCAATTAAATACAATAAATTACAGGTACTTTATACACAATATGGTACATGATAAAAATAGAGAATTAAAGGTGCTTTTATTGGATTATTTAACACAGGGGTTTTAATAAGTGGCTTTTAGCATGATGAATACGAGATTCATCATACCCCTATACTTAAACCATGCTCGTCCTCGAGCATCTAAAGAATGAAAGAGTTGGATTAATTCCTGACAGTGCGTGTGAAAAATTCAAGGCTTGATCTTTCGAAGACTCTTGACCTAAGTGATCCTAAAATTCCAGGTTTATCCAATCCTTAGTCAGAAGGAATCCAACTTCTCTGATTATCAGACTCTCTTTTTGTACATATAATATAAGGATATGACATTTAGTGTACTGCATTTCATGAGAGCCGAGCTGATGCATCACCCAAAGTTCCAGTCCCAAAGATCTTCCTCTAGACCTAATCCTCAATACTAGGGAATAAGTCTATTCTTGCTTCAGTCAACCGTCTCTATAGTTTGTCAGACTTGAAAGTGTAGATGGACGGCCAGATGATGGAAGGATATGAGATTGTGTCTATTTTTCTCACCCTCACATTGGAACAAGGGGCCTCTCGAGTGCCTTTTACTCAACACATGTATATTATTATTTTGTTGATCAATGTGCCCGTCAAGAGAGTTGGAGTCGTCTGCACTTGTTTTTCTGGGAATACACCGGGGTGTGTCTCTTTTGAGTATCTAAGATACCTTCGACACCCAGACTTGTAGCATTTACGATGCAGAGCCCTTTTTTGGTGTCAGCCCGACTCCTGGTCCTAATTAGCGCTTGGTCCAAGTGGACACTTTGAAAATGTTTGGGAGCGCTCGCCATTGGTGGAAGCTCATTTGGAATTTGACTTTGGATTTAGAGCTTTTCTTTGACATTTCATTTCTTTTGTTGGCTAGCTCCACTGCTTTTACCAAGAGATTGGCGCACACTGATCAACAAATTCCTTTAAGTTTCATCACACCCTGGCACTTTTAGGTAAATATCAAAGAGATAGCATATGAATCTTGTTCACATACTGGCTAGGGTTTTGCTGACACTCAGGTTTTCTGAAGCCTTCATTAACTTTATCCCATCCTCGAATATCATAAGATCGGGTCTAAATTTAAATCTCTGATCCTAGTTCCTCAAGTGATATCTCATCTCAGCTCATCAATCATGCAGTTGTGTAAGTGACTGTGCTGATCATATTTTCTTGAAAGTAGAGATAAAGAGTGCAATATAGCACTCAAATCTTTCAAACCAGAGGAGTGTGGATATTTAAGTCAGGAAAACCCTAATGACTAAGGCATGTTAACTCAGACTCTCAAGATCCCAGAGATCCAGTGTCCTCAAAATCCTCAAGCCTTGAGTGACTGTGAATGCGTCAGGAATACACCAACTCCTTAGGTTAGTGAATTTTTGTGTGATTTTTGATTTTTGCAGATTTTTATGGGTTTTAAAGTTTTTTTTCGTCGGAGAGACAATGCCTGACCCAGGCTCAAATAAATAAAAGTATCCACTCTCAGCCAGTATGGGTGTAAGTGCGGGTCGAGACCCGTGATCCTTAAGGACGGTGCCATATGCGGTGTCCTTTAAACCACCCACTCTGCTAAGGGAGACCGAGGTTCCCTCACTGAAAATGTCTACTAAGCCTAGTAGTCAGAGTCAAATTTCGAGAAACATTTTTTTTTAATTTTTCAATTTTTTTAATACAGGAATATTTACAAAAATTAAACCCTCAATTTTAAATTTTTACAAGTTTTTACTCAGTTCACTAGTTTACCAAAACCCAGCCCGAAAAATAAAATTTTAAAAAGTTTTAAAAACGCGTGCTAAGGCTAAAGTAATATACAATAATATACGGTATACCCCCCTATACTTAAAATTTGCTATGTCCTCATAGCATAAGTGCCATGAAGCCAAGGCTCGGTTCAAGTATAGGGTGATATAGCAGAACTGAGGAGGAGAGTCCCCCTATACTTAGGCCAAAATTGGCCTAAGTACAAGAAGACGGGACGAGGGAAGGAAGAGCAGGCAGGTCCCCCCTATACTTAGGCTACAACTAGCCGAAGTAAGGTCTGTGTTAGGGGGGGGGTTCTATGATACAAGGGTGAGGGGGAGAGGGTTCTTGAAAAATAGATACACACACACAGAGAGAGAGAGAGATAGAGAGAGAGAGAGAGAGAGTGAAATATACAGGGGAAGGGTGGGGGTGAGTGTGTGAGTGTGTGTGTATGTGGGGGGGGGGGATTTTTTTTGTGTGTACAATATGCAATACTGGAAATAAATATGCAGATGCAAGATTTTTTTAATGCAATGCAAGTTAACTGCTATAATCTCCCAAATCCTTCACAGGGTCTCTTGCGGCCTCTTCAGCGAGAGTTCTTGACTTCACGCCTCCATGAGGATCAAGCGTCCTCGATCACCATGGGCCCTGCCACAAAAGATAAACGTTAGAAAACCTGGAGACAATAAATCAGCAATTAATATGCATGAAATGAAGCATGAAATGAAGACCTAAAAATTATTGAATTAATTTTAAAAAAAATCAAAATTCAAAAATTAAGCAAAGCCGTATCCCCAGCAACGGCGCCATTTGATGAACGCGAAATTCGCCTCAATAATAATGATGAATAATGTCGTAGTACAGGAGGCGAATTTTGTTCAGCAAAAACCACAGTCTTTGAATGCTGTGGAATATTTATACTTGGTAAGTGTACCAAGGCCGAACACAGGGATACGACAGCCTAATCTGAGTATTGAATTTTGATTCATGAAGGCATAATGTCAATTAATCTCAATTTCAGGTCCATATGCAAATTATGATGCACTATGATATTTACAAGGCAATGCAAAGTGATGCTATGATGCATGTATTTTTATTGGTTTTTATGCAAATATAAAGTGATGCATGAAATAAGAATGCAAGAGAATAATAAAGCCTACAATTATACCCTAAAAATTATGAGCAACCACATAGAAATGAAATCAGTGTCATATTAATCATAACATTAAAAAGAGGTCATCGGATCAAAGCAAAACAAGGAGAGCATGGTCTCAATTTCCACATAAAAATTCACTTTAATTAAATAGGAGCAAATGAGACAATTAATCATGCTAAGATATAGAGGACAGAATAAGGATCAAAATGACACCAAAATCATGCAATTTGGACCTACGATGCTCAAGTTATGCTAAAAACAGTGCAAGGGCATAATTGTAATAAAAATGCAATAAAAATAAAGGATAAATATTGCATTAGGTCCCTGGAGGGACCTAAATGCAAATACCAAAAACCGCCTGGGCCATTTTGTAATTTCTCCATTTGCGCGCAGGGGCCTTTTTGCAAATCTTCAAAACCTTGAGGGCTTCCCTGTAAAATACCCCAAGCGCGCACGTGAGGCACGCGCCTGGAGGACCAAAAAGCAAAATCTGGAAATTCCTGGGTCTGGCGTGCAAATTACCCAGCACCTCACGTGAAGGGCACGTGAGGGCTAGGCTCGGGAGGAGGCTTGTGGTTCGGGCCACGTGGCGTCTGTATGTGGTCTGTCGGGAGGCTCGAATGACCCGAGCCTGTAGGTTGGGGAAGCGACTCGGGTCCTCCACGTGTCTTCATCAGGACCGTCCGATCAGGAGGATCGGACGGTGCATGTACCTTCGTGCTCCTCTGTAGGTCCCCGGAGGAGGCGGGGCTCCGGCGACCTGCCAATAGCTCCGTCGTGCCTCCCGAGGTCGTCTGAGGGTCGTGGAAGCATGCTGGAGGTCTGGCGGAGATCTTGGAGTTACTGTGAAGCTCCATGGAGGTCTGGAGCTCCCCGTCGAAGCATGGTTGTCGGAGAAGAAGCTCGAGATCGGCGGGGAGGTGCAATCTCCGGCTAGTGAAGAGAATGGACCTGCAAAAGTTAGTATAGCCGAAGCGAGGAGTGTGCGGGTGAGTTTGTGAGTGAACGGAGGCCTTGGAGGCGGCGAGAAGTGATGGCCCAGGTCGTCTTCTCCGGCGGAGCAGGAGAAGAGTGGTCGGAGCGGTTGGGGGTTCTGGAGAAGGGGGAAATGGGCGGCGAAGGTCGGAGTGGTTCGGCGGAACAAGTAGATGGATCATATGGGGGTGGAAGCGGCTGTAGGTGGTGTAAAAATTGGGAGAAAAAGGACGAAAAAGAAGGAGGCAAAGGAACCTCATCGGGGAGGGGAACCCTGGCAGAGGATGAGCTTGTGATGAGGCTCTTTGAAAGCCTCCGGTCGTCGCCCAGATGGTCAGCCAGCCAACGGACTCAAATGGTGACCGGAATCACCAAGACACGGCGAAGAATCGCCGTGGGTCAACACCGAGCTAGACCCGTCTTTGCCTCGACGTTCTGCCCCTCCGCTGTCACCGGAGGGGCGGAGGAGACTAGGGCATAACCCAATAATGGTGGACAAGGTGCAGCGGTGGCGGAGATGGCGTTTTATAAGCGGAGGTGGTCGGGGGTTACAGTGGTGTGGAGCGTTTTTGCGACGAGTTTTAATGGCGAAAGGATTAATGGGGCGAGTGATGAAGGTGGCGCGGGGACGATGGTCGAACGGAGAAGTCTTTGGTGGCGTTACGACGAGGAGGTGGTGGCTGGAGCGTCGGCTAGAAATGGAAGGGTGCGGAGGATGCGCGAGGTGAAACGGCTGGGGAAGGGGGAGGTTACGGAGGTTGACGACAGGCTTTGGACCGTTGGATCGTACGATCCAACGGTCAGGGGGGGTGCGCTGGCGGAGGGATGGGATCAGATCAAAGATCTGATCCTACGGCGGGGGTTTAGGCGCTAACGAGCGGTTGTGATGGAGAGTTGGATAGGATCGTTCGGTGGATATTAGAAGGGTGACGTGGAGCGTCGGCCACCGTACGATGAAAGTGACATCGTGCGGCTCTGGAGGAGGGGAGACGTGGCGCAAGGATGGGCGAGGGATAGGAAGCGGATCGGAGGGCTTAGATTTAGGCGCGAAGTAGCGGCCGAGATTAGATCTGGAGTCAGATCCAATGGCTGGAAGCGAAGCGGTCGTGGAGGGCTAGGATGGAGGCGGAACTGGTGTGATCCAATGGCCCAGAAGAGGGCCGGGTGGCGCGAGGAGAAGTGGGCCACGTGGGCGGCCCAGAGGGCGCCACGTGGCCCAATCAGATTAATTCACAAAATAAATACAAAGAAAATTAGAAAAGAAATAGTTAGGGGTCGAATTAGGAAAAAGTTAAAACATGAAAGTTGTTCGTCTCGACGAGATCTACAACTTCTATGTTGGACAAACATCCAAAAGAGGTCATCTGTACAAAAGCTATTTTTGGGGGTATTTTTAAGGGGATAAAAACACCAAGTTTGTGGTTTTTAGATTTTTTTTGTATTTTTTATCTTTTTAAGGGTCAGTGAATTATAGACAACTTATTTATCTAATTTTTAGGGGTTTTTGAGTGATAAAATAATTACAGAAAAATAAGGGCAATTAAATACAAATAATTAAAGGCTAATTATACACAATATGGTACATGATAAAAATAGAGAATTAGAGGATATTTTTATTGGCTTGTTTAAGCAGGGATCTTAATAAGGAGTTTTTAGCATGATGGATACGAGATTCATCATAGAGGTAATTGATAAAGATTATAGGGTCTGCCGGGTAAAAATCCCTTTAATAAAAGATTATTTTTATCTCATAAAATTTTGTAAAAATAGTATTTGTAAAGATATTAACATCCAAAAATTTCAGAGACCTGTGTACCATGGATGAATTATATTACAAAATAAAAGTTGTCTTTTTAATTGGATCTATTACTATATTATTTGAAAATAAAAACATCGCTAGGTTCCTCATTAAATTCTACAACATTAGTGATTTATTAATATTTTTTGAAGCAACTAACTTGTTTAAAAATTGAAAAATATTGAAGGGAGTCAATTTAAATAAAATTGGCTCGTGCATCATGGAAGTGTGGAGATCGCATCGTATGCAATCCAGGTCGACTAGTCACATTAGTCAACGGGGGCAGTAGAAATTAAATTTTTTTTTTTATGGAAACACAATGTTTGAGAACCTTTCCTGATCAGTTCCATAAAGATCTTGCAAGGTATTAGGCTTACCTCTTTAAGCGTGATTGAGATCTTGTAGTCTCTAAGTGAAGATACCTCATATCTCAAGTTCGATTTGACGTAGACATCACATAAGGGTGTGCAGATGAGATGCATGCTCCTCGTAATCCTTGGTAATGATCTGAACCGAGAACCTCTTGACTTTATTATATGAAATCCACCATCTTCCTCATGAGCACGAGTCATCGAAGAAGATGAAGATCCATGAGCAGTCGACTCGGTAGTACAATGGCAACGCAACGACGATAATGCTCTCCACAAACCCTAGAGAGGATGGTCACTTGGGGTTGAGATGGAGAGCCTATGGACATGAATGCGAGAAGGATAGAGAGAGAGAGAATTTTGTTGCTTTAACTTGTGTGTTGAATTGTATTAAGAAGAGCCGAGGACTTGCCCTTCTCTAATATAAAATTGGATGATTAGGATGCACTCCTAATTGACATCAATGGTCTATATTTTGTTGCAATAATTTGAAGCAACAATTAATTAATTAGTTTACAAGAAATAAATAACTTGAAGACCTTCTCCAATATATTCAATTCTCATTAAATCAATTTAATGTGGAATAATAGGGAAGGAGGGGAGCCTCCTTCCCAATTAAGGTGGACGACCACCATGGAGTCCTTCTCCATGTGGTTGTCCACCCTTAATAGGATGGGGGATCTTTTTTCCCTATTGATGATATTCTCAAATCTCACCACATTTTCCACATGTTGCAACAAATTTGTTGTTTGAATTTTCACCAAAATAATTTCAAATTATTTTTATGATAATTTCAATCATGTCATTGATAATTATGAATCATATCCATCTATACAATATTAAATGTAAATCATATTTACATTTAATTGTATAATGTGAATCCAATTCACATTTAATTATATAACATAAATCCAATTCATATTAGCTTATAAATTTTGAATACTATTCACAATTAGATCTCTCTTTATAATATTATGGATCACATCTACATTATCCATGATTATTGCGGATAGTGATATCCACATTAATCATATCTATGATAATTAAATCTAATTTAATTATCCAAGATGTCTGTCTATAGATATCCAAATAATGTAGATGATATTCATATCATTAATGATAATTAAATCATATTTTATCATTAATTTTTCAATGCTCAGATATTGTCAACAATTGAATTATTCTTGAACTTTTTTAAGAACAATGTGCATTCTTTGTGCATACTTGAAGATAAGGACATGCCGATTGTATATTCCATGTGCAGTGACTTGGATAGCGAGATCTAATCTCATATCAAGATCTACAAGACCTCTTAGAGATGTCTGATCAAGTCAAACATAATATCCAATCTTCTCATTGCATCTGAATCATATTTAGATAAATGTCCAACATTTGGAGTTAGATTGGATAACTAGTCTACTGAGCGGAGTCACTAAAATCCAAACATATTTCATCATTCCCTTAGAATGGCATCGTCATGGTTATACAGTCGATTAAGATCACATCACTCTTGAGTATTCCTAATACCCATACATCTTGTATACTATAGGACCTAGAATTAACCCAAAGTTCTAATCTTATTTGAACTATCTTCTTTAGCATTTTATCATTAAGTTTTTCATTTGATCATTGGGTGTTTGTATCGATCATATGCTTTCAAAAAGCATATATCATACCTACAAATCCTATATTATTTCCAAAAATAAGATGTCAAACATCAGAATTTGGTTCATCCAAATATTTCATGAGTGAGATCATGTCTTCTGATTCCGTAGTGAACATGTATGATCCCTTTGAGAAACCATACTACTCATATGCCGTTGTATGCACACCAACTTGTAAGTCAGATGTCAGCATTTGGAGTAAGTTATTGTCATCTCCTTCTCATGTTGGAGATCCCTTCTTGATTAATCACTTGATGGTGTGGTTGAGTCCTCAATCTAAATCTTGAAATATTCAACCGTACACCAGTCTCTATAGTCCAACCTTTGGATCCGTCGTTGTATGATATCAAGATGGTCATAGTACATAACCCTAATTGTACTGAGGGACCTATTATGCAAATTAGTTATTCTTCATTTTAAATTAAGGAATGAATTGCAATAACTTCCATTACATAATGGATCTCCATGGGCTCACATGTCCAACAATCTCCCATTAGCTCAAAGAACCATTAATTGGCTAGTCTTTAATGCCATACTTATGTGCTGATCATATGCTATTTTGACAAATAGCTTGGTTAGATGACTAATCACTCTATCCCGAGAGATTATGCCAAGTCATTTATAGGCTTGCATATCTTCTAGTAATAGTGTTCGCATCCAATGCGAATGTTACATCTTATGCAACTGATACTCAATCTTGTTAAGCAATCAAAATGCCTTTAACACTACAACTCAACAATTATTATTACCAGTAAGAGATTTCTATTATCCTTATAATAATATCCTTATTCCTGGGGATATATATCCCCTTAGACCAAGACAAAGTCTTAAGTCTTATAAGGTATCTATAGGTAAGACTTTTAGATCACTATCTACAAAGTGTTAAGTTCTTAAGGATAAGACTTTGAGATCACTATATCTAAAGTCTTGTGTCAGTAAAGATGTTTATTATTACTGTAATTATGTGTTTTATCTCCATTACCACTTCTACTAATGACAAACATCTGGCTTTTGTATATATCTGGCATACACGAGACTTCTTATAGTTGATGCATAAAGATCGTGCAGCATTAGCATTCACATCCTCAACATTTCGAGGTGATATGCCTTTATATAGGTCAGTACCATATCTTAAAGGAATGATGCCCTCCTTGGAATTTCCTAAGTGGATTCTTTCCAAAGTGTACCCTTCATATGACTATCCCAATGCTCTCTTCTCTTTCCCTATGGACAACTTCAGAACTAAGATCTGAGAGGAATCCTTGAGATCTTTTATCTCAAGGTTATTGGACAACTATAATATAAAACACTTATTATTATCCTTATATCATTAGAATTTTATCTACATTTAGCATTATGAATACAATGACATTACCACTAAGCTTCATATAGTTCATGAAAATTCTGTCTAGAATCGTATTTATAATTTCATCAAATTTGATGTTCCAACTAGGAGAAGATTATTTGAGTCCATAGATGGAGCACTTTCGCTTGCAACCTTGCCTTCCTCAACTGTGAAATCATGGGGCTACTTCATATGAATATCCTCGTTGAGGTATTCATTGAGGAATGCACTATTGACTTCCATCTTTCAGATGTTATCGTCAAGTTGTATATCTATCATTAGCAATATTCTCATGGGTATAAGTATGGTCATTAAAGAGCAAGTATCATCGTAAGCAATGTTTTTTCTATATTTGTAACTCTAGGCTACAATCCATGCTATGAAGGTCTCTATTTTCTCATCAGGTTCCCTCTTTCTCTTGAAGATCTATTTACATCCAATGGGTTTGACCGAGATCCTAGAGGGTCCATACACAACACATGTATATGAAGTGTGCTTTAGACTTTATTACCAATATCTATCTCTCTATGTCATGATACTCAGAATCTTTATCATATGAAGTCGGATCATTGTCATACATCTCCGGCACACGAAATTCATACCCTCTAGGTGGTCTTACCACCCGCAAATTGATTTGAAGAGGTATGGGTGTTTTAGTTTTAATTATACTGTTAGTTTCTAATTTTAGGAATCTCATTATCCTCTTAGGACTCGATGAGTCCCTTTACTTCATTATTATATTGATTATTAATTAAGTCATCCTCCAAGAATCATATCCTTAGAGATGAAATCGTTTAAGAATCTCAAGGTTATAAAGTAAGTATCGTATATCATACTTTATAAACTTAATGGAGCAGTACTATATAGGGTTAGATACCAACTTACTTGCATCCATATTTCTGTTAGGAATCAAGTAACCCTAAATCCTAAAGTGCCTCACACTGAACTTGGTTCCAAACCATAGCTCGTTAGGGGTTTTGGGTTCAGATTTTCTTATAATCTTATTAAGAATATATTACAATCTCTACTGCATATACCATGAAACTAATAGGTAATTATGCTAAGATTCATCATTGATCAAATCATGTCACACATGATCTAATTGCATCTCCCTACAATTTATTGAGCTGAGGTGTAATAGGATTGAGATAGAAACAATATTCCTTTCTTTATAAGGTATTCTTCTGAATTTATCTGATAGGTATTGTCTACCTCGGTCAGAACAAATCATTTTCATCTTCCTTCTAGCTTTGATTCTCAAGTAAATTATGAAATCTTTGAACATTTCAAAAGTTTCTAATGTTCAAGAAAGAAATATCATACCAAAAGTAATCATCAAATGGATATCGCATATCATTAATGTTCATTATGGTATAGATGCTCCACATACATCAATATGTATAAGGACTTGAGTACCTCTTCATTTTACATCATTTCCAAATAAGGGTGTATTGGATATTTTACTTTGAATAAAGTATTCACAAGTATGTAAGTTTTGAACTTTCAAACAATTAAAGTTTTATCTCTTATTAGTCTATTGATCTCATCAACATACTTATGTTGGTATTGATGCAGATCATTATCAACTGATCTTCATCCCCCTTTTGATCTTTCAAGGTTTAGTTTCCATATTATAAATGTCAATTAACCATTCATTAACATTCTAATTTAATAGAGTCCTCTAGATGTTAGAGTCCCATTGGAAAGAAGTAGTCTATATATCCAATGGAGATTGTTGCAACAATTACGTCAACTCCCATGCGGGTGACTATAAGCCTTAAGATCAAGTTTTCTAGTCTTTTAAAATATGTGCAACCAATTCCAGGTGTTATTAGAAGAATGAGATATAATTACTGGACTTTAATCTTATATAATAAGTAAGTCGATTTCAATGATGATCTGTAGATATAGGATATGTCGATACAATATCTGAGTCATTCTCTAAGGATTCTAGATAGTCTGGATAGTCATAATATCATCATATCAACCTATTGCAGTATTGGCATTCATCCAACTCATTAGATGTCATAGGCGGAGAAACATAATCAACTCTTTGACTCTCCTTCTTACATGGGTCATACCCATGCTTCCATTGCGCTTCCTTTAATGTTAAACAACCATTGCTTAAGATAAAGGACCTCTTGAACATGTTCTCAAGGGACTTCAATATAAGAGTATTTCAACATTTATACTTGCTTCATCCTATTCACACAATATTAATTATGAAGCTTCGTGAAAGACTTGAGTATAGATAGTAGAAGGGTGACACTCATCATATCTACATCCATCTTAACTCTTAAAGAATTTGGTTCAGGTAGGTACTCAAACGTTTTGACTGCATCATCTTCTATGGAGCTACCATATTGTAGTGAACCATGTCATTCATGATTAAATGCTAAGAGTGCATACGTTTGCCACAACATCTCCTTTGGTTTTTAGAAGGATCTTGACAATTGTAATCATCATCGACATGTTACTTCCAAAGCACACTCGATGAGAGATTAGGACTTTAGAGACGTACAAATCCTATGCCAATGTCCCATTATCTAATTAGTTGCCATCTTCACTATCATGAAGAAAGTTGCACATTGCAATCACATACATTATGTGTTCAACTGCATGTACTAAACCCTTTATCATGAATCCAATCCATGTGAAGTAAGATGATTTCCACAAATATATTTTACTTTGATTACGATTATTAATATTTTAAATCAAAGTTGTCTCGCTTTTTATTATCTTGATACTCCATTCCCTTTTGAACTTTCATAGCCTGAGATATGCTAACCGAAGTACCTTAACCAAAATATGGGATCTCCTTTTCACCTTTTGTCATCCCCCTAAAAATGATAAAATACAGCTCGGGTGAAGGAAACGGGAACTCTTTCCGTCTTTCAAGTCCAACTTGCATTTCCTAATTCAGTCTTTGACACCGAGCTCACCACCCCTAAGGTGATATTGACACATTGTCAACTGAATCAACCGTCAACATGAATAGCACTCACTATGCGTAATCCAATGCGTCCTTAATTTTATAAGAACCAATATTGGGATCACTAATACGGGTTTGCTCTTTCGAGATGCAAAGATCTCGATCCATGTATGCTTGTGCATCGGAGTTATGACTTTGCATATGTGTCTCCATCGTAAAATACATGGCAATGGAATCCTTTGGCTTGACGAGAGACCGTTGATGTCATCTTATGATCCTCCATATCCAATTTAAATTTTGATTTCATTTGAACCATATTTTCATGATCAACCCTTCTAATGAAAATCTAATCTTATTAATTATAGACGATTTAGTTTAATTAGATCATATTAATTTAATCAGATTAAAGTAATCATAAATCCAATGTAATCAACAAACAATTCATTTGCTCGATATTACTATATAATATACACCCTCAAATAGTACACATTATTATTCCATTTAGTTATTAGAGTACGCCTTAATCACACATCATGCTATACTTCCTTGAAATAGATCTGGGTAGATGCTCGAGTTATGCTGGGAGGGAGCATTTCCTTGATATGCACAAGTGCTATCCATCATATCGGTTTAGACATCATCTCCATTCCTATTCTAAACAACAAAATTGGATTTATTTATACTAAGAGATTTATCGATGATTTGGTTGTGATGACCGACATGATATTATATAATAATCATTCATAAATTTAGGTATCTTAAAATACTTTTAATCATCCTAAATTTCTATTCATATCCAACAACAAGTTGGATTTGCATGTAAAGATTGAACTACAACTATTGCAGTTTGGAATATAAGGTTTTCATGTCAAGAGGCAACCATTCAAGGTTGTTGTTTGCCATGTATTTATATAAATAAATGATATAAAAATTAATAAAGGCAAAATTCTAAATTTTTATGATTATATTTGAATGATTAAACACATCAAAAGATGCTAACAAGATGATCCAATCATCTTTAGACATATTTTCACTAAATATCATATCTGGAGCAAACATAATCAGACTCGCACGGAATAAATTCAAACGATGTTTGATTATTAACATAATTAATGTATTTTAAAAATCTTTCATGATAGGAAACTAGTAACAAAAAAATATTTAGTTACAGATCCAAGTTTACATGCAAAAACAACAACACTGTGTGAATTTGATTTTAAAATAATGTCCATTTGATGCCAACCATGACAAATCTTTTGAAAACATGTTCATACATAATAACACATTTAATTATGCCAAAAATTCATTCAAGCCGCATAAACAATGGCATTTTCATATTAGTAAAAAACTATACAGAAAATGCATGTATGCAAAAACAAGTCCACACGCATCAAATGTCCAAAACCTTGTTCCTTTAGAGTTTGGATCACATCCAAGACCTTTTAACGAGCCTCTGATACCACTTGAAGAGATCCAATTTAATTAAATCAACTCACGTATCACAGAAGTGTGGAGATCACATCATATGCGATCTAGGCCGGCTAGTGGCACTAGTCGATGGGGCAATGGAAATAAAAAAATCGATAAAATCACATGGCTTGATAACTTTTCCTAATCCATTCCATGAAGATCACACAAGGTGGGCTTACCTCTTTAAGTGTTATTCGAATCTTGTGGTCTCGAAGTGAAGAGACTTCCTGTCTCTAATTTGATGCTTCGCAGACAACACTTGCGAGCGTATGGATGAGCTGCAATTTTAGATGATGATATGATATGATATTAGAACCTCCTGATTTTGTCATACAAAATCCATCGTCTTCCTTATGAGCATGGGGCATCAAAGAAGACAGAAATCCATAAGCAATCAATCCGGTAGTACAACATCAACATGATGATGGCGATGCTCTCCACAAACCCTAGAGTAGATGGCCAATTGGGGTTGAGATGGAGATCCTATGTATGTGTATGAGAGAGGGGGGAGAGAGATTTTGTTGCTTCATCTTGTGTGTTGAATTATATTAAGAAGAGCCTAGGGCTTGCATTCTCTTATACAAAATTACATGGTTAGGATGCACTCTAATTGAAATCAATGGTCTAGATTTTGTTGCAATAATTTACAACGGTAATTAATTTAAAAAAATAAATAAGTTGAAGATATTCTCGAATATATTCTATTCTCAATAAATCAATTTAATGTGGAATAATAAGAAAGGAGAGAGTCTCCTTCCCAATTAGGGTAGACGACCACCATGGAGTCCTTCTCCATGTGGTGTCCACTCCTTAATAGGAATGGATGTCTTTCTTTCCTTATTGATGATATCTTCAAATCTCATCATATTTTCCACATGTTGTAATAAATTTTGTTGCTTGAAATTTCACCAAAAAAATTCTAAATTATTTTTTGACAATTTCAATCATGCCATTGATAATTATGA
This sequence comes from Ottelia alismoides, assembly GCA_037367405.1. NCBI lineage: Eukaryota > Viridiplantae > Streptophyta > Magnoliopsida > Alismatales > Hydrocharitaceae > Ottelia > Ottelia alismoides. Next base: position 1,471,243 of record JAZKJV010007890.1, on the reverse strand, counting down.
ATCATATTTACTCATCCAATATTAAATGTAAATTATATTTATATTTAATTGTATAATGTGAATCCAATTCACATTCAATTGTATAATGTGAATCCAATTCACATTAACATATAAATGTGAATTCTATTCACAATTAAGTCTCTCTTATAATATTGTATCACATTCACAATATCCATGATTATCGTGGATAATGCTATCCACATTCATATATGTGATAACTAAATCTAATTTAATTATCCAAGATGTCTCTCTACAAATATCCAAATAATATGAATCATATCCACATTATTATGATATTTAAATATTATTTAATCATCAATTTTTCAATGCTAAGATATTGTCAACAATTAAATTATTCTTGAACTCTTTTAAGATCAACGTGCCTTCTCCATGGATACATGAAGATAAGGACATGGGACTGTATATTCTATGTATAGTGACTTAGATAGTGAGGTCTAATCTCGTATTCATATCTAGAGGGCCTTTTAGAGATGTTTGACCAAGTCAGTGAGAATATATAATCTTCTCATTGTATTTGAATCATATTCAGACAAATGTCTAACATTGGGAGTAAGATTGGATAACTAGTCTAGTGAGTGGAGTCATTAAAATCCAAACCTATTTCATCCTCCCTCAGAATAGAAGCGTCATGGTTATACAATCGATTAAGATCACATTATCTTCGAGTATTCCTAATACCCATACATCCTGCATACTAGAAGACCTAGAATAAACTCGAAATTCTGATCTTATTTGAATTGTTTATTTAAGGGTTTTATCGTTAAATTTATCATTCGATCATCAGGAGTTGGTATCAATCATATGCTTTACAAAAAGCAAATATTATACCTACAAATCATGTCTTATTTCCAAGATAAGACAACCGAGTGAGCTCATGTCTTTCGATTCAGTAGTGAACCTATAGGATCCTTTGAGAGATCGTACTACTTATATGCCCTTGTATGTACATCAGCTCACTGATGTATAGAGCTTTATTAGGTCATCAACCTAATGGTCTACCTAATTCACATACTTAGATATATAGTAATACATTTATCTCTGGTCAGAGGATGTGTTCCTATACGCAACATCATACGATGTAGGTCTTAGTTATCTCGATCTTCTTAAATTAACTCTTTAACCTAACTCATTCGGTCTATTCCTGTACAGAGTATCTGCATCAAGAGGTTAGTCAGATGTCAACCTTGGAGTAAGGATTTTCCATCTCCTTCTCAGGCTGGATATCCCTTCTTGATAATTACGTGACAATGCGGTTGAGTCCTCAATCTATCTCTTTAGATATTCAACCCTACACCATTCTCTATGATCCAACCTTTGGATCAACAACTGTATTATATCAAGATGACCATGGTACATAACTCTAATTGTTCTAAGGGATCTATTATGCAAATTTGTTATTCTTCATTTCAAATTAAGGAGTGAATTGTAATAACTTTTATTGTATAATGGCTCTCCGTGGGCTTACATGTTCAACAAATATTAAATATGACATACTTAACATTGCATTTTTAATTAAATTCATATTAAATCCAACAATTCTAAAAATTAGATTTGAGTCAACTCATCACATTATTCATACCATTTTTTAGGCTCATTAAGTTTTGCATTTTCATCTTAAAATTTTAAAACGTAAAAAATTGCACGCATCATATTTTAATTTTGTATTTAAAAATTAAGAAAAATGTTTACTACATTCTTCATACATTAGGGATTAAGGGGGAAATATTATTTGATTTTTGGGACTTAGATCAACATAGAAATAATTGATGCTCAAAATTGTGATTTCATACATTCTCTTTTCATTTTCTTCCTTTTAAAAAAAATAAAAATTTGAAAAAAAAAATAAATGGAAAAATCATTTTGCAAACATAATCTCTATAAGTGAGACTTGACTCACATTTTTACCTCCTTGAATCGACCTTGGGTGTTGTCCAAGTTAAATAAACAATTGACACAATAAATAATTTTTAAAATTTTGTGGCTTTTGATTTATCATTGATAGTACAGTCATAATAATTTGACATATTTAACATAGGATAAAATCAATGAAAAATTCACATATAGGTATCCTTTCATAGTCAATCGATCAATCGAGAAGTCAAGTAGATTGATCTGTCATCCATCTAAGGTGCGCTTTTGGTTGGAAATATAGAACTATATGGCTTATGATCATTGTAATTTTCATAGGAATCAAACCATGTCAATTACAATGTCATAAGGTCCATGGAAATTACAATCATAGCATCCTTTATCAAGACCTTTTCAATGACTGAGATCGCACAAATCAGACTTCAAGAGTGAAAGCTATTCACTTCTAAAGTTAGGTTGATTATTAACTCCTGAAATTGAAAATTTCATGATTTAGATGAAATCCTCTCAAGGTTAATCGTCCTATTTGAATTTTAAGAGTTGTAGTATGACGCAACACCCTATGCTACCTACTATACATACGGAGACACACTCTCTTCCCTCATTTATGTCATCTCAAATGGAACCCTAAGGATGCGTTTGGTTCGTGGGTTACCTGAGAGAGGATAACCCGTTTTTGTGTTTTGATATTTGATTGGTAGGTTTAGAGTTGAGAGGGTTCGTGTGATGTAATTGTATTGAAATATGAAAAAGTGGATAGTTATTATGATATGATTGTATTGAAATATGAAAAAGTGGTAATTGTTGTGATGTGATTGTATTGAATTTTGGAATATTGAGTAGAAGTTGAGTATTTTATAAATTTTTTATTATATGATGGTATAATATAATTTTTTAATGGAGAGAGTGGGGCCCACTAGAGGGTTAGATATATGGATTTTGGGGATAACCCTCTCAAGTTGGGGGTAACTGCCCAAACGAACGCCCCTAAGGGTCTGTTTGGTTAATGGGATGGTATGGGTTGGGGTAACCTGATGTGAATAGTAGCTGAGAGAGAGTTGGAACAAGGAATGCGAAGTGATGTCACTATGATTTGTGATGAAATTCCAACCCAAGAATAGAGAAAGGTAAACTGGGTTACCCCAAGGTATATGTATACAATGGTCAAGTAAATGTGTATTGTGAGATCAGTAATAACATAAGAAATGATTGGTAATACCATTGTATATGTAATGCGCATTGCATTAACAAATAGTTACTTTCATACTTGAGCAATGTCCATGACTTACTGACCATTACTTTGTTATTACTGATCTCATAGTAGTTATTACTTGAGAATCATACACATATTACTGAACATGTGATATAAGACATAGATATATACATTACCGAACACACAAGAATAATTTACTTGAGAACTGTCTATATATTACTTGAGTATCATCTCTAAATTACGGAATTCTATTCAAAGTAATAGTATATATGGAAATTACTGACCATTTCTTATATTTTTACTGACTTCACAACAAGCACTTATTTGACCAATGTGTATATATTATTGAATTCTACACCATATAATAAAATGAATGTAAATTACTTACCGTTATTTGGATATTACTGATCTCGCAACAACCATTTACTTGAACATCGTATATATATATATATATAGGGCTTATCCAATGCGCACAGGGCCCATTTGTGTTGTGGTGAGCACCAAACGTGGGCTCGTCACGTGTATTTCCATTTGAACATTGCCTATTTCGAAGGAGCACGATTTTAGCATGATATTAATTACTTTGAGCCTTTTATATTTCCAGTTATATCGAGTCCTTAAAAAAAGGAAGACGGTTTTGGAAAGATAAATGCAAATCATTAATTTCATACCGAAGAAATAATCATTGTCTATTTGATCAGTAATGCGTATATTATACTCAAGTAATTATGTGTTGCGAGATCAGTAATACTGAAACAGTTGTCAGTATTTTACATCTGTAATATTACATTGTAAAGAGATCAATAATTCATTCATATTACTCAAGTAATACATATTCAGTTATCAAGTAATTAATGTTTTGAGATCAGTAATTAAGTATGTAAACTACTAATGTCCATACAGTGATTACTGATTACATATATCCATTTTACTGAACTCATTATGATTGTTACCAATGTTATAATTACTAAATGCAGTGTTACCGACGCACCTCTTATTTACTTGTATAATCTTTTAAATTACTTATAATGCATATGAAAATTACCGATCAGTTGTTATGATTTTACTAATGTCATAACAACTATTTACTTGTCCAGTGTGTATATATTACTGAATTTTGAACCATATAATAAAATGAATGTAAATTACTGATCATTGTTTGGGTATTACTAATCTCGCAACAACCATTTACTGGACTATTGTATATGTATTACTGATTACATTTCTTTGTTTGTTGTTACTTGATTTTATATCATTCTTATGGAATCTGATTTGAAGACAACACTCTAAATATAATTTATTCAGTAAGAATGATAGAAGGACAAGTAACACTTAACAAAATGCCTGTAACATAGGCAAATGACATCAGTAACTTGGTATAAATAAATATGTAAATAACTTTTACGTTTGTCTCAGTAACTTTCACGTTTGTCTCAGTAACTTTCACGTGTCTCAGTAAAAATACACATATGTCTCCTGATTCAAATCCAATTGCATGTCATTCCTCGTCGTTTCTTCTGATATGATGCTCTCATGATCCAATGTTTCATTTTTTATTTTTTTCATCCACGAATGATGTTGCGAGTTGTAAAACATCAGAGGTATTCGGACATCTGATATACCTGAAATAAAAATGAATTAGTAAACTAGTAGTTGGAAATTGTAAGAACTACATGATCCTTCTGAAGTAGTGTTTTCATGATCCAAATCTCCTTCTCATATGATATTCTGATGATCCAATTCCAACCAAGAATCAACATTCACCATTGCTTCTAAGATATCGTGATTCAAATACAATCGCAAATAATCAATCACGTTAAAAACTGAAATCAAAAACTTGAAAAACGATGAGATTCTACCAATAACGTGAAATAAACGTTTAATCTTCAAAAACGAAACCTTACATTAGACAAATCGATCGTCTCAGTTTACAAGATCAATCTCCTCACGCTGTAAATCGCCAGATCAATCCCTTCCCTTGTCGTTGCAATACAATATGTTTCTTTAAGTGCGTGCTATTTTTAGACTTCCTTATAATTTCCAATTTAATTTTCTTCCCATTATGATTACGGTTCCTACTATTTAGGGATTGAAAATATCTCCTTAAAAAAGGCAATACACGTGTAAAACAATGATGGTTGGATTAAGATCAAAGGGCTGAAAAGAGGGGTTCACCGAAACTCAAATGGGCCCTGTGCGCATTGGATAAATTTCCTATATATATATATATTACTGACATGAGTATTTGGATCTCGATTTTCTACAAAAAATGATCGATTCGAACGTTCTCTTTCCAAAACGTTCTTCCTTTTTTTAGGACGCGATATAATTGGAACACCACTTATTGCTAAATCGCTTTGCATATTAATCTCCTTCCAAAAACAACATCCTTCGAAATAGGTAACGACTCAATTGGTAATGCACGTGTGTGACCTACAAATGGTGCTCACCAAAATGCTAATGAGCACATGCCCATTGGATAAATTCTCTCTCTCTATATATATTATAAGGATTGCAAAATAAGGGGGCATCCTCATTATTCTCTTTTATCACGGAGTATAATCGAATATATTTTCATCCATAAAATTAAAAAGATGACAGCAATAACCAACTTCGGTCACCCTAAACCACATAAGCGTTCAGATATGACATTAAAATTGACTGCATTATTACGAGACTTTTATGTCCAGAAGTTAATATAATCACTGTGCCCACTTAAATATTAAATTATTTATTGTTAATGGAATCTAAAGTCCACGCTACAACAGAAAAATGCATTTCTTACTATAGTCATAAAAAAAAAGTAAAAACAAAACATATATAGAGTTATCTGCAGATCACCTTGCACTTGATAACTCCACTGTACACGTAGAAGCCCGGCGCCACAACCATATGCACGCGGACCTGTTCGGCCCGCTCGCCCATCGCATCCTCCATGTAACGCTGGTCGAAGAGCTCGCCCTTTCTCACCCGCAAAAGTGGCACGGACGGGTGAACCGACCGAGCCAAGAGGTGCACGAGCCAAACCCACTTGGTCACCCCAAAGAAAGCCTGCAGGAGGGGCTCGGGCCACGTCCGGCTCCAGCCAAGCATCTCCACCACCTCGCTCATCTTCCTGTCGCAGAACCGGCTCAGCTCCTCGCTGTAGTGCTTTGTCCCCTTGAGCAGCACCCCCTCCCAGGTTAACCCCTTCAGTTCTCTGTACGCTTTCCTGTTCGCCTCGCACCGCGAGAATGGGTCGAGGATCTTTTCTGCCCCGTTGCGCTCCAACGCAGGAGATTCGAAGTCCCCGTAGAAAACCAAGCTCATGATTCCCTCCAGGTAGAAAACCATGCTCTTGCTCGAATTCCGACCGGCAGTACCGATCGGCATGTCAACGTCCAACTTGCGTAGAACGTCTGCAATGCGGTCGAGCATTCTGGTCCGGCCGGCCTGGCAAACCTTAGCTGCTATGAACCGACAGAGATGGCGGGCCATGGTCCGCGACTCGATCACTGCTGCGAGGAATTCCGACGCTGGAAACGAAGGGTCCACGACTGCTCCGGCCGGCGCACCACCGAAACGATGAAGCGCGGACCTCAGTTCGTTGTTGTGAGCCTCCAACCGGGCGATCTTCTTCTCCATCTCCAACACCGCCTCCCGAAGCTGCGACGCCTCCTGAATCGCCTCATCGCGCTTCTTCGTGGCGGCGGCAAGGGTGCGGGAGATCTGGGTTGTCGCCCGCTTCCAATCCTCGCGGTTGGGAACGAAGACAGCCGATGAGGTTGAGCCCGAGGAATACCCGATGTTTTTACAAGAAAGCGACGAAAAGAGAGTTCGAACGATGTCGGAGGAATTCCCAGGGCTCGACGTGGAGGAATCGACGACGGGGACGATGGAAGGGCGGCACCAGATGCCGTCAAACGCTCTGTTCATGATCCCCGGAGTGCTGTCTGTCTGTGATCGGGACACGGAGCTGCTGATCATGGGCGATTGGGACGGGACTGGTGAGTAGTGTGGTGTTGGATCGTCATCACGTGCTAGTCTGTCTTTCTCTCCTCCTACTGCTGCTGCTTCTTCTTCTTCTCGCTCTGATATCTACAGAAGCACAGAAGCAGAGTTTAAGGCGTGGGACAAAAGAGAGAGATAGAGAGAGATAGAGAGACTTACGGGCATTAAGGCGGAGGTTCGGAGGTGGAAGACGGGGGATGGGAAGGGCATGAGCATGGGTTCTTGCTAAGTGAAAGGGCACGTCAAGAGCGTACGAGGCTGAGGTTGAGGGTGGTGTCATATATATATATATATATATATATATATATATATATATATATATATATATATATATATAAAGGAAACTTCTCCTGTTTCCATCTATTTAATGTTGAGACTGGTACGATTGGAAGATTTTATATTGCCGATATCGCTGAATTTGTTGAGTCGGTTGAGCGGTCTGACGCCGGATCGCTATTGTTTGCTCTACTATTTTATTTTGTCTTAAAATGTTATTATAATCATTCTTATTACTCGTAACTCCTTGTAAAGAAGAATATCGTGCACATGTCTTCGTCAGATATCTTTCATTTATTCAAATGACAAAGTTTTCTCGCATCATAAATAAGTTCAGCTTCATAGCTTCATGAATTCTTCTTCGTCAGATATCTTTCATTTATTCAAATGACAAAGTTTTCTCGCATCATAAATAAGTTCAGCTTCATAGCTTCATGAATTCTTGCTCAAATCTATATCGAAAAATATTCGATTACTTTCCATGTTAGCGGTTAAGTAACACAATTCTCAGAAGGAAAATTTGACCCATGATCTTTTGCAGGGCCGTCCTTGAGGCTTGTCTTCGAGTGCAATGACCCATGGTCCATCAGCTTTGGGGGCCCATCTCTAAATAGGTTATATATAGTTAGCTCTTATTATTTTTTTTCAAATACTAGGGATGGAAATAGATCGGATACAGATCAGATATGCTTATTTTCATATCCACATTCGCTTCATCTCTATCAAATACGAATACGGATACTGATATGATTCATATATGCATTAAGGAAACCATATTTTTAAAAATACGGTTGCTGATACGAATCAAATGTTTATCGAATCCGAATATGAATCAAATAAAGAGCGGGCCCAAATACAAATTAAATAAGAGCTAATCCAAATATGAATCAAATAAAGAATGAATCCAAATATAGGTCTAATAAACATGGAATCCAAATATGGATATATTAAAGACCACATATGAATACGAATTGATATTTAATCAAAGTTTACAATGATTTCAGAAAATGATAAGAAATACAAATAAGGTGCATCATGACAAAAGGGATCATCGAGGTTACATGCGTTCTTAACCAGAAGCAAAAGGAGGATACAATTTCATAACTTTTGTTCGTCTCCATCATTAAATAAATGGAAATTTATTAATATCATTGATATATTGTATTATATAATATATAATAGCAATATAATAACATGGATTTAGGTCTTGTATTATATTAACTAATATATAAAATAATATTAAATGTTGTATTTGGATATCCAGATCTAGATCGGGATATTAAACCATTACCATATCCGTATCCATATCCAAAAAATTTTTACAACACATATCCATATCTGATCCGTATTTGATTAATATTTGGATATGGATATCCGTATCCAAGAATTTTTCAAATACGATAAGCGGATATTCGGATATACCCATATTCATTTTCATCCCTATCAAATACCAATCCAATGTCTAAACATCTACACATGTCCATTAATTATTTACATTTGCATATGTCATTTAACTCTTGTATTCTTAAATGGTTAGAAATCTTTTGAATTCCCAATTCTCCGTTAATATCTTAAGAGTTAAGACCCCACATTTAACTTAAATGTGTCAGACAACTCTGACCTCCTCGTCGTGTGATTTGTGATTTCCTCTTTTGTTGCAATTTCTCATGCTTTTAATTTGCAACTTGTTGTTGTTGGACACCCACAAATAGGGCTGAAAACGGTCAGATACGGATACGAATGTATGTATAATCATATCCTTATCCATTTACAAATACGAATACGAATACGGATACGAATATTGACGAATGTGAAAAATATGTTACCATATCCTTAAAAACGAATACGAATGTAAAACGAATACGAATCGGATACGAATAATAACAAAAATATAACTAATACACATAGGATGGTTTAAACAGAAAATAGATATATCAGATAATGCAATTTCATAAAAATTATATCAACAATGGTGAATGCAATCATAAAATGTTGTTACACATATTTATTAATTAATATATTACTATACTTATGTTCGAAAACGAATATACGAATACGAATGCGAATATTAACGAATGTTAAAGTGATATCTATATCCGCATCCATTTTAAAACGAATACGAATACGAATGTCAAAATATGTATAAAACAAATACGATAGCGGATCGGATACGAATATATTCACATTCGTTTTCATCCCTACCCAAAAACACAACTTCAGTTAATGATTTTTTTTATATTTGTGCACTGTAACTTTTTCCTGAAATCCACAAATCATGGTTATTTTTTGGATCTGTACACCTACTCACGATATTTGTGTAAGTATAAATCACCTATTACCTTTTTTCTAAGCAATTACAAAATTGAAAGTTATTGCACATTTTAGGGATTGGGAAATTGACGTTAACCACATGAATTGTTGTTCATTTTTAACAAAAAAAATTCACCTCTCATTGCTCAATCACAGGACATACGTTTCCCTTTTAAAAGTTTTTGTTGTCATTATAATCAATTTTATATTTTTGAGAAGAATATTTTATTGTGGTATTGTGAATAACCATCAAATATTCTTTTTAGGTAACTTCTTTTGTTTTCTGTAAAATCAAATCTTTATTATATAATTTAGATTTCAAGATTAATGCTAGTTGTGACTGAGACGATATTTTATTAACATATATATATATATGTTTAGATCTTAGAATGCTAATAGAAACTATCAGCCTGGACTGATACCACAGTCAAATGAAAAATTGATGACTGGATTCATTTTTCTATAACTATTATTTTATTATTTATTTAAATCATGTATTATTTTTATTGCAACTAATTGTTTAATACTTTTTATTTGAATATTATTGTTCTTTAACCATATTTTTTCTTTAACCATGTTTTTTTCCAGCACATATGATATAGAAAATAGACAGTAAGAGATAAAACTCTTAATTTTTTAAATATTTGTGTTATTGTAGTCAATAAATATATCTGCTTTTGTTTTGAACGTTCTAAAAAATCCTAACTTAAAAAAACACGTGTCGTACATTTTTTTTGCTAGTTATTGTCCGTAGCTCTTGTTTGTATTTACGTTCTTTGAGTTGCATTACATCCATAGATGTCTATTCCGATTGTAGAAATATTTTTTTTATAATTTTTAATTCATGACTTATTTCATAGATGTCTATTTCAATTGTAGAAATATTTTTTATAATTTTTAATTCATAACTTATTGTTTGATGCTTTTCGATAATAAATATCCACAGTTCTTTGTAAAATTTAAAGAACTTTTTTATAAGAAATGTACAATTTTAAAAAATTATTATTTTTATAGATTTTTCTCTTTTATCTAAGGCCCATGAAATATCAAGGACGACACTGATCTGTTGGGTGTTATCACACCGTTTAAATAGTACATATCTTTCATTTATTATATGGAAAAAATTGGGGAGAAGTCTACGTCGTATCATCAATAATTAGAATTTTGGTTACCTATTCGCAGAAATGTCTACAATCAAACTTTTTGAAGTGAGAATATTAAATTGTAAATCAAGATTCCTATAACGCGTTTTAGTCTGCATGGGATGAAAAGATTGAACAAAGGATGATTTGCCATAAGTTTTGACGTCTTTATCACACTACAAGGAAAATAAGTTGTGGCCGCAGAACTATGCCCACGAATGTAGGGTTTATGGCCATGGAATTGAGCTCTGGCCATAGCAAGTCGTGACCAGTAGCCGTGGGCACAAGTCTCGTCGCGGGAGTTTTATAACCACAAATATGTCGTGGCCACTACAAGTGACCACAGAACTTGTCGTGGCCTACAAGTGACCACAGAACTTGTCGTGGCCACAACTCTTGCGTGAAGACTTTGGCCACAGATTATAGCTACGAGAAACTAGTGGTCACGGAATTATCGTGGCCACAAGTTTCCATAGCTACATTCCGTGGCCACAACTCATTTTTCTTGTAGTGTCACTAGGCAGATAAATTATCTAGCAATTGAAAATATAATAAAAAATACAAAGAAAATTGCATATATATTTTGCTATAAATTTATTGCAAAGTAGTAAATATATAAAGTAAATATATTGTTTATCTCCATGCAATACAAGAAAAATGAGTTGTGACCATGGAATGTGGCTACGGAAACTTGTGGTCACGATAATTCCGTGGCCACTAATTTCTTGTAGCCACAATCCGTTGGCCAAAATCTTCATATAAGAGTTGTGACCACGATAAGTTCTGTGGTCACTTGTAGTGGTCACGACATATTCGTGGCTAGAGAACTCTCGCGATGAGAATTGTAGTTACATTGTGGCCATGCCCAATTCTGTGGTCACAAACCTAATATCCGTGGTCATAGTTCTAGCCACAACTTATTTTCCTTGCAGTGACGCCATTTTCTTTCGATTAAATATCTAAGAGAATAGAAGTAAGAGTGAGTGCTCGTCTTTTCCAATCATCAGAAACTCAATAAGAGTTAAAACACTGCAGTTATGGTATTGATAGAGAAAATTGCGTAGACATTTTCCAAAAATCTGAAAACGTTCCAATTGGTTTTTCCATGTTCAAAATATCATCATTCGAGCATACACGAGTCCTTTGATGAATTTTTAAACTCATCATATCAACAGAATGAAATTGAGAGAACATAATACCTCTTTGAGACGTAATATGTAAAAAAGAGAGAAAATTGTTAGTAAGATTGTAATAGCCAATAAATCAAGGGATACCATCATAAAAACACCATAAAAAAATTAAAATGAGATAAGAATAGATGATGGATAACGTGGTGAAAAGAGGATTGACGTGCATGTTATGTTATGTGGGATGAAAAGGAAGCTTGGACGTGGGGGAAGAGTGTGGACGTCTTTTGCATGGAATTGGAGGAACACGTACCTCCTTGTAATGACTATAAATAAGCTAGGATGGGGATGTGTTAGAGGTATCCAACACGAAAGTGAGAACGAGAGAGATATAAAGAGAGTGCGAGAAGTAGAGAGAGATACGAGTGAAAAGGAGGAAGAAAGAGAGAGAAGAGAGAGAGATTGGTAGAGAGAGAGATAAAAAGAGAAATACTGCAAAAACTTAGAAGGAGAAAATTATTGGTATGATTCCCTTCTTTTCAATTCCTCTATTTTTATTTCTTTTATGCAATTATTCTATTTTTTTAGCATGCAAATATTTTGCTATGGTATAATGATTATGCCTAGATAATTTCATAATATCAGATATATGTAATTTTGTTAAACATCGACCTTGAAGGGTATTTTTGTTCTATAATTGACGTCATGTTAGTTCAACGACTACATTATATGTATATAATCAAACCATATTATTTCTAGCTTACCATGTATTTATGTATACTCATAAGTGAATATGTTATAAAATGAGTCCATGAGTATTTTTGTACAATATTAAATAAACATGGATATGCATGATATAAGATTGTATAATAATAAATATAAGGGAAGATATATCATTTTCACTTACACTTATTAGTTATGATATAAATCCCTTCGACCAATTATTATCAATTATGTTTTATAAAATGCAATTTGAATAAATAATAGCACTACAACGAAACATGGAATTAAGTGCTACGCTGAGACGGGAGCCACCTCTAGAGTCCATTTGTCGGGTCCTAAAGGACATATCTGGCCTAAAGGGCAACACCTTCCGGGGATGCCGGGTTCAATGGAACCTTGTGGGAAAAAAATCCACTATTGACTCAACCGTTGTTGTCATCATAAACTGATCTATAAGTACTCTGCAATAACCACTTGTGCCAGTGGTAAGTAAAAATACACGATATACAAATGTAAGGGTAATATTGATCAAATGATAGTAATATGAAGGTATACATGTTAAAGCCACATATCACTCTGATCTGTTTATGAATATAATTCTTGCCACTATTCTCAAAGTTTTTGTTCATTCCTTCTTATGATTATTCACCTATTGAAAATACTAATTAAACTTTGACAAGTTATACTGCCATTATTAACTTTCTCAAAAAAATATTTTGTCAATTCGTTGCCTGTTTATACCATAGTAAGCTATTTTGCTTATAAACATTTTGTTCTGCTCCTGCGATTTTGCCTTGCCGTAGATACATTTGAAGGATAAGGTGTTGAAGACGGATTAAGCAGAAGAACGCATGACTAAGAGCAGTATCCATAGCGGTAGTTTAAGTTTTCTTCCTTTTCACTAGTAACATGTACTATACTGTGATCATAGGTGACTTTGATAGATAAAATGAAAGTTATATCTTTTATGACTTTAGTTTGACTATGAATTGTGATATTGATATTCGCAAGTAATGCCCCGGACTCAGCATGGTATTTTTTTTAAATGCTCCCATTGGCAGCCCAGCTCCGAGCTCGTTACAAAGATAAGTGAAAAAGATAGAAAATTGCTATGAGAGGTTTTTATAGAAGACAATCATTTGAAACCTCTAACTTGAAATCTAAACCATCGCAGCCTAACAAACTAAACCTTTTATCTTAATTTTCTAACATTGGTTAATCAAGTAGCCAATTTTTACAACCCAACCTAACCTCAGCTTGAATCCTATCTAATTAAATTATAATCCTCATCTTAATAGATCAAAGCAAATCCAATCATCATTGATACCTTAACTCCAATCAAAATTTCCCTTTAACTTAGCATACTAATCCTGATTAAATTATCTTAATAAACCTAATCTTGAACTCCTAACTAATCATAGTTACTTTAACATAACTTAAATCCCTGAATAATACTAAACACACGTAATCCTAGCTAAAACTCAAAAAGATATAAAAAACCTCGATGTTAACCTAAAAACGATTATGTCTTAAACTATAGTTTACCAAATCTTAGATATGTTAAATATAAAATAAAGTAATTACGAACAAAATCCTTAAAATAACAATAACTTGAATATTAATCCGACCTTAACATATAAAGCACCAAAATATAAAAGTAACTAAAATGCCAAAACTTTTAAGATAATTAATTGGGCGCTACTACAACTAATTGAGTCCAATGTGGCTGAAATAGGATCAAGGGTCTAGCCACAACATGGGTTTGAATTCATGACTAGACCTGCCCAATGGGTCAGGGGTCCGCTCAGTCCACTCATAGGTCGGGCTTAGGCTAGAAGAATTGTGGTATGGGGTCGGGCTGGTAAAAAATAATATATAAGCTAGATAAGACATATATTAATATGATATACTTCAAGTTTTTTATATGTGATACCACTTTTACATTAAATTTAATAGTTTATATGTTAAGTAACATGTAAACTACTTGTATAAAGTATAAATTACGATAGTAAACTATTTATACTTATTAAATAATATTAAAAAAATCAATGGAAAAAATAAACACTACAAGAATTCTGCTTAATTACTAGCATAAATGTAGTCATTTTGTGCTCATATTATAGTACCAAAGTGGCCGAAACAAGGCCTTGTGACTGCAAGTAGTGGAAAAACATGTATTCGTAGAAACGGACTACAAATAAACCTACGACTGTAATATATTCACATTGTGCTTGAAGGCTACGACTACTGTAGTGGCCAATACTCGTACCCTCCCCGACGAAATGTACCTATACTACATACCATATGCGAGTACGACTACAAGTGGTCCCATTTCATGCATAATGTAAAAAAATCGGTAGCTGAACTCTGTAGCCTGAATCCTCAAAAGAGTACCTCCATATCAACCATTCACACACCCATTGTGACACTTGAATCATATCAATCATTCACATACACAAAGCACCTGCATATTAAGAGTACCTTTAAGACACTTAAATTATATCAATCATTCATACTAGGAGTACACATATAAATCATATCAATATACAAATGATTCAACCAACCATTCGATCATATCGAAAGATCATAGAGTACAAATTTAAGATCTTCGGGTAAAATAAAATAAAAGTTCTTAGATCAAAGAATAATTTATACAAGCATCAATTTCAACTGAAATTAAGAAAACAAGTTTAATGAAATACTTCACTTTTTTACCTCTAAAACATCTTCTTGCCCTTCTCGACTCTTCTCTCTATTTGTCTATCACTCTCTCTGTTTCTCTTCTTCATCCCTATCGTAGATAATGACCCCGTAGCAGATCATCCGTTGCACTACATAGTCTTGGACATCTTCCCCTTCTTTATCTGCATCGTGATCATTGTTGTCATCACTCCCATTATCGTCATTGACAACCTTCTTACCAGACCTACTATATTCAACCACGTAAGCATATCCATTTAATATAAGTAAATCAAAAATTTTCTAATATAGTATATTACCGAGTACTCAATAGTATCTCAATGTTGTCGAGTTCAGACTGCATAGTGCCCACCACGTTCAAAAGACTATCAAGCTAGTCGTCAGTTGGCTCATCTAGGTCTGGTCTGCACCACTTATAGATGTCTTAGTATAGTTTGATGCGGGTGGTCCATAAACTCTTGAGGACCCCATAGTTCTACAGCTAGACTCCGATTAGAATTTGGGGTGGAGTTCTCCCAATGCTTGGATTCAGTTCAGGCCAACTTGCCGTTGATCAATCACCTGCTTCCAGAGCTTAACATCAAACTGTGGATGGTCTTTGCTATGAATCAACTTATACTTCTCGTCGAAAAGAACATCATACCGGTTCTGTAATTGTCTAAATTTAGTAACTAAATGTAAAAATATTCTTTATAAGCATGAGACATCGAGAATCATGAACAGCATAACAACACTCACTGCCATAGTCTAAGATTCAACTGTTGACCACTCGTTCCCTCTCATGTGGGTCTTCGCCCACCATTCCCTAAGTGTTTGCTCACGTTGCGAAGATGCTTTATATGATAATATGGAAAGTAATTAACAATGTCATAATAGTTTATTTTATTTCAGATACATTATTATATGTACTAATTCAACCCTCACGACCTCAAAGCTCTTGGCATCGTTGTTGGATTTAATCTCCCGCTTCCCTATGTTGATCCTTCCCGCTGCTGAATGCCTCCCAAAGTCACTGGAAGCAAAGAGATCACAATAGTGACTCCATCTACATTGAAGCAAACTATTTTAGTGATTTAAAACAGTAAAGATGCATTTTGAGGTGAAATTTCTTGCCTCTCCAGTGTGTGTACCATAAAGGGTGGAATTGCCTCACCTTCTCCCAGTTTACATCTCCATCCATGTTTGCTATTGTAGATTCCACACCCTATAAATGTTGTCCATGATCTTATTGGTGTTTAGTCGGTCAATGCCACAAGAAACATCTCCTTATTGTGCCAGAGGCGGATGTCATACGTGTTCTGCATTTTAGGAATACGACAATTAAATATATGAATATTTATTATATTGGTATATGTAAATATACTATGGCTATGTATATATACTTCTACTATGTATATATACGACAATTAAACATGCCAATTGTATTTATTATATTGGTATATGTGTATATAATTCTACTATGTATCATAGTATATATTTTTATTTTAATGCATTTTTAATCATTTTATTCTAGTTTTAATATATATACATATTCTAAATAATATTTTACAAAATTATGAAAATAGAAAAATATGAAAAATATAAAGAACAAATGAAATAATTATTTTATTCACATATAATGTACTATAAGGGTTTAAAACTTAAATTTTACATATTGACTCCAAATTAAATGAAACCACCTTCATTAAATAGTTAATAAAATGTTATATACAATTAAAGGTGATTTTGATGGATTTTGAGTCCATATGGAGGAGATACAGGTCTGGAGTTTGGATTTTGGATTTTTATTCCAAGTGTTGAGAGCATAATTTGAGTTATTTTATGTGAATAAATTTTGTATTTTTACGCATTTTTACTAGAACTTTCAGATATAAAAATTATTACTTTGATATAAATAACAAAGAATAAAATAGGTCTCAAATTGAACTTATTGGATATTTATATATTAGGGTTTCACTGTATTATTGACCCTTATCTCACCCTACTTTATTCCTTGTCGACATAGTAATCATGATGCCCAGGTCTCGGGGTTTAAGGTCATTCAATACATATGTTATTTCAGTTCTGTTTCTTTTCTTTATTCTTTTATTTTGGCTTTAAATATCATATTTTATATAATATTTATACAATAAATAATAGATGTTATTTTATACAAAAGAATGTTATTTTCATGAATTTAGCTAGGGTTTAAAGGTCAAAATGAAAGAGTAAATGTGATGAAATGGAGATTCATCCGTACTTTTGTCTTAAGTGTATGGGGTGTAGATCGAGTTGTTCTCTCTTCGTTCTGTTTCATCACTGTTGTTGTTTCCTATACTTAGGGATCTTAGCCTAATTACACTACAAAAAATTGAGCTATTGTGATGGTTTTTTCAAAATCCATCACTAAATTAGTCATTGTTAAATATATAACGACGATATTATTCGTTGCCAAATGATTTTTCTTACTAGAAATTAGCGACGAATATCATATATGTTAGTTATATCATTAGCAATGATCTACATAGCGACACTTATCTGTTGCCATTTTCAAACTTCTAATTAATCGTCACTAAATTTTGAACTAAAAAATCAGCGAAGATTAGTTGATATTTTGAAAAATAGCAACGGATAAGCGTCGCTATATGGACCGTTGCTAATGATATAATAATAGATATGATATTTGTCATTAATTTCGAGTACGAAAACTCAGTTCACAACGAATAGATATTTAACAATGACTAATTTAGTGACAGATTTTGAAAAAAACATCACTATAGCTCAATTTTGTTGTAGTGTTATAGGGAGAGTGATGTGTATGTTTCCCAAACATATTTTTTTTCTTTTTATCGCTTTGTTGGTCCCCTGGCCTGTCTCCTATCTTGTTGATAGGGCTGCTAATCGAACTAAACATGTTCGTATTCGATTAGAGTTCGTTCGATAATAGTTCGAAAAATGTTCGTTCGTTTCTAAACAAACTGAACATGAACTTCAAATTTTAGTTCGATAGCTTAACGAACCGTACATGAACATAACATATGTTCGTTCGATAAAAGTTCGTATTCGATATATGTATATGTCTATGTATTTGTATATCTAACTTAGTATGTATACATTTAGTAAATTTTGAGGTTAAAGAAAATGTGGTGTTTATTGGGCTTTGTACCGCTTTAATTTGAACAATTTATTATTTTTATTGCTTATCAAACCTTGTTATCGAACTCCAGTTTCGAACTTGTTCATATAAAAAAGTTTTAGTTAAATTAAATTGTTAACGAACTGTTATCGAACCAAACTCGAACGTTCGTTTTCTAAAAAGACTCAAACTCGAACACATCCTATCGAACATTTATCGAACCGAACTCAAACTCAAACTTTCGAACTTCCTTATCGAACCGAACTCGAACGTAGGTCTGTTCGTTACAGTTCGGTTCGATTAGCAGCCCTACTTGTTGATAATTCTCTCTATACTTAGGGATATCTTACTCTAATTATAGGTGATGAATCCCAATTCATCACTCTTTATTCCTTTATTTTAGATAGAAACTTGAGCAAAACACCATGTAAATATGTATAAATATCACAAATTGCCAAAGTACATGCATCTTGTAAATATGCATAATTAGCATGATTTTGTGCCAAAATAAAGGAATAAAGAAACACAAGAAAAAGAAGGAAATATTTAGAATAAATATTGAGTGACCTAATCCCAAGGGCCTGACCGTAAAAGAATTCAAGTAGAGAGAGATAGGGAAGCTCAATTGTGTGTACATATACCTATGTATATAAATAAAAATTATTTTCCTCTAAATTAAAATAAAAATGTGTGTTTATTAATTTATACATATTTGTAAAGAAAAAACCAAAATAAAAATGGGAAAAATACAAGAAAAACAAAAAGAAATAAAATTCCCTCATCAATGTACATGGACCATGTATATAGAATAACCTATCTATTTATTTTCCCCTTGTCAATAATTAATAAAAATCTAATAAAAATATTCTCACATTCCATATTTCATGGTGTAAAAAAATAAAATAAAAATTAGAAAAATAAAAATAAAATAAAAAGAAATAAATGAAAACCAAAATCCACCTTGTATATATACCATGTAAACATGTATATAAAAGTATTTATTTAATCTATGTAAATAAATAATAAAAATAAAATAAAAATACCCTTTCATTCCAAATTTTATTCTATAAATAAATGAAATATAAAATTGGAATTATTGTATAAAAATAAATCATTAAAAATAAAAAGCAAAAATAAATTCATGTATATACCTGTATATAATAATAATATAATGTATATACATAAATTATTTTTCAAAAAAAATAAAAATCACTAAAAAATAATTTAAAAATAAATAAATATTTTTCATGTTTTAAGTTTTTCGAAATAAGGTCATTTATTATTTTTTATTGAATTTCTAAAACTTTAATAAGTGGATGATTCTGATTGGTCCACGGGGGATGTTGACCCCGGTCAACTCCCCCGTGGACCATTTCCCCCGCGGATCTCGCGTGCGACCCGACTTTTCTTAATTATCCCCGCATGATCCGATCCCCGTTTATCCAAACCCCATGTCTTAATTGATCCTCACCGATCCGAGATCCACGCCCGCCTTCTTGCCTAGGGGTCCGTGCTTCACCAAGCCGGACCCGACCTCTTCTTCTCGGACCTGCAACAGTATCTAGCTGAACTTCGGCCGCACAATTTAGGTTATCTTTGGCGCTACTCCTTTGTCCCAGGACCTCCACCCTGATCCCTAGAGTGACAGCTACCGATTGGCGTGTTGCAGAGAGGAGGATGTCACCAGCCACTGATCCGACGACTCTTGCCGCTGTGCGCCGCCGTGAGGTGCGCCAGAGCCTCGGGACCCGACGACCCTTCGAGGCGAAGACCAGAGCTCCGCGAGCTCATCCCCAGTCGATTCCACTCATTAGGTAACCTCGAATCCCCTTCATTTCGCCTAATTTTCCATTACGCCGAAATCGATCCTCCGCTATCGCCGATCGATTCCGCTCGCTATGATCATCAATCCGCTCATCCGACCCGACCATCATCTCCGTGAGACCCCTCTTCACGTTCTGCACGCACTCACTCCCCCAGTCTCGCCCCAGAGCAGGTACTTCGACCTCCGCCGCTGTTGCTTCGCCGGAGGTCTCCTCCCCGACTCCTACACGCATCCATTTCACCCCCAACCGGATCGAGGCAATTTGTCCTCGACCCAGGAAGCCTCTGGTGCTTATTTGCAGGTCAAAGCGACCCATCTAAGGGTCTTCTCGTTCAAGCCCAGGAGCTTCCCTCCTTCGCCGTCGCCGGGCCGCTCCGGTGGTCCCCGGCCTCATCGGAGGCATCTATCAGTTGCGGAAGGACCAGAGCTTTCTTCTCCATATCCCAGCAGCCCAGGAGGACGCCTCCACCCGCGCATTAGGCCGGCGAACATCGCTGACGAACTGTTCTTGGAGGTTGTCCAGACGCCGTTCGATCGAGCCTCCCGCTCCAGATCTGATCAGAGTCGTCTATTCACGAGGAGCCTACACCGTTCGATCCATCCATGAGCTGATCCGGACCCTCCATTCAACGAGGGTTAGCCACACGTACCACAGCCGTCCGATCCTCCATGTGGCAGGCCTTCAGCCGTCAGATCAGAGCCCGAGACCTTCGAAGAGGCGCAACGCTTCTCAGCCGTCCGATATCACACGTGGCGCACCTCCAGCCGAAGATCTCAATAAGGGGTAATTTTCCCTTAGGCCCCTTCTCTGTTAGCGTTTATTAGTTAGTCCTGTAAATATTTTTGTACGTTGTTTTTAATTAGGGTAATTTGCACTCTGGACCTTCACGTTTTCCTTATTTGTATTTTAGTCCTTATATATGTGGGTCACGTGCATCGACACGTGAGGTTGTGGTTTATTTGCACATTTATCCTTGTATTCCCTTAGTGTTATTGTTTATATGTTTTAAAATAGGAATTACATTCAGGTCCCTCCGTGCCTGATTCACTGCGTAGCGCGTGATTACTTGGATATTTGGCATGAGGGCCCCTGCACTTTCTTGCCTTGTTATTGACTGGCCCCTGGAACTACTTTTTATTGCATTTACGTCCCTGTGCACTATAAGTCTTTGCTTTATTTAAATAAAATAGCAAATTAATTCCAAATTGCGTGAAATTTAGATACAGGCTCCTGCCACTGTATAAAATTTCACTAAAAATTTGGTACAATTTTGAGGCTTTTTGATATTTTTAATAATTCAAAACCTTTATTTTTCTTACTGTTAGAATTAGAAAATCAAAGAAAAATAGAAAAACCCTTTTAAAAATTACAAAAAAATTAGTGTAAGTTAATTTTAGTGTCTTTGAATTTCTGTCCATTACTTCATGATTTTTGGATATATAAAAACCTTAAAAATTAAAAAACCCTAAAAAACTCATAAAAATTATATAAAATTCTAGAAAATCCAAAAAATATAAACTCTTTTTCTGAATTTTGTTTGTTGTTTATTTTCTCATAAAATTTACCTCCAGACTTTTATATATCCATTTTATATTTTAAATAGATTTTTCAAGTCTGGATGGATAGTAGCTTACTGTTTTTGGCTTTCTAGATTTTTAGAAAATCATATAAAAATTAGAAAATTCTGAAAAATTCATCAAAAACATTAAAAAACCTAAAAACATCTTTATTTGAATTTTCGGAGCATTTTTGATTGATTGAATAATTTGTTGTATTGGCTTGTTTTTACATTTCTTTCGAAAATCAAAAATACAAAAATATTAAAAAAATATAAAAACCCACCAAAAAGATTTTCTTCCCTTATTTTCGATTTGACTTCTTCCTACGCCGCAAGGCCAATTCGTGCTCCCTGAGTCCGATCCTGGGTGCTACACCAGGCTAATCTCATATCCCGGACTGCTATCTCTGTTTTGATTATTTTTTCTTCTTGTTTGGTGGTCTGATCTTATTTTTCTTGATTGAGCCGATTCCGAGTGACTGAGGTCGCAACGACCTTAGTCATCTATCTGCCTTAGTCGTTCGGTATTTTTTGGCTCATCAGAATGGCGCTGTTGCTGGGGAGCACGGCTTAGTAATCACTTTCGATTTTTCCGCGGCTTTCCTTTTTCGCGGCTTTCTGTTGATATTTTTGTATATATTTTATCTGACTTGTCTGTAGATATTTTTCTGAACTGACATTTTGGTTTATCTTTCTTGCAAGGGCCCGAGGACCGGGGCGGCTTTCTTCGGAAGCCTAAGCAACCGTGGGAGTCGGAGGCGGCTCCTTTCTTTACGAAGCCGCAGGAGAGCCGCAGGAGAAGAACCAGAGTACGGGAGTCGTGGAATAGCCGCGAGAAAATAATCGTAGAATAGCCATAGATTAGGTTTAGTTTAGATTTATTTTCAGCAGGTTATTAATTTGTAATAATACAGGTACCTGGACTTTTAGAGACTTGTGACTTTTCGGGGTCTGTTTCGCCGAGCACCGGTGTGCTCGGGGGACCTCACCGAGTTTTTCATGGTTTTTCGCGGCTTTTCGACCGTTTATTTACTGCTTATTCGATTTACGTGGTTTTCAGCCTTAGCTTAGGATTTTCCTTGATTGTGACGTAATGAATTAGGATCCAAACACCTAATTGCCTGCCTGTTCCTATCGTTCGAATAATTGGATCTAATTAATTAATTCACAAGAAAAAGCCGGATTATTAGAGCTCTGGTCCACGTACCTTGAGGAGTCACATACAACGCGTGCAGGATCTGTTGTGGCAGACACCGAGTGGCTCCCAAGATATGACTCCGGACCTAGGCTCGAGTACCCAGCTACTGTTCTCTCGTGTAGAAATTGCTCTGCTAGGGACGGTTTTCTGCATGCATCATATAGGTAGTTTATATTCAGTCTTTTATTTATGTGCGGATCACCCTGCATGTAGACTGTTGGAGTCAGGTACGCATCTCTTACTCTGCATGCATCATTGATTCTCACGCATCGGCTTTTTCGTCTTCTCCCCCTATTTTGGACTTAAAATAATCAGGAGAAGCAAAAAATTTGTTAGGCGTTGTTTGCTTTGAAAAATACCTAAAAAGAAAAACTATAAAATTGAGACTGCTAAAAAAACTTGACCCTAAAAGACACTTCATCTAAAAATCTATATTGGGGAGAGCAACCCCCTCATTGTCTGGTTTGATTGCACGAGAGAGTGACCCGCACACTAGGCTAGAGCATATCCGAGCCCCGATCAGACTACCGACCTTTTATACGGGACAGTCTGGTTGGCGGATTGGATTCCTACCAGGTCACGTATCCGCTCTGATATCCTGACATGATCACCTAAATAAAATTGACAAGATAATTGACCGAGCTCTTACGGTCTTCAGCTCAGTGTGGAGTAGGTGAATTCGGGGTTTGTTTGCTCATCTTGTTTGTTTCCAGATCTCATCCGCCAGACTCGCCAGATCGAGATGATGGGAAGGAGGTCCCTTAGGCAGCCTCTGGCTGCACCGCTTTTCAGCACTCCAACCCACTCATCTAGGTTGGTTCGTGAGAGCCCAGACCCGCTCTCTGAACCCGAGTTCGATTCCATCCTATTCCCCCTTGACCACCCTTCTTCCTGTCTTGAGATGCAGTGCCAGATGCAAGTCGACAGGAAGATGATATTTCGGCACCTGAGTTTGGATCTTTTGCCATTGCAGAGACCATGGCCAGCAGCGAGGATCGCACCGAGGGTCAGAGGCCAGAGACGACCACCTGCGCACTGGACCAGGGTGCGATCAACACCACCATGCTAGCCTCCCTTGAGATGATGCAGAGACAGATACGAGACTAGGGGGCTTTCATGGTGGACATGAGGAGAGAGATGGAGAGACTGAGAGTCGCAACAGATCAGCCGAGAGCCATGGGAGGAGGAGCAGCAGATCAGCCAGGAGGAGCAGGAGGAGGCCAGCCAACAACAGAGCAGCCGAGACCGATGTGGGAGTTGCACAACCCCGGATCGATGCAGACACACAGCTGGGTGGTACCTCCGGCCATCGTGGGGGACTTCAAGTTCCCCCCGAACACACTCCAGTTGCTTTCCCGCTTCCACGGGCTGGCCACAGAGGAGCCTCATCTCCATCTCCAGGAGTTTCTGATGATCTGCATCACCGTCCACGACAGACAAGTGGACGAGGACACTATCCGGATGATTGCCTTCCCCTTTTCACTGGTAGATAGAGCAGCCACCTGGCTGAAGCATTTGGGGAAGTTCGTATATACTTGGGAGCAGCTCCGCACTGAGTATTTGCACAAGTACTATCCACTCGGGCGGACCAATGCAGCGAGGGCCCTGATCAGCAACTTCTCCATGCTCCCCAACGAGCAGTTTCACGAGGCATGGGAGAGGTTCAGAGAGCTTACTAACAGATGCCCGCACCATGATATCACGAAGCCGAACCTTGTTCAAAGCTTCTTTTGCGGGTTGACACCAGAGCTGCAGGGCCTGGTGAACGCTTCTTGTGGCGGTTCCTACTTTGCCAAGGACGAGGATCAGGTCTGGACCATCTACGAGGAGATGGCCGAGAACTATACAGTGATGTCACAGACCCGACTCTACACCCAGGGACGCCCTCAGCCACAGCCCACATAGTTTCAGAGGATAGCACGGGTAGACGTCGGTCCTTCTACTTCATCAGCGGCAGCCGCACAGGTCGAGTCCACAGCTGCCGACATGGACATTATAACCGAGAAGCTGGACCGGATGGAGCTGATCGAGAAGAAGCAGTGCCAGAGCATATCGCAGATGGAGCAGATGGCACAATTGTTGAGTGACCTGAAGACACATGTCATTTGTCTCTAGGGGGTACAGACGGCTTCTCAGCCCCGTCTTCAGGCACGAGGAGAACCGAGTAGCAGCCGTGGTTCGTCCTAGCGATCCACGCATCCTAGACAGGTTCACCTTGTACAGGCGGAGCTGTACCAGCAGCCACAGCAATATTATCAACCACCACCATCTCCAGACACTAAGATGGTGGTCTACCAGCCGGATCAGCCTCTGGCAGTACTCCCTCCTCCCCCTTACAAGCCAGAGCCGTTGATGGACGTCAATGAGATTTGGCACGACCGATCCCAGCCCGGTATCCGACGAGACCATCCCGGATTCCGTTGGTCGACCGGAGGTGCTAGTTCCCAGCAGCTGCCTCCAATTCAGGGTGGCCAGTACAACCATCAGCGAGATCACCAGCAACAGCAGCCCCCAGTGTACCAGCAGCAACAACAACAGTCATCCCAGCCCCCACAGTAGTATAGTCCTTATCCCTATCAGCAGGGACATTCTTAGAGGCGTGATCAGCCTCACCAGCCGCAGCATCACCCACAGCAGTACCCCTCTCAGCCGCACCAGCCACAACATCAGCCTCATTACCAGCGA
This sequence comes from Ottelia alismoides, assembly GCA_037367405.1. Lineage (NCBI taxonomy): Eukaryota > Viridiplantae > Streptophyta > Magnoliopsida > Alismatales > Hydrocharitaceae > Ottelia > Ottelia alismoides. The sequence goes on along the minus strand of JAZKJV010007890.1, from coordinate 1,445,490 downwards.
CGCCACCCGTCGGGATCTCATGGGCCAGCCTATGAGAACCCCGCCTTGGACGACTTAGCCCGCCTCATGACAGAGATGCAAGCTACATTCAAATGGGAGATGGACGAGTTCCGCCAGGAGATGCGAGAGATAGTGAGAGGGAAGGCCGCCATCCCTGCTCAGATTGAGCCTAACCCGAACAATCTGAAGAGGAAGTCTGAGCAGGTAGAGTTTACAGAGATTACCACTCCTAGTGATTCTTTTGGTGATTTGTCTGCATACATGTTTGATGCTGATTTTGTCACACTTAGGAGTGGTAGGATGCCAGCAGGCAGCGCCTTGTCTGAGCGACGATCCCATGCCACACCAGGAGCGCCAGATGAGGAGGATCGCGTTACTGAGGCCGCGAGAGATGATGACGGTGGTACTGATGCCACCAGGGACGTTGATCCAGCTGACGGTACTGAGGCCGTCGAGTCACCAGTTCGAGGAGGTGGTACTGACGCCACCCCAGTTGTTGAGCCAGAGCACGGTGCTGATGCCGCAAGACATGCCGAGGGTGGTACTAAGGTCACCATTTTCACTTCTGCTAGTCCTGTTGTTTTTCCATCTATACATGTATCTCAGGATATTTCTGGAAATAAAGGAAAGGGTATGTTATTTTCGGATCCACATGTGTTGATTGATGATGATTGTGTGGATTCTGCTGTTCATGAGCATGCCAGACCCTCTCCTAGTCCTTCATCTGAGAAGGACCCTGTGATCCCCTTTCCACGAGCTCTTCACATGGCAAAGGGGAAGAAAATAAAAAATCCCAAAAAGAGTCATCAGATAGAGTTCAACCAGCAGATGATAGACAAATTCCATATCCAGCTGACTCTTCAGGAGGCCTTGGAGCACATCCCTCTACTCCAGAGATCACTCAAAGACAGGACCACAGTTAGGAGGAAGAGGAGGAACCATCAGTCTGAGATCCATGTACTGACCAGAGCCACTTGTTTCACAATACAGAACCATCCGCCAGCCAAGAGGCTAGATGCAGGAGCCCCGTATGTCAGATGCCACATTCATGAGCAGAGGTTCTACCGCACTCTATTAGACAACGGTTCTTCGATCAACCTACTTTCGGCAGCCCTTCTCGACCACTTCGAGTTGGGCACTCTCCGATAAAGCAGGACAGTCCTTCAGTTTGCTGATCAATCTGTCAAGAGACCGAAGGGGTTGCTGAAGGACGTTGTCGTCACGATTCAGGGCCTGAAATTCCCCGTGGACTTCGTAGTGTTGGACATGGAGATCCTTGAGTCAGTGACCGATGCCCCCATCATTTTAGGACGCCCGTTCTTGGCCACAACCAAGGCAGTATCTGACCATGATAGCGGGAACGTGTACTTTCGCGTCAAGGGAGAGAGTATACAAATAGAGACGGTCGAGGAGACTAGAGCTAGAGATTCAGATTGCTCAGAGCCGACGATAAATTCAGAGCAGATGACAGAGTCAGGGCGAGACATCCACCAGGACTGCGATTTTGTGATTACAGATGATGAGGAAGTTTGGGCAGATCTAGTCGCACAGGACATCCTCTCATCTTCATAGTTCGCTGATGCAGAGACGCCATCAGAGGAGAGCTTGGAGAGCGCATTCTTGGTCTAGGATACCTTTCAGGCCGTAGACCCGGTTCTTGATCGTGATATAGATTTTTGTGAGTATGATCCCTCAGAGTCAGATATTGATTGGGCAGAGTTTGATGATTCGATACCGTGTCTGACTTCCACTGAGCCTACAGCTAGGGAGGAGGTAGATGCTGAGCAGAGCAGAGACAGTCTATTCAAGCAGCCTTCTCCAGATCCAGATTGTGAGTTAGAGTCTTCGTTCTCTCATGCAGATTTGGCATCGTTCACCCAGAGCTTTCAGAGGTCAGATTTCCCAGCACCGACTTGTCCAGAGCTGAAGCCGCTACCATCGTCGCTGAAGTATAGGTTCCTTGCGGGTGAGCATGAGATGTACCCAGTAATTATCTTCGCTGATTTGACTGGAGAGCAAGAATCCCGTCTGATGGGGGTTCTTGAAAAGAACCGCAAGGCGATAGGATGGAGTGTAGGAGATCTCCAAGGGATCAGTCCGACTCTATTCTCTCACCACATCTATCTCGAGGATGAGGCAAAACCGTCGCGTGAGTTCCAGCGGCGACTGAACCCGAATCTGAGAGAGGTTGTCATGAAGGAGATCTCGAAGTGGTGGAGCCCCGATTTTATCTACCCCATCTCCGACTCCAAGTGGGTCAGTCCGTTGCATGTGGTGCCCAAGAAGACGTGCATCACTACTGTTTTCACGGAGTCTTGAGAGGAGATCGCTACCCGGGTACCCACTTCTTGGAGGGTTTGCGTAGATTACAGACGACTCAACCAGGCCACTAAGAAGGATCATTTCCCCTACCCTTTATTGATCAGATCATTGAGAGACTGGCAGGGAAGAGCCATTACTGCTTCTTGGATGGGTACTCCGGCTACAATCAGGTGGCCATCGCACCCGAAGACCAGGACAAGACCACCTTCACCTGTCCCTTTGGGACATATGCCTTCAGACGCATGCCATTTGGGCTATGCAACGCCCCTGCGACATTTCAGAGGTGCATGATGTCTATCTTTTCGGACATGGTGGGGGAGTGCTTGGAGGTCTTCATGGATGATTTTTCAGTCTACGGCGACAAATTCGATTCTTGTCTTGACTACCTGGACCGAGTCCTTCAGCGATGCATAGAGGTTCACCTTGTGTTGTCTTGGAAGAAGAGTCACTTCATGGTGACTCAAGGGACGGTGCTTGGACACATCATCTCCAACAGGGGCATGGAGGGTGATCCGGCCAAGGTGGATGTCATTAGAAAACTCGATCCACCGTCCAACTTGCGACAGTTACGGTCTTTTCTGGGGCACGTCGGTTTCTACCGACGTTTCATTCATGATTTCAGCAGGATTGCCCGACCGTTGACTGATCTGCTGATGAAAGACACCGAGTTCCTTGTAGATGATAAGTGTCTATCGTCGTTTGAGACTTTCAAGAGCAGTGTTATAGAGGCTCCTGTTCTCCACCCACCTGATTGGTCTCTTGCATTCAAGATCATGACGGACGCCTCCGATTTTACCGTGGGGGTCGTGCTGGGACAGAGGAGGGATGGAGTCCCATTTGCCATTCACTACGCTAGCCGTACATTGGATGCCGCGCAGCGGAACTATACCGTCACAGAGAAAGAGATGCTAGCCATAGTCTTCGCCCTAGATAAGTTCAGATCTTACATCATTAGATCTAGAGTAACCATTTACACTGATCATACCGCCATCAGGTACCTCATGGCAAAGAAGGGTGCCAAAGCTAGATTAACCAGATGGATCCTTCTACTCCAGGAGTTTGACATAGAGATTAAGGATAAGCCTGGAGTCAAGAATGTGGTGGCAGATCATCTCTCCCGATTGGAGTATCTTGAGGATTCTGAGCAGATTGACCCTATTTGTGAGACCTTCCCAGATGAGGCGATCCTTGCTATCGCCTCACTCCCATGGTACATTGATGTTGTGAACTATCTTGTCGTCAAGAAAGTTCCACAAGATTGGCCCAGGCAGAAACTTGAGACCTTCCTCGCGAAGGCCAAGTTTTACCATTGGGAGGATCCCGTCCTTTACCACGAGGGAGGGGATAGTATCTGGCGTAGGTGCATTCCTCAGGAGGAGCACCACAACGTCCTTACTTACTGCCACAAGCTTGAGGCAGGAGGACATCACTCAGGGAGGAGAACGGCACAGAAAGTGCTCCAATCCGGCCTATGGTGGCCTACTCTTTTCAAGGACTCTGATGAGTTCGTGAAGAGGTGTACTGACTGTCAGAGGATGGGCACTTGTGGACAGCGTGATATGATGCCGATGCAGCCCATACACTTCTATGAGGTTTTTGACGCATGGGGCATCGATTTCATGGGTCCATTCCCTAGGTTTCAGGGATTTGAGTACATTCTGTTGGCCGTGGATTATGTGAGTCATTGGGTTGAGGCCATCCCCGCCCGAATCGCAGATGCCAGGACTGTTTGTAGATTTTTGAGGAAGAATATCATTTCACGATTCGGGGTACCTCGAGTGTTGATATCTGACGGGGGGTCTCATTTCGTCAACGACAAGGTAAAGGCCCTTGCTAGCGATTCAGCATAGACCATCGAGTTGCCACTCCATACCACCCTCAGACGAATGGTCTTGCTGAAGTGCCGAACAATGAGATCAAGACTATATTGCAGAAAGTCGTCCGTCCTGACCGAAAGGATTGGTCACAGCTTTTGGACTCGGTCTTCTGGGCATATCGGACGTCTTTCAAGACTCCTTTGGGTACATCTCCCTTTCACCTCGTTTATGGCAAGCCGTGCCATTTACCTGTTGAGCTGAGACATAGGTCACTTTGGACAGTCACTGATATACTTTTGGATCCAAAGAGTGTAGGAGATCAGAGGAGGGTAGAGTTAACAGCCTTGGAGGAGCTTCGTGATACCGCCTTTTCAAACAGCCTACATTATAAGGAGAGAGTGAAGGAGTGGCATGATTCTCATATCAGCCACAAGCAGTTTGAGCCAGGACAGAGAGTATGGCTGTTTGATGCTAGGCTTCGTCTATTTCCAGGGAAGCTACAGAGCAAATGGAAGGGACCTTATCTGGTTAGAAAGGTGCATGACAATGGGAGTATTGACATATCTGAGTTGTCTTTTGATGCTACCTTTCGAGTGAATGGCCAGCGGCTCAAGCCATATCTAGATCATGAGCCGCGGGTTGTTGATGTTGCCCCTATTTACTTTGCGTGAGATGTGGTCTCTTGACTCACATCTATTGCATCTCACGCCTGATTATCACTGTTCTTCCGACCTGTATAGATCCAGTTGTCCATATCACTCTATTCTTTAGTCCCACATCCCTTCTCTCATCTTATGATTATGCTATACTTAGGGTGTACTTTACCCTAAGTAAAGGGGGGATGTCGGACTCTCGGGTATTCATTTGATTCTTTCTACCCCAGTTTTGCTGCCTATACTTAGGGATATTTCACCCTAAGTATAGGGGGGGGGGAGGGTAGACTCTGTACATCCTTTCACTCGGATTTCCCTTTATGTACAACTTGCCATACTTAGGATTACTTGATCCTAAATATAGGGGGAAACACCGAGTTCTCTTCATTCTATTCTTTGATTCGTCTCTGTATATAGCCATTCTTTCACTTCCCTATACTAAGCACGAGTTATATCTTCTTCATCGCTCTTGATCACTCTGTGGACATCGTTTGAGCTAAGTATAGGGGTGTGTGTATATATTTCATATATACTTTAGCCATAACTCGTACTTTGTGTGAGTGTGTTAATAAATAAAAATGGCTAAAAATCCATACAAATTTAAAAATTTTCCCTTGTATATAAAATTCATCTTGCACATACCTATTTATTTATAAAATTATTTTTGTACAAATGATTGTAAAATCTTTTTGTGTAAATAGGTTGTAAATATTTTCATATCAAAATTATGTATATAGTACAAAATTTTTGTAAAATGTTTTGAAAACAAAAAGTTTGCAAAAACCTTGTGTAAATCTTTGTAAATATTTTGCAAAACTTCGCATTCATTCATACATTCATGTTTTCAAACATTTTTCAAAAATTTTGCACAATTGTAAATAGTTGTAAATTGCATATTTGTAAAATAGCATCTTTGTAAATATTTACACAGTTTTTCCAAATCATAGTTGACATTTAAACTGGCCTGGAATTAAATTGAAAAATGGAGCTTGGTTAAGACCTTAATCCATCTAATGATAAGAGGAACCTTATAGGGTTTAGGATTGAGACTTTTCAGGTCCATTGGGACTTAATTCTTTGAGTCTACTAGGCTATGAGCATGTGTCATCTTGATGAGCGTAAGTAGAGTACTTAACAACACACACATGACTCTCAGAGACAATGTCTTTACTTGCACCAACACCATATACATAGCTCTCCACGGATGAGGTGGTGAGGAGACAGTTTCCTTTGGCCTGGGGTAGCATATGAGGGCAATATTTCTAGGCGGAACCTCTCTTCTTCTTATAGTGAAGGAAGTGCGTCTCAACTTGGTCTGGTATTTATGAAGTCTAAAGACAGAAGCCGCGGGTTGCAATAAAGCTTCAAAAGAGGGATAGTCTACTGGCTCAAGAGGAAAAACTCCTTTTATATATGCTGCACCATGTAGATATGTTGTACAGATGCACATGAAAAAAATGTGCAAAAAGAAAAGAACTTCAAAAAAGTGGTGGGTCGGATTGAAAATTTAATAATCCCACCGGAGTGTATATAGACAAATAAAGCAAAAGCTTATGGTATACATGTTCCATCTCATGAGTCTTGCAGCGGGAGACTCAGCTACACTGGTTAGAGCTCCCAAGGATACATGGCTACACTAGACATGGTCCATTCTCTTCTTCCCCCTCTTCTTGGGCCGGTTGCACTTGAACTTAAAAGGGAATACCCCGCTTCTGGAGGAAAGAGTTGCTAGACCGAGGCGTTAGAGTTACCGGGTTGAGGGGGGTTGTTTCTTTGTTACTTATGAGGTGGGGAGCTACATATCACTTACACCGTACAAGGAAAGATTCATGGTCATTAGAGTTTGTGTATGTAGACTTGTTCTGATCTGGTTTATTGAGGAGTCTTGACCATAGATTGGTGGAACTTAGAGGCTGTTAAGTGTTAAGCTTAAGTCCAAATAAAGTTCCGACAAATTAATAATCCAAAGGTCTGACCGAGCTCCATATTTCAATTTAATAAAGGAAAGTTTAATAATCAACCTTGATTTCGCCTCTTTTTCTTTTTCTTTCTCTTTTGCACTTCTTTTTCAAATAAGTGTTTGCTAAGGGACTAGCAAAAGTAAAGTATAGGGGGTGATGAATCCCAATTCATCACTCTTTATTCCTTTATTTTAGCTAGAAACTTGAGCAAAACACCATGTAAATATGTATAAATATCACAAATTGCCAAAGTACATGCATCTTGTAAATATGCATAATTAGCATGATTTTGTGCCAAAATAAATGAATAAAGAAACACAAGAAAAAGAGGTAAATATTTAGAATAAATATTGAGTGACCTAATCCCAAGGGAGGGCTCAGCATGGGCCTGACCGCAAAAGAATTCAAGTAGAGAGAGATAGGGAAGCTCAATTGTGTGTACATATACCTATGTATATAAATAAAAATTATTTTCCTCTAAATAAAAATTAAAATGTGTGTTTATTAATTTGTACATATTTGTAAAGATAAAACCAAAATAAAAATGGGAAAAATACAAGAAAAACAAAAAGAAATAAAATTCCCTCATCAGTGTACATGGACCATGTATATAGAATAACCTATTTATTTATTTTCTCCTTGTAAATAATTAATAAAAATCTAATAAAAATATTCTCACATTCCATATTTCATGGTGTAAAAAAATAAAATAAAAATTAGAAAAAGAAATAAAATGAAAACCAAAATCCACCTTGTATATATACCATGTAAACATGTTTATAAAAGTATTTATTTAATCTATGTAAATAAATAATAAAAATAAAATAAAAATACCCATTCATTCCAAATTTTATTCTATAAATAAATAAAATATAAAATTATAATAATTTTATAAAAATAAATCATAAAAAATAAAAAGCAAAAATAAATTCATGTATATACCTGTATATAATAATAATAATATAATGTAAATACATAAATTATTTTTCAAAAAAATAAATAAAAATCACTAAAAAATAAATTTAAAATAAATAAACATTTTTCATGTTTTAAGTTTTTCGAAATAAGTCATTTATTATTTTTTATTGAATTTCTAAAACTTTAATAAGTGGATGATTCTGATTGGTCCACGGGGGATGTTGACCCCCGATCAACTCCCCCCTGGACCATTTCCCCCGCGGATCTCGCATGCGACCCGACTTTTCTTAATTATCCCCGCATGATCCGATCCCCGTTTATCCAAACCCCAGGTCCTAATTGATCCTCACCTATCCGAGATCCACGTCCGTCTTCTTGCCTAGGGGTCCGTGCTTTACCAAGCCGGACCCGACCTCTTCTTCTCGGACCTGCAGCAGTATTTAGCCGAACCTCGACTGCACAATTTAGGTTATCTTTGGTGCTACTCCTTCATCCCAGGACCTCTACCCTGATCCCTAGAGTGACAGCTACCGATTGGCGTGTTGCAGAGAGGAGGAGGTCACCAGCCACTGATCCGGCGACTCTTGCCGCTGTGCACCGCCGCGAGGTGCGCCAGAGCCTCGGGACCCGACGACCCTTCGAGGCGAAGACCCAGAGCTCCGCGAGCTCATCCCCAGTCGATTCCACTCATTAGGTAACCTCGAAACCCCTTCGTTTCGCCTAATTTTCCATTACGCCGAAATCGATCCTCCGTCGTCGCCGATCGATTCCGCTCGCTTCGATCATCAATCCGCTCATCCGACCTGGCCATCATCTCCGTGAGTCCCCTCTTCATGTTCTGCACCCACTCACTCCCCCTGTCTCGCCCCGGAGCAGGTACTTCGACCTTCACCACCGTCGCTTCGCCGGAGGTCTCCACCCCGACTCCTACACGCATCCATTTCACTCCTAACCGGGTCGAGGCAATTTGCCCTCGACCCAGGAAGCCTCTGTGCTTATTTGCTGGTCAAAGTGACCCATCTGAGGGTCTTCTCGTTCGAGCCCAGGAGCTTCCCTCCTCCGCCGTCGCCGGGCCGCTCCGGTGGTCCCCGACCTCATCGGAGGCATCTATCAACTGCGGAAGGACCAGAGCTTTCTTCTCCATATCCCAGCAGCCCTGGAGGATGCCTCCACCACGCGCATTAGGCCGGCGAACTTCGTCGGCGACCTGTTCTTGGAGGTTGTCCAGACGTCATTTGATCGAACCTCCCGCTCCAGATCTGATCAGAGTCGTCTATTCACGAGGAGCCTACACCGTTCGATCCTTCCAGGAGCTGATCCGGACCGTCCATTCAGCGAGGGTTAGCCACACGTACCACAGCCGTCCGATCCTCCATGTGGCAGGCCTTCAGCCGTCAGATCAAAGCCGGAGACCTTAGAAGAGGCGCATCGCTTCTCAACCGTCCGATCTCACACGTGGAGCGCCTCCAGCCGAAGATCTCAATAATGGGTAATTTTCCCTTAGGCCCCTTCTCTTTTAGCGTTTATTAGTTAGTCATGTAAATACTTTTGACGTTGTTTTTGATTAGGGTAATTTGCACTTTGGATCTTCATGTTTTCCTTACTTGTATTTTAGTCCTTATATATGTGGGCCACGTGCATCGACACGTGAGGTTGTGGTTTATTTGCACATTTATCCCTGTATTCCCTTGGTGTTATTGTTTATATGTTTTAAAATAGGAATTACATACATGTCCCTCCGTGCCTGATTCACGTGCGTAGCGTGTGATTACTTGGACATTTTGCACGAGGGTCCCTGCACTTTCTTGCCTTGTTATTGATTGGCCCCTGGAACTACTTTTTATTGCATTTAGGTCCCTGTGCACTATGCGCCTTTTCTTTATTTAAATAAAATAGATAGTTAATTCCAAATTGCATGAAATTTGGACACATGGCTCCTGCCACTGTGTAAAAATTTCACTAAAAGTTTGGTACAATTTTGAGGCTTTTTGATATTTTTAATAATTCAAAAACCTTGATTTTTCTTACTATTAGAATTAGAAAATTAAAGAAAAATAGAAAAACCCTTTTAAAAATTACAAAAAAATTAATGTAAGTTAATTTTAGTGTCTTTGAATTTCTATCCATTTTTCGTGATATTTGGATATATAAAAACCTTAAAAATTAAAAAACCCTAAAAAACTCATAAAAATTATATAAAATTTTAGAAAATACAAAAAATATAAACTCTTTTTCTGAATTTTGTTTGTTGTTTATATTTCTCATAAAAATTACCTCCAGACTTTTATGGATCATTTTATATTTTAAATGGATTTTTCAAGTCTGGCTGGACAGTAGCTTACTGTTTTTGGCTTTCTAGATTTTTAGAAAATCACATAAAAATTAGAAAATTCTGAAAAATTCAGCAAAAACATTAAAAAACCTAAAAAACATAAAAAACATCTTTGTTTGGATTTTTGGAGCATTTTTGATTGATTGAATAATTTGTTGTATTGCTTGTTTTTACATTTCTTTCAAAAATAAAAAATACAAAAACATTAAAAAAAATATAAAAACCCACCAAAAAGATTTTCTTCCCTTATTTTCGATTTGACTACTTCGTAGGCCGCAAGGCCAATTCGTGCTCCCTGAGTTCGACCCTGGATGCTACACCAGACTAATCTCATAGCCAGGACCGCTATCTCTGTTTTGATTGTTTTATCTTCTTGTTTGGTGGTCTGATCTTATTTTTCTTGATTGAGCCGATTCCAAGTGACTGAGGTCGCAACGACCTTACTTATCTATCTGCCTTAGTCGTTTGGCATTTTTCGGCTCATCAATAGGGGAGATACTCTGAGTTGTTGATCTATTCATTCCCACCCTCGACCCTCTTTGCATGTTGTTATACAATCTGTTATACTTAAGATTAACTGATCCTAAGTATTGGGGGAACGGTCGACTCCTCATTCATTCTTTCTTTATTCTTTTAGTCGTTGTAGTATATGCTCTTCTATACTTACTATGAGTTATGTCTTCCTTTTTCCCTCTGATTTACGATGACATTGCTTAAGCTAAGTATGGGGGGGGTCATATATATGTTGTATATACTTTAGCCATAACTTGTGCTTTTGAATTTTCAATAATATGGCTAATTACTAAAACACACCAAAATTCTTGAAAATACAAGCAATAAATCGAGTTTAAAATGTTTTGAAAAATGTTTGAAAATGGTTGGAAAATTCTTTTCAAGACTATTTGAATTTTTTTAAACATTTGTAAAAATATTTTATTTGTGGAAATTTCATTATTTTGTTTGAACAAAATGTTTTAAAGATCTATTTTCAAATGATTTAGAAAATAGTTGTAAAAATATTTTGAGAAATCTATACATATTGCTTGAAAAATCTTTGCAAAATGATTTTTTAAATTTTGTAATTGTTTATACAATTGTTTATCAAAATTATTTGTAAAATATAGTTTTCAAAATGTTTGTCAAAATCTTTTCAAATTATTTTGAGAACCATGTACATAACTTTAGCAAATAAAGTTCTTTACAAACCTTGTGTATAAAAACCTGTAAATAACCCCTAACTTAAAAACTACAAAAACCCAGTGTGAATTCTTCACCTAATTCTTGTAAATAACAAGATGCACTCCCATATAAATATCTACACATAATTCTTTTTTTACCTTTTTGTTTTTAAAAAATCCTTAAAAATTACAAAATTCAAAAACTCATAAAAAATTTGTAAATTTTTTCAATAATTGCATAAAAATTTGCAAATTTTTTTAGAAATCCATAAAATGTTCAAAATCAGAAAATTACTTCACAAAAAAGATTTTCCTGTATTGTACACAACATTTGCATTTTTCGGATAAATAATGACATTTGAACAAGTCTAAATAAAATCCGAAGATCAGAGCTTTGTTTGACCTCATAGTTAATCACAAGAACCCTATTGAAGGATTTGGAATTTATCCTCAAGCGCATCACGGAAGCGTGATTGTCGTATCGGATACGACGAAGAACGACTAGTCGTACTAGTTGTTCGGTGCAACGGAATTTAAAAAAAAATTTATTCGATGAAACCACATGATCGGAGAACCATTCTCAGATCGTTTCATCTATAACCACAACAATACCTCTTGAAGCGTGGTTGATCGAATCTCTAAGAGAAGAGACCTCCTGTCTCAAGTCCGATCGTCGGCGAGACTGCTTGCGAGCGCGGGGATGAACCGCGTTGTCCTCGCAATCCAAGAAGTTGATCCAAGCCTGGTTGCTCCTGATCTCGTCACACGAGATCGAATGTCTCCTTCGTGGGCGTAGCACACTAAGAAGACGGAGAAACCGAAGAATGTCGAAGCGACGGTGCGGTGGCGATGGCGACGACGATTCCCTCCTCTAGGGTATGGTGGACGGCCACCAACAAGAGAGGGAGAGAGGGCTGTCGTGTATGAAGAAATGAGAGAGAGAGAGAGAGCTCCAATAATTGCAAGTAAAGAGAGAGCATCGTATGCCTCTCTATTTATAGGGTTTTGGGATCCATGGATCTCAATCCATGGGACACATAAAATCAATGGGTGAGATTGATTTATGTCAATCCAATGGCCAAGATTGTTGTTGTCAAAAACAACAAATTTAGGTTAAAATATATTTGGCAAAATCAAATATAATTTAGTCCTAAATCAACCCAACAAATAGGGAGAGAAGATACATGGAGATTTCATCTCCATGTACCTTCCAAGTGGACGGCCACACATTCCTTATAGGAATGATGTGCCGCCCATGGAGATTGCATGGAGATTGCAATCTCATGGAAATCCATGAGATTGCATATCTCCTTGAAATCTCTCTTATTTATTTGCAACAAATTTATTGGGTTTTATTCTTCAAAAATAATTCACAATTATCTTTGAGAATATTGCATTCTTGCCATGGAAAAAATTGTGAATTATATTCACAACCCAAAACAACATATAATTCATATTGTTAATTAATTACACAATATGTATCCAATACACATAATAATTAATCAACACATATAAATTATAATTAGCTCTCTCTAATACATTATAAATCACATTTATAATATATTATGAATAATTGGATATTTCTATACACATTATTCTTATCCATAATAATTAAATCACATTTAATTATATTGGATAATTTCTTCATACATTAAGATGATTAAATCACATTTAATCATGATCTCTTCATTGCTTAGATCTCATGGAATTATTCCTGAACCCTTCAAGAATAATGCAATTTCTCCGCTGATACTTGGAGATAAGGACATGGCGATTGTATTGTTCCACGTATAGTGACTTGGATGTTGAGATCATATCTCAAATCCAGATCCTATGGACCTCCCACTGATGCTTGATCAAATCAAGACCGTAGACCTAATCTTCTCATTGCATCTGAATCTCATTCAGATCAATGTCCAGTTCATGGACTAAGATTAGGTTACTTCTCTAATGAGAGGAGTCACTAAAATCCAAACCTGTTTCATCACTCCCTCGGAATGGAAGCGTCATGGTTATACAATCGTATATGATCAAATCACCCCTCAGGTATTTCCAATACCTGTACATCCTACATACTGGAAGACCTATGATCATCCTGAAGATAAAGATCACTTTTTCACTGTCATCTTCAGGGTTAGATCATTAAGTTTCTCAATCTTGGTCACTGGGACTTGGTATAGATCATATGCTTTCATAAAGCATATATCTTACCTTCAAATTCATGTCATGCTTCCAAAGCACGACGACCATGCATGGAATTTATTCAGTCCCAATACCTCACGAGTGAGCTCATGTCTCCCGGTTCACAAGTGAACCTGTATGATCCCTTTGAGAGATCGTATTACTCATATGTCCTTACATGCACACCAGCTCGCCGATGTATAGACCTTGGTTAGGTCATCAACCTATTGGTCTGCCAAATGTACATACTCAAACATATAACAATACATCTGTCTCTGGTCAGAGGATGCATGCCTATGTTGTGACAGTATTCAACGTAGGTCTTCGGTTATCTCGATCTCGTTAAATCAACTCATTGACTCAACTAATCTGACACCTCCGAATCACTATTCCCATGCAGAGGACCTGCATCAAGAGGTCAGTCAGATATCGGCCATATGAGATAGGATTGCCATCTCCTACTCAGGCTGGAGATCATCACTTAATAATCATTTGATGATGCTTGATGAGTCCTCTATCTAACTCCTTAGATATTTATCCAAGCATCAACCTCTATGATTCATCCAATGAATCAACAGCTGTATGATCATCAAGTTGGCCATGGTACATAACCCTTATTGTACAGAGGGACCCTATAGTGCATTCATTCATTAATCTCAGAAAGGGAGTGAAAAATAATCAATAATTTTTATTGATAATTTATTCATTACAATAACATTTATTGTAGAAATGGTTCTCCCGAGGCTCACATTGCTAACACTTATAAGATATGGAATTCAGACGCTTCAGGTCTACTAGACTTAATTCTTTGAGACCATAATATTTAGTTCAATGTTGTCTTTACTGCCTAAGTAGAATATTTCAGAACACATGCATGACTTTTGTCGACAGTGAGCTAACTTGCATACATGCACCTTACACATTGCTCAACTCATTTAAAGTGGATACAAGCGAATGGAAACATACGAATTCATGATTCCGTGGCCATTATGCCCCCAAACCGATCTAGGATCCATGAGGTCTAATGACAGTATGTTTTGGATTGCAATAATGTTTCAAAAGAGAGATAGTCTATTGGTTCAAGAGGAAAAAATACATATGTAAATGTTGCTATATATAGTATTCAAAAAGTGTGAAAAATAAAAAAAACTCCAAAAAATAGATGGGAAAAAGTCAAGGAAAAGGGAATTCCTGTCGGAGTATGTATTTAGTCAATAAACATGCTTGAGCTTCAAAGTCAAAGATACATGTGAGCCTGCAGCTAGATGACTTGACTACACTGGTCAAGCATCCCATGATAAGCGGCTACACTGACTACCATTCATTCTCTTCTCCACCTCCTCTTCTTGAGCTAGTTTCACTTGAACTTAGAAGGAACTATCCAACTTCTCGAGGAAAGAATTGATGCATTTGGGAATTGGGGTCACCATGTTAGAGAAGCCCAACTTTTACCGCTTCAGCCGAGATGGACTATATATCACTAACACTATACAAGATAGATTCATAGTCATAGGGGACTGTTATGACATTGACTTGTTCTGACCTGACTTTTGAGGAGACTTGAGCAGAGTTTTGGGGATCTTAGAGACTGTTGAGTTTCGAGTACGATTCCCAATAATGTTCCAACCAAACGAAAAATTCGAAGGTCCGACTGAATCCAAACTTTGATTTTTTGAAGACGTATTTATAAGTTAAAATCATTCAAAGTTCTTTCTTTTTATTTTTTTATTTTTTCTATGCTTATAGGCATAAGTGTTTGCTATGGACTAGCAAAGGCAAGCATAGGAAGTGATGAATCTCCATTTCATCTCCTTTATCCTTTCATTTTGACCTTTAAATCCTAGTTAAATGCATGTATATAGAATTATCTTGCATAAAATAACCTCCATTATTTACACTGAAAATATTGTATAAAAGATTGTATTAAATGCACAAATAAAAGAATAAAGAAAAATAAAACGAATGAAATACCATAGGTATTGAATGACCCAAACCTCAAGACCTAGGCATCATTATGATTGGATCGCCAAGGAATAAAGTATGGGTAGATAAGGGTCAAAAATACAATAAAACCCTTAATTTTTAATTCTGTGATAGTTCAATTTAGGACCTATTTTATTCTTTATTATTATACCTCAAATCAATAGACATTGAACATGAAAGTTGTAGATAAAATAGGAAAACGTAAAATTTATTTCATATAAAAATAATGCATAATGTACCCTAAACATTAAAAAAGCCTAAATCCAAGCTTCACAGACTTGTATCTTTTACGTGTGAGCTCAAAATTCACCAAACTCATCTTTATTTGTATATACTATTTAATAAGCTATTTAATGGAGGTGGTTTCATTCAATTTGGTGTTAAGATGTAAAAGTCAGGTTTTGGACCCCCTATTGTACATTATACCTTAATAAAACAATCATTTTATTTATTCTTTATATTTTTCATATGTTTATATTTTTATAATTTTATAACTATTTTTATAATATATGTACATAATTAAACAAAAAATAAAACCATTAAATAAATTAGTATACTAAATATATAGATGAAATATGCATACATATACCTATATAGCAAATACACCTTAATTATTTAAGTGTGCATATTACTTCAAAAAATACAATAAAAATATATTTACATGTATCTAAATAAGTTATAAATATATAAATATGTAGATAAAATAATAAAAATCTAAACTAGAAATTAAAAATATAGTATATAATATATAGGTAAATACACATATATTTATACTTGTAAAAAGTAACATACAATATATTGACTTGTAAAAATCACAATAAAATACTACATAAAACAATAAATATTTTTATGTTTTCATTAATAAATTCATTTATTATTTTATTTTTATTTAATAAAGAATTTCCACTATGTTTTGTCGCGTAGCGAGCTGACGTAGACCAATGTGAGCCCGATCTGAGTTGACTTTGGTTAATTCTCCGACCTCCCTAGGTCTGCTCTATTAGAACCTCTAGGCCCCTACTTCCTTGATTTTCCCTCTATGTTGTTCATTCTTTTGGCCCGATATCTTATGAGCTTTTGTTCCTCGATCTGTGGTCTATCATATGCACATCTTATCTCGATCTGAGAATCATGGACTCAATTGTTCTTCCCAATCCAAGGCACGTTTGTCCCTGAAGACCAATTTAAATTTGGTCCATTCCTACCCACACTACCCTTCATATCGATCCGCCCTCGAGTCGAGCAAGGCAACAACAACTCCCTAAGCGATTTGCATCTTGCACGTGGCATGGAGGAGCGAGATCTAGATTTGTCGATGAATGGCTGGATGAGCTCCATCAGCTCCTGCTTCGGCTGGTCAAACCATAATACAAGCCAAGATATTTGTAGCCTTTAGTTATAGTTTTAATTCACTGCCTTTATTTTGCATTTTAATTGCTTGTAGTAGCGTAGTTTTTATTCCTGTAGTTCGCCAGATCTCTGCTCCGACCATCGTTTCCTTGTGCCCCGACCGTCCTCTGACCCGCCTAATGTTGTCACCTTGTTCCCCTTTTCTCTTCTCCTATGCCTTGCACCACTTCATTTCCCATGATCTTCCCCAGATCAAGATAGCGGGTCTCACACTATCGCCCTTCGTCGGAGACCTATGCCCGCCACATTCTGCCTTTGCTGATGTACGTGTGGATTAGATCTGGGGCGAGATCTGATGGTCGAAGCGAGGCACGATCAGACGATTGCAATCAGAACTTGGGCGGAGGAGGAATCTGATGGCATGCGCTCTTCCTGAAGAACAAGGAAGACCAACTCAAAGTGCAAGCTTCAATCTTTGATTCCTCCCCCCTCTGAGCATCTCTGGCGACTCTCAGGTGCTTAAGTTGTTCATCTTTCCGGTCTGCATCTATTGGCAACCACAAAATGCTCTTGGGATAATCGGAGGCGTCCTAGAAGATCGAGGAAGGCATGGGTTCCAAGGAACATAATACTTTGGCAAAATCACCTCAGATGAGGCCTTGGACCTCCAAGGCTGCATGGGAAGCACAAGCATGGAAAAAGGGGTCTCCTGGGGGTCTTATTGGACGAGTACCGATCGACGTGGATACGAGACGTGGATAGGTAAAGCCATCACCGCCCATCTGCGCATGTGCAGGGTATTTTGCAAACTTTACCCATCGTTTTTTGTTTTTTATTTTCATTCTAAAAACTGTATTTGTTTGTAACATTTGTAGTAAGAATCCCATAATTCTATTATTTGCAATAAGGTCCCTCATCACATCACCTCACGTGCCTGTGTGCATGAGGGACCGGGAATTTTGTAGGGACCCTTGGATATTTTGTATTTCTTTTTAGTCCATAAAATTCAAAGTGTAGTGTAATTATTTTGGGTTAAATTGCATATTATATCTGCCTCTTTTTAGGAATTATAGTTATGCCTCCAATATATTTTTAGTTTAAAATATGTGGCATTTTGCATGATTAGCCATAGAGATATTGAAGGGGTTCGGAAATTACAAGATACTTTTAGAAAATTACAAACAGATCCCTACAAGCATTGCATTTTCTTTTTATCATTTTATTTTTTGATTACATTTAATTTTGTATCAAAAAATTCTAGGAAAATTATTTTAATGCCAGAACATATTTCACGTCACATATATTTTTCTTAGGCCATTTAAAATTAGTTTCCTATTTTTGAAAATTAAAAACTTTGCGTTTAGTCCTAAATTGCGTTTAAAAATAAAAAAATTAAATTTATCTCTAAAAATTCCAAAAAATTGATATTATTTATCATTCTATTTTTAACTGGAGATAAAAAATCTCTAAAAATAACAAAAGAAAATCACTAAAAATTAAAAACCTCTAAAATCCTTATAAAAATTCTTAAAAATTCTATAAAAATCCAAAAGATTTATTTATATTTCTAAATTTTATTTATTATATCTGTTATATACTGAAAATAGATTTGGAAAAATTTGAAATATATATGTATTTTAAATTTTAAAACAAATTCGACCTATTATTATAAGTCATTATTTTGATAATTTTATTCAATTAAAATATAAAAAAATAACAAAAATTAAAAGAAAAATATCAAAAAACACAACGAAATACAAAAGACAAAAGGATTTTATTTTTCCTATTTTGAGTATTTATAGATATGTATTAGCCTATATTATATATATATATATTTACTCCAGGCAGCTTGTAGATATCTTCAGCATTATCTCAAGACTTAACATAAATAGAAGCAAATCAGTTGTCATCCAATTTTGAATGGACAGGTTGGAGAACAACACTAGAACGACATGTCTGGCTTTCCCCTTGGGAGAATTACCCATTACTTACCTGGAGCTCATCTTAGTGGCAAGCGGACTCAAGGAGGCATATTGGGACGTGGTTCTCAGAAAGATTGACCAGAGACTGGCGAGTTGGAAGGCGGTTACGCTTTCAAATGGGGGGAAATTGACTCTGTTGAAGCATGTATTATCGGCGATACCTGTTTTTTTTCTTCTCAACTCGAGTGATGCCAGCAGGGGTAAGGAAAAAGATTGAGGTAATGATGAGAAGGTTCTTCTGGTCAGATGGGAGGCAACAGAGGTCAGGGATTCACCTAATACAGAGGGAGGAGCTCACGCAGAGGAAGTGCTTGGGGGCTGTGAGTTAGAGATATAAGTAGTATGAATAAAGCTCTTCTAGCGAAGTGGGTGGTGCAGATCTGGGGCAACAATGAGAGTTGGGCCATTACACTGTTATGCACCATTTATGGATTTAGGTGCGTACTCACTTTGGAACGGTGTTCGAGACATCCTTCCAACGATGAGGTCGAGGATGATGCCTAAGGTGGGGTCCGGGGAGGATTTCAAATTCTGGCAGGATGACTGGATTGATGAAGGGGTCCTTTGCACTAGGTTCCATAGGCTCTTTGCTTTGGCATCAAACAAAGGCTGTTCTGTGGCTGAGGCTTGTGTCTCTAGTTCGGGGACCCCTCAGTTCATATCTGATATCCCAGAGCGAAGATTGGAGGATTTGGCTAGATTACGGGCAGAGCTGCCCTCTCCTAATTGTATCTCGCCAGGGATGGATTATTTTCTTTGGGAGGGGGCATATTCTCGGTAAGGAAGGCTTACGAGGTGTTCAAAGGGAGCCCGGATGTCCTGGATCCGGATTTGGTTCAGGATATGAAGATAATTTGGGTAAGCAAGGTACCATGCAGACTGAAGGTCTTCCTTTGGTGCCTCAAGAGGGGTAGGGTATGCGACAAAACAGGAAGGGACATGCTCTTTGGAATCGTAGGCACATGCTGCGATAGATGTGGAGCACAACTTGAGGATGCAGAGCACTTATTGATGACCGGCCAAATGACAGAGGTAAAGGTACAGAAAATTAGGTCGTTGCGACCTCTATCACTCAACTAAGTCAATCAAGAAAATGAACCACTCGAAAAATGCGGAAAGTAAAACAAAGCGGTCCTGCTATGATATTAACCTGGTATAGCACCCAGGGTCGAACACAAGGAGCACGGATTGGCCTTGCAGCCTACGATGTAGTCAGAAATCCAAGAGAATACTTTTTAGTATTTTTTTATTTGTTTTTATAATTTTTTTGGATTTTTAGAATGTGAAGGAAATGAAGAAAAGTATAAACAAGCACACTTGGGCAATTTATTTAAAGCATCAAAAATCAAGCAAAAATTCCTGAAAAATTGTTTTTATGTTTTTTAAGTTTTTAAATGTTTTTGGTGAATTTTTGATATTTTTCTAACGGGCAAATTATTTTCTAAAAATCAAACAGTGTAAAAAATGAAAGGTACTGTCCAGCAAGGCTTGAGACCCAAAAATAAAATACTTAAGGATCTTAAAAAGCCTTGCCTATAATCTAGAAAGAATAAGGAAAATTTAGGCACCCTAATTATTGTTTTTGGACTTTTAATTTATTTATTATAATTTTTATGAGTTTTTAGGGGTTTTTCAATTTTTAGGTTTTTTTAAATGATGAAAAATAGCCAAAATGGCTTGGAAAATCACACAACAAGCAAACTACAGTATCTAATTTTTTTAGAATTTTTGGGGGTGATTTTATATTTTTTTGGTATTTTTAAACCTAGACAGTAGCTACAAAGGCTATTTTTGAATTTTTAAAAATACTAAATAAAAGCGAAAATGTCCTCAAAAATCACAGAAATTACTACACCATGGCAGGGGCCATGTGTCGAAATCTCATTGGATTTGGAGGTGATTTACTATTTTATTCAAAAATGCAAAGAGAGCACAGTGCACAAGGACCAATGTGCAAATACCCGAGAATCTGGGGGCTCTGGTGCAAATTACCCAGCAAGTCACGCACGTGGCGCGTGGCTGGGGCACACAAGGACCAAATGGTAATAAAAACCAAGTCTTAGGGCCTTTTGATAACTCGTATCAAAAGCCCAGGGACTCGGTTGCAAAAAGCCCAATAAAATTCGCACATGCGTAATAAAAATACTCACAGGGGCATAACTGCAATTACTCAAAAATATTCATTCCTTTCATAACAACCCAGTTCTACAGGACAAAAGATGTAAAAAGCCCAACAAAGCACGTGGCGAAGCACGTGGTCACATACACACAGGGGCATACATGCAATTAAAACTAAGCACAAGGTCCACAGTGCAAATAACCCTACGTAAATAAAGTTTTAAAACTATTTACATGACTGGAAATAAAATGACAAACTAAGAGGGGGTCCTAAGCAAATTACCCTTTTATTTGGCGACGGTTGGATAGGCGCCACGTGTAAGATCGGGCGGTGGAGACGAGCGGCGCCTTTGACCTTGAGAAGCTGCGCCTGATCGAACGATGGCGGGTCGTCCACGTGGAGATCGGACGGTCCTCGTGCGTGGTGGCCGAACCCTCGGTGAATCAACGGCTGAGATCACGCTGCGACTGATCTGACGCTCTATGCAGCTCCCCGAACGAACAGTCGAGATCTGATCTGGAGCGAAGGTGTCATCGGACTGCTCTGGAAGATGGAGGAAGAACTCGACGCCGGCGAAGTTCGCCGGCCTCCTGCGTGCGCTCCGGTCCTCCTCAGCTGCTGCAAATGATCGGAACACGTTCCTGGTGCAGCCCCGCAGCTGATGGTCTTGGCCGATGGCCCAGCCGAGCCTTGGAGGGGCTCCGGCGAGGCTGGCGGCGCGAAGCTCCGGTCTGAACTGTAAAGGGGGGCTCAGATGCCTCCCTTTGGACCTGCAAAGTAGACAGAAGGCTTCGCGGGTCGAGGGCAAAGTGCCTCGACCCAAGGAAGCGGGGTGAAGGTGGTCTGTGCGGTGGGGCGAACGAGCTCCGGCGAGGCGGAGACGGTGGAGCTCGACTCCCAGATCCTGTGCGATCTGGGTTGAGTGAAAGGGTGTAGAAGGTGCGTGAGGGAATGGCGAAGGTGAGCGTAGGTTCCGATGGTCGAGAAGATACGCAAGATGACCGGAATCAGAGGAACTCGTCGGAGATATGATTTGGGGGAAACCTAAAATTAAACGAAATAAAAGAGCTAATCGACTACCTGGGTGGAGCGGAAGACTGTGCTGGAGTGTGGCTAACTCCTGGTCGTAGCCTCGAAGGGCGTCAAGGCCTGAGGCTCGAGCTCCGGTCAGACGTCGGAGCACGGCGGCGCAAGGCAGCCGGATCGATGGTCCAAGCACCTCCTCCTCACTGCAACAAGGGCCAACGCGAGCTGTCACCTCGGTGGTTCCGATGGAGGTCACGGGAGTGAAGGTAGGGAGCCAAAGATGAGGCGCGGAGGCGGCGGAGGTCGGGATATATATGGAGACAGGGCCGATTAGGGTTAGGCGATGACGGCTAAGGAAGGCGGGGATTTCATGGCGAAAGATCCGGCGAGGGAGATGGATGATCGGCGAAGAATCCGGGCACGGGGTTTGCGTGGATGACAGCCTGGAGACGCGTGGAAAAATCGGCGAAGGTGGGGCGGCGCGCATCTTCCAGAAAAGGAAGGAGTCCGCGGGGGAGTTGACCGGGGTCAACAATCCCCCGTGGACCAATCAGGGGCTGCCACGTGGTTATTTTTTTGTTTATTTAATTTAAGGTAGAAAAAGGCCGAATTAAGAAAAACTCAAAACATGAAATATTTTTCTTTTATTTTTTTCTATTTTTTGGTGATTTTTAATTAATTTTTGGAAATAAAAATAGGGTAGCTATATATATAGGTATATGTACACTATATAGATTTTAATTTTTGATTTTTTTATTTGTTATTTTTATGTATTTTTATGCCCATTTTATATTTTATTTATTTACATCATAAAATAAAGAACAAAAATGGTATTTTTATTTTATTTTAATTATTTATATTCATAGTTTAAATAAATAGTTATATACATTTATATACATGGTATATACACTGTATTTTTGTATTTTTAATTTTTGTTGTTTTTATTTGATTTTTGTTTTGTTTCTTTTTATTTATTTTATTTACAAAATATGCCTTAGAATATTCACAAAAAGTTTTGAAAATAAATTCATTTATTTATAGGATTAAATAAATAAAGGATGATGGTCTATACACATGGTGAAAGGGCATTTTTGAATTTTTTTGATTTTTAAATTTTTATTTTGTTTTTAATAGTTTCTAAATATACACAAGATATGTACAAGCATATTTTTGGGTGAGGAAAATATAATTTTATTTATTTACAGAAGTATATACACATGAGCTCCTATCTCCCTCTACTTTGTCTTTTATGCGGTCAGGCCCATGCTGAGCCCTCCCTTGGGTCAAGTTGCTCAATATTTATTCTAAATATCTCCCTCTTTTTCTTTTTACTCTTTATTCTTTTATTTTTGCACAAAAACATGCTAATTACAGGTTTTTACACAATGCATGCTTTTGGTAATTATTTGTGTTTACACATATCTACATGTATTTGCAAAGGTTTTTGTAGCTAAAATATAAGAATAAAGAGTGATGAATGGGTATTCATCACCCCCCTATGCTTAACTTTGCTAGTCCCTTAGCAAACACTTATTTGAAAAAGAAGTGAAAAAGAAAGAAAAAGAAAAAGAAAAAGAGGATGTACATGGATCAAGGTTGATTTATTAAACTTTCCTTCATTAAATTGAAATATGGAGCTCGATCAGATCTTTAGATTATTAATGTGTCGGAACCTTATTTGGACTTAAGCTTAAAACTCAACAGTCTCCAAGTTCCACCAATCTATGGGCAAGACTCCTCAATAAACCAGATCAGAACAAGTCTACATACACAAACTCTAATGACCATGAATCTTTCCATGCGGTGTAAGTGATATGTGGCTCCCCACCTCAGAAGTAACAAAGAAGCAACCTCCCTCAACCTGGTAACTCTAATGCCTCGGTCTAGCAACTCTTTCCTCGAGAAGCGGGGTATTCCCTTCTAAGTTCAAGTGCAACCGGCTCAAGAAGAGGGGGTAGAAGTATAGAGTTTTGGAAGCTTAGCCAGTGTAGCTAAGTCTCCCGCTGCAAGCTTCATGAGATGTAACATTGATACCATAAGCTTTTGCTTTATTTGACTATGTATACTCCGGTGGGGTTATTAAATTTTCAATCCGACCCACCACTTTTTTGGAGTTCTTTTTGCATTTTTGCATTTTTTTTTCAAGAACTTCTGTACAACATATCTACATGGTGCAACATATAAGAAATTTCCTCTTGAGCCAGTAGACTATCCCTCTTTTGAAGCTTTATTGCAACCCACGACTTCTGTCTTTAGCCTTCATCACCACTAGACCAAGTTGAGGTGCACTTCCTTCACTAGAAGAAGAAGAGAGGTTCCGCCTAGAAGTACTACCCTCATATGCTACCCCAAGCCAAAGGAAACTGCCTCCTCACCACCTCATCCGTGGAGAGCCATGTGTAAGTGCAGGTGCAAGTCAAGCCATTGTCTCTAAGAGTCATGCGTGTGTTGTTAAGTGCTCTACTTAGGCTCATCAAGATGACATATGCTTATAGCCTAGTGGACTCAAAGAATTAAGTCCTTATGGACCTGAAAAGCCTTAACCCTAAGTCCTATAAGGTTCCTCTTAAAGTTAAGTGGATTAAGATCTTATTCAAGCTCCATTTCTTAATTTAATTCCAGGCTTAGTTTAAATGTCAACTCTCATCCAGGAAAAACTATATACATATATGTACACAAGATGCTATTTACAAATATTTTACAATCATGCAAAATTTTTGAAAAATGTTCTGAAATTATGGATGATGATGCATGAGGTGCAAGTTTTGCAAAAAGATATTTACACACATTTACACAAGATTTTTGAAATCATTTTTACAAAAATACTTTGTACACTAGCTATGTATGTGCAAGATAAAAGAGGTTTATGTACATGAAAAATTTTTAAATTTTTGTGATTTTTAGCCATTTTATTTATTAACACACTCACACAAAGTACGAGTTATGGCTAAAGTATATATGAAATATATACACACCCCCCCTATACTTAGCTCGAACGATGTCCTCAGAGTGATCAAGAGCGATGAAGAAGACATAACTCGTGCTTAGTAAAAGGGAAGTGAAAAGGAATGGCTAAGTACCAGAATGAATAAATGAATAGAATGAGAGGAACTCGGTGGTCTCCCCCTATACTTAGGATTAACTAATCCTAAGTATAGCAAGCTGTACATGAAGGGAAAGCCGAGTGAAGAAGATACAGAATCTGCCCCCCCTATACTTAGGGTAAAATATCCCTAAGTATAGGCAGCAAAAACAGGAGCAAAAAGAATAAAAAGAATACCCGCAGGTCCAACATCCCCCCTATACTTAGGGTAAAGTACACCCTAAGTATAGCATAATCATAAGATGAGAGACGAGATGTGGGACTAAAGAATGATATGGACAACTGGATCTATACAGGCGGAAGAACAGTGAAAATCAGGCGTGAGATGCAAAAGATGTGAGTCAAAAGACCACATCTCACGCAAAATGAATAGCGGCAATAATAACGTCCCGCGGCTCATGATCTAGAAATGGCTTGAGCCGCTGGCCGTTTACTCGAAAGGTACTCTCAGAGGATAACTCAGATATATCAATGCTACCGTTATCGTGTACCTTTCTGACCAAGTAAGGTCCCTTCCATTTGCTCTGTAGCTTTCCTGGAAATAATCTGAGCCTTGCATCAAACAACCATACTTTCTGTCCAATCTCAAAATGCTTGTGGCTGATATGAGAATCATGCCACTCCTTCACTTTCTCCTTATAATGTAGGCTGTTTGAGAAAGCTGTATCTCTAAGCTCTTCCAAGGCGGCTAGCTCTGCCCTCCTCTGGTCTCCTATACCATCTGGATCCATAAGAATATCTGTGACTGCCCAAAGTGACTTGTGCCTCAGCTCAACAGGTAGATGGCACGGCTTGCCATAAACGAGGCGAAAGGGAGATGTACCCAATGGAGTCTTGAAAGACGTCCGATATGCCCACAAGACCGAGTCCAAAAGCTGTGACCAATTCTTTCGGTCAGGGCGGACGACTTTCTGCAAAATATTCTTGATCTCCCTATTCGACACCTCAGCTAGACCATTTGTCTGTGGATGGTATGGTGTGGCAACACGATGGTCTATGCTGTATTCGTTGGCAAGGGCCTTCACCTGGTCGTTGATGAAATGAGACCCCCCATCAGAAATCAGAACTCGTGGAACCCCGAACCGCATGATGATGTGCTTCTTCAAAAATCTGCAAACTGTCTTCGCATCAGCGGCTCGGGCGGGGATAGCCTCAACCCAACGACTAACGTAATCTACGGCCAACAGAATGTACTCGAATCCCTGACTCTTAGGGAATGGACCCATGAAATCGATGCCCCATGCGTCAAAAACCTCACAGAAGTGAATGGGCTGCATCGGCATCATATCACGTTGTCCACAAGTGCCCATCCTCTGACAGTCAGTACACCTCTTCACGAACTCATCAGAGTCCTTGAAGAGTGTGGGCCACCACAAGCCGGATTGGAGCACTTTCTGTGCCGTTCTCCTCCCAGAATGATGTCCTCCTGCCTCAAGCTTGTGGCAGTAAGTGAGGACACTATGATGCTCCTCCTGAGGGATACACCGACGCCAGATGCTATCCCCTCCTTCGTGGTAAAGGATGGGATCCTCCCAGTGGTAGGACTTGGCCTTCGCAAGGAAGGTCTCAAGCCTCTGCCTGGGCCAATCTTGTGGAACTTTCCCAGCAACGAGAAAGTTCACAATATCGGCATACCACGGGAGTGAGGTGATAGCAAGGATCGCCTCATCTGGGAAGGTATCATGAATGGGATCAATCTGCTCAGAATCCTCAGGCTGCTCTAATCGGGAGAGATGATCCGCCACCACATTCTTAACTCCAGGCTTATCCTTGATCTCAATGTCGAACTCCTGGAGTAGAAGGATCCATCTAGTAAGTCTGGCCTTGGCATCCTTCTTTGACATGAGGTACCTGATGGCGGTGTGGTCTGTATACAAAGTCACTCTAGATCCAATGATATACGATCTGAACTTATCTAGGGCAAACACTACTGCTAGCATCTCCTTCTCTGTGACCGTATAATTCCGCTGGGCAGAATCCAATGTGCGGCTAGCATAGTGTATGGCAAATGGAACTCCGTCCCTCCTCTGTCCTAGCACGGCCCCTACGGCAAAATCAGAGGCATCCGTCATGATCTCGAATGGGAGAGACCAATCGGGTGGCTGAAGGACAGGAGCCTCAATAACACGCTGCTGGAGAGTCTCAAAGGATGAAAGACACTTGTCATCGACAAGGAACTCGGTGTCTTTCGTCAAGAGGTCAGTCAACGGTCGGGCAATCTTGCTGAAATCATGAATGAATCTCCTATAAAAACCAACGTGCCCGAGAAATGACCGTAGCTGCTTCAAATTGGACGGCGGTGCGAGTTTTCTAATGACGTCAACCTTGGCCGGATCAACCTCCATGCCCCTGTTGGAGATGATGTGGCCAAGCACCGTCCCTTGAGTCACCATGAAGTGACTCTTCTCCCAAGACAGAACCAAGCGGGTAGCAATACATCGCTGGAGCACTCGGTCTAGGCAGTCAAGACAGGAATCGAATCCGTCGCCGTAAACCGAGAAGTCATCCATGAAGACCTCCAAACACTCCCCTACCATGTCCGAAAAGATCGACAGCATGCATCTCTGAAAAGTCGCAGGGGCGTTGCATAGCCCAAATGGCATGCGTCGAAAGGCGTATGTACCGAAGGGACAGGTAAAGGTGGTCTTCTCCTGATCCTCAGGAGCGATGGCCACTTGATTGTAGCCCGAGTACCCATCTAGGAAGCAATAATGGATCTTCCCTGCCAGTCTCTCTATGATCTGATCAATAAAAGGCAGGGGGAAATGGTCTTTCTTGGTGGCCTGGTTGAGTCTCCTGTAGTCAACGCAGACCCGCCAAGAGGTGGGTACTCGTGTAGCAATCTCCTCTCCCGACTCACTGATCACAGTAGTGATACCAGTCTTCTTGGGCACCACATGCAAGGGGCTAACCCACTTGGAGTCGGAAATGGGATAAATAAAGTCTGCGCTCCACCATTTTGATATTTCCTTCATGACAACCTCTCTTAGGTTGGGGTTCAGTCGCCGCTGGAACTCACGCGACGGCTTTGCCCCTTCCTCGAGATAGATATGGTGGGAGCACAACGAGGGACTAATCCCATGGAGATCTGCTACGCTCCATCCAATTGCCTTGCGGTTCTTTTCAAGAACCTCCATCAGACGGGATTCTTGTTCTCCAGTCAGATCGGCAGAGATGATGACTGGGTACATCTCAGACTCTCCCGCAAGGAATCGATACTTCAGCGAAGTAGGGAGCGGCTTTAGTTCTGGACAGCTGGGTGCTGGCAAATCTGGCTTCTGAAGAAGATTTGTGTATGCTGACAATTCTACCAAATCTGCCTGGGAAAATGCTAACGAACTCTCACAAACTGGATCTGGAGAAGGCGGGTCCTCTGCATTGTCTCTAATCTGCTCTGCCTCTACCTCCTCCTCATCTGTAGGCTCAGGTGGATCCAGGTCTGGCATCTGATCATCACAATCTGCCCAATCAGACTCTGAATCCGAGGGATCTGTATCAACTGCGGTGGCATCAGTACCACCGTATAGCAAGGTGGCCTCAGTACCACCATCACTGAAACTCGTGTCGCGATCAAGGTCCGACCCTGCTGACTCAATAGTATCCTGAACCAGGGCTGTGCTCTCCAGACTATCCTCTGCTATCATCTCTGCATCAGCTGTAGCTGAATATGAGAGGATGGTCTGTGCTGCAGGATCTGCCCAAGCTGCCTCATCATCTGTGATCACAAAATCACAGTCCTGGTGGATGTCTGGCTCTGCGTCTGTCAGCTGCTCTGAATCTGTACTGCCCTCTGAGCGGGATCTATCTCTGGATCTGTGGTCCTTAACCGTCTCTATTTGTATACTCTCGCCCTGGACGCGAAAGAATACCTTCCCACTGTCATGGTCAGTCACCGCCTTGGCTGTGGCCAAGAATGGGCGACCGAGAATGATGGGGGAATCGGTCAACGAGTCAGGGGTCTCCATGTCCAGCACTACGAAGTCCACGGGGAATTGCAAACCCTGAATCGTGACGACAACGTCTCGCAACAACCCCTTTGGCCTCTTGACAGACCGATCAGCAAACTGAAGGTATGTCCTGCTCTGTCTAAGAGTGCCCAACTCTAAGTGGTCGAGAAGGGCTGCCGGAAGAAGGTTAATTGACGATCTGCTATCTAGTAGAGTACGGTCGAACCTCTGCTCACTAATCTGACATCTGACATACGGGGCTCCTAAATCTGGCCTCTTGGTCGGCAGATGGTTCTGGATCGCGTAACACGTGGCTTTGGTCAACACATGAATCTCTGTGGTTTTATTCCTCTTCTTCCTCCTGACTGTGGTCCTGTCTCTCAAGGATCGCTGAAGAAGAGGGATGTGCTGCAAAGCCTCATTGAGGGTCAGCTGGATGTGAAATCGGTCTATCATGCCCTGGCTGAACTCCTCCTGCTCTCTCTTTTTTGGATCTTTTTCTTTTTTCTTCCCCTTCCCCAACTCAAGGGCTCTAGGAAAGGGGATCACAGGGTCCTTCTCAGATGAAGGACTAGGAATAGGCCTAGACGGTTCGATGACCGGATCCTCACAAACATCATACACCATAGTGGGATCAGAAGAAACTAAACCTTTTCCTTTATTCAAATTAGAGTTCTGAGAAACATTCATACGAGGAGAGACAACATCTCTATCAAAATGAATATTGGTGGCCTCAGTACCACCTCTAGCTGGCTCCACAACTAGACGTCTTGCGGCTTCAGTACCGCGGTCTGGCTCGGCTCTGCTGGTGGCGTCAGTACCACCTCCTCGATTTTGTGAAGCGGCGGCCTCAGTACCGCCGGTGGAAATAGCATCTCGGGTGGCATCAGTACCACCGTCATCATCATGTGCGGCATCAGTACCGCTCTCCTCTTCCTCATCTGGCGCTCTAGATGGATCCTCGCGTTGTCGCTCAGATGAGGCGCCGCCTGCTGGTCTTCTACCGCTCCTAAGTGTGACAAAATCAGCATCAAATAGATCCGACGAGATATCATCAAATGAGTCACTAGAAGTGGTAGGCTCAGTGTGAACTACCTGCTCAGATTTCCTCTTCAAGTTATTCGGATTAGGCTCGATCTGTGCAGGGATGGCAGCCTTCCCTCTCATCAGGTCCCGCATCTCCTGGCGGAACTCGTCCATCTCCCGTCTAAATGTAGCCTGCTGCTCTGTGAAGATGCGGGCTAGATCATCCATGGCGGGGCTCTCATGGGAGCCCGACGGGTTGCCTCTCTGGTAATGAGGCTGCTGGACCTGGTGTTGCTGCGGCTGAGAGGGGTAAGAGGAAGGATGCTGCTGCTGGTGAGCCTGCTGCTCACGTCTCCAATTCTGTCCCTGCTGCTGGTAGGGACGAGGTACGAAGGATGATGGCTGGTGTGGCTGGTATGCTGGGGGCTGCTGGTGATCTCTCTGCTGGGAGTACTGCCCTCCCTGACCGGCTGGCTGCTGTTGGGACTGGTTACCCCCATTCCCCCACCTGAATCCGGGATGATCTCTTCGGATTCCAGGTTGAGGGCGGTCATACCAAATCCCGTTGACATCCATCAACGGTTCCGCATCGTAAGGGGCTGGTGGGAGTACATCCAGAGGCTGATCCGGCTGATATACCACCATCTGTAAGTCTGGAGATGGTGGTGACTGGTAAGAGGGCTGCTGCTGCTGGTACGGCTCCGCCTGCACAAGGTGAACTTGTCTAGGCTGCTGCAAGGAGCTGGAGCGCTGGGACGAGCTGCGGCTGCCACCGGAATCGCCTCGCGACTGAAGACGGGGCTGAGAAGCCGCCTGTGCCTCTTGAAGGCACAAGAGATGGGTCTTCACGTCGCTCAGAGTTTGTGCCATCTGCTCCATCTGAGTTATGCCCTGGCACTGCTTCTTCTCTATTATTTCCATGCGGTCCAACTTCTCGCTGATAATCCCCATGTCCGCAGCGGCCGACTCTGCCTGTGCGGCTGCAACTGTGGACGAACTGGAAGGACCCGCATCAACCCGTGCTATCCGCTGGTACTGCACGGGTCCTGGCGGCTGAACTCTCTGTGTGTACAACCGAGTCTGGGACATCACCATGTAATTTTCGGACATCTCCTCATAGATGGCCCAGACTTGGTTGTGGTCCTTGGCAAAGTAGGACCCGCCGCAAGAAGCATTCACCAGTCCCTGAAGCTCTGGCGTCAGCCCACTAAAGAAGCTCTGAACTAGGTTCGGCTTCGAAATGTCGTGGTGTGGGCATCTATCCAGAAGCTCGCTGAACCTCTCCCATGCCTCGTGAAATTGCTCGTTAGGGAGCATGGAGAAGTTGTTGATCAGGGCCCTTGCTGCATTCGTCCGCCCGAGTGGATAGTACTTGTTCAAGTACTCGGTGCGGAGCTGCTCCCAGGTGTAAACAAACTTCCCTAGATGCTTCAGCCAGGCGGCTGCTCTATCTGCCAGTGAAAAAGGGAAGGCCATCATCCGAATCGTATCTTGGTCCACACGACGGTCGTGGACAGTGCTACAGATCATCAAAAACTCCTGGAGATGGAGGTGGGGTTCCTCAGTGGCGAGTCCGTGAAAATGAGGAAGCATCTGCAGGGTGTTCGGAGGGAACTTGAAATCCCCCACGATAGCAGGTATCACCACCCACTGGTGCATCAGTGTAGATCCGGGGTTGTGTAGCTCCCGCATCGGTCTTGCTGCGGCGGCGGCTGCCGCTGCTGCGGCAGCTGCTGCTGCGGCTGCTGCTGCGGCTGCTGCCTCTGCATCAGCGTCAGGAATGTCCTCAGGCTCGCTCGGCTCGTCTCGCTCTGCTCGGAGTCGCTCCAACTCCCTCCTCATCTCTATCATGAATGCCCCCTGATCGCGTAACTGTTGCTGAACTGTCTCTAATGACGCGATCAGAGTGGAGTTAATCGCTCCCTGGTCTAAGATAAAATGTTCGGGCTGGCGATCGTCTGAACTGCCGGCTCCGGCCATAGTGACGTCTGCAAAATCAGATGAGCCCAACTCAGGTTTTGTCAAATTAATTCGTCTTTCCTCGGGCTCATGTCTCTCAGTAGCAAAAGAAAGGGGATCGAGGGGGAACAGGGTGGAATCGAACTCGGGCCCGGAGAGCTGGTCTCGACTCTCACGGGCCAACCTAGATGATGGAGTAGATGCGCCTGAAAGCGGTGCAGCCAGAGGCTGCCTAAGAGATCGTCTACCCATCATCTTGATCTGGCGAGTTGGGCGGATGGGATCTGGAGAAAATATGATCGCAAAGCAAACCCCCGGTTCACCAACGCAACACAATCTGAAGACCGTGAAAGATCGGTCAATTTATCTTGTCAATTTTATTTGGTGAACACGCAAGATATCAGAGCGCTTACGTGACCTGTTAGGATACCCGATGCTACTTCAACCGACTGGCCCGCACGGAAGAGTCGGTAGTCAGCTAGAAATAGCACCGGAGGGTTCTACCTAGGGTACGGGTCACTCTCTCGCGCATCCAAACCATACAAGGAGGGGGTTGCTCTCCCCAAGACAAATTTTTAATGTGAGTGTCTTTTAGGGTCAATAATGTTATCCAGTCCCAATTTTTTTGTTTTTCTTTTTAATTTTTTTCAAAATAAATACAAGCGGCCTAACGATTTTTCCGATTCTCCTGATGATTAAGCCAAAAACAGAGGGAGAAGACGAGAAAAACCGATGCGCGAAGAAATCAATGATGCATGCAGAGATAGAAATGCGTACCTTGTCTCCAGCACTCTACATGCAAGTGATCCGCGCAGAATTTAAAGACAGAAATAAAACTACCTACATGATGCAACGGGAAAAACCGAGTCCTAGATGAGCAACTTCTATCGCAGAACCGTCTAACTCAGTTACCCGCCTTCGATCCAAAGAGTCCGGTCTTGGCTTACCCCTCCTCTTCTCGACAGGTCGAGTTCAGGAGTAGCGCTTGTGGGGTAGGCTCGCGACACGTAGGCTCTCAGGAAAGCGACTGAGTTATTTTTATTATTTATTCTTAGTAGGTCCAATTAACGATCTATAGGAACAGATCAGCAATTAGGTGTGGGGATCCTACTAATTACGGCACAAGCAAGAGAAATTCCTAAATCTAGGGGCTCGAGAAAAACCGCGTAAACACCGGAAAAGGCAGCTAGCTATTAAAACCGCAGAAAAAGCCGCGAAAATCCAAATGGGTCCCCCGAGTACACCGGTACTCGACGAAACAGACCCTGCTAAGTTACAAGTGTCCACAAGTCCAAAGTCTAAGTTATTACAACAAATATTGTTCTCTCTCTCTCTCTCAGAAATAAAAGTTCCTTCTTCTCTCTCTCTCTTCCTCCTGCACGGGTCCTCTAAAAAGAAGCTCCAAGTCGTCCAAGCAGTACCTCACACAAAAATCAAAGAGAGAGTGTCAGAGAACAATGATAATAGAGAGAGACAATATGGAAAAAATGACTACAAAGCCGTGATCCCCGGCAACGGCGCCATTCTGATGACCGGCCAAATGACAGAGGTAAAGGTACAGAAAATTAGGTCGTTGCGACCTCTATCACTCAACTAAGTCAATCAAGAAAATGAACCACTCGAAAAATGCGGAAAGTAAAACAAAGCGGTCCTGCTATGATATTAACCTGGTACAGCACCCAGGGTCGAACACAAGGAGCACGGATTGGCCTTGCAGCCTACGATATAGTCAGAAATCCAAGAGAATACTTTTTAGTATTTTTTTATTTGTTTTTATAATTTTTTTGGATTTTTAGAATGTGAAGGAAATGAAGAAAAGTATAAACAAGCACACTTGGGCAATTTATTTAAAGCATCAAAAATCAAGCAAAAATTCCTGAAAAATTGTTTTTATGTTTTTTAAGTTTTTAAATGTTTTTGGTGAATTTTTGATATTTTTCTAACGGGCAAATTATTTTCTAAAAATCAAACAGTGTAAAAAATGAAAGGTACTGTCCAGCAAGGCTTGAGACCCAAAAATAAAATACTTAAGGATCTTAAAAAGCCTTGGAGGTAATTTTCCTATAATCTAGAAAGAATAAGGAAAATTTAGGCACCCTAATTATTGTTTTTGGACTTTTAATTTATTTATTATAATTTTTATGAGTTTTTAGGGGTTTTTCAATTTTTAGGGTTTTTTAAATGATGAAAAATAGCCAAAATGGCCTGGAAAATCACACAACAAGCAAACTACAGTATCTAATTTTTTTAGAATTTTTGGGGGTGATTTTATATTTTTTTGGTATTTTTAAACCTAGACAGTAGCTACAAAGGCTATTTTTGAATTTTTAAAAATACTAAATAAAAGCGAAAATGTCCTCAAAAATCACAGAAATTACTACACCATGGCAGGGGCCATGTGTCGAAATCTCATTGGATTTGGAGGTGATTTACTATTTTATTCAAAAATGCAAAGAGGGCACAGTGCACAAGGACCAATGTGCAAATACCCGAGAATCTGGGGGCTCTGGTGCAAATTACCCAGCAAGTCACGCACGTGGCGCGTGGCTGGGGCACACAGGGACCAAATGGTAATAAAAACCAAGTCTTAGGGCCTTTTGATAACTCGTATCAAAAGCCCAGGGACTCGGTTGCAAAAAGCCCAATAAAATTCGCACATGCGTAATAAAAATACTCACAGGGGCATAACTGCAATTACCCAAAAATATTCATTCCTTTCATAACAACCCAGTTCTACAGGACAAAAGATGTAAAAAGCCCAACAAAGCACGTGGCGAAGCACGTGGTCACATACACACAGGGGCATACATGCAATTAAAACTAAGCACAAGGTCCACAGTGCAAATAACCCTACGTAAATAAAGTTTTAAAACTATTTACAGGACTGGAAATAAAATGACAAACTAAGAGGGGGTCCTAAGCAAATTACCCTTTTATTTGGCGACGGTTGGATAGGCGCCACGTGTAAGATCGGGCGGTGGAGACGAGCGGCGCCTTTGACCTTGAGAAGCTGCGCCTGATCGAACGATGGCGGGTCGTCCACGTGGAGATCGGACGGTCCTCGTGCGTGGTGGCCGAACCCTCGGTGAATCAACGGCTGAGATCACGCTGCGGCTGATCTGACGCTCTATGCAGCTCCCCGAACGAACAGTCGAGATCTGATCTGGAGCGAAGGTGTCATCGGACGGCTCTGGAAGATGGAGGAAGAACTCGACGCCGGCGAAGTTCGCCGGCCTCCTGCGTGCGCTCCGGTCCTCCTCAGCTGCTGCAAATGATCGGAACACGTTCCTGGTGCAGCCCCGCAACTGATGGTCTTGGCCGATGGCCCAGCCGAGCCTTGGAGGGGCTCCGGCGAGGCTGGCGGCGCGAAGCTCCGGTCTGAACTGTAAAGGGGGGCTCAGATGCCTCCCTTTGGACCTGCAAAGTAGACAGAAGGCTTCGCGGGTCGAGGGAAAAGTGCCTCGACCCAAGGAAGCGGGGTGAAGCGGAAGACTGTGCTGGAGTGTGGCTAACTCCTAGTCGTAGCCTCGAAGGGCGTCAAGGCCTGAGGCTCGAGCTCCGGTCAGACGTCGGAGCACGGCGGCGCAAGGCAGCCGGATCGATGGTCCAAGCACCTCCTCCTCACTGCAACAAGGGCCAACGCGAGCTGTCACCTCGGTGGTTCCGATGGAGGTCACGAGAGTGAAGGTAGGGAGCCAAAGATGAGGCGCGGAGGCGGCGGAGGTCGGGATATATATGGAGACAGGGCCGATTAGGGTTAGGCGATGACGGCTAAGGAAGGCGGGGATTTCATGGCGAAAGATCCGGCGAGGGAGATGGATGATCGGCGAAGAATCCGGGCACGGGGTTTGCGTGGATGACAGCCTGGAGACGCGTGGAAAAATTGGCGAAGGTGGGGCGACGCGCATCTTCCAGAAAAGGAAGGAGTCCGCGGGGGAGTTGACCGGGGTCAACAATCCCCCATGGACCAATCAGGGGCTGCCACGTGGTTATTTTTTTGTTTATTTAATTTAAGGTAGAAAAAGGCCGAATTAAGAAAAACTCAAAACATGAAATATTTTTCTTTTATTTTTTTCTATTTTTTGGTGATTTTTAATTAATTTTTGGAAATAAAAATAGGGTAGCTATATATATAGGTATATGTACACTATATAGATTTTAATTTTTGATTTTATTTATTTGTTTTTTTTATGTATTTTTATGCCCATTTTATATTTTATTTATTTACATCATAAAATAAAGAACAAAAATGGTATTTTTATTTTATTTTAATTATTTATATTCATAGTTTAAATAAATAGTTATATACATTTATATACATGGTATATACACTGTATTTTGTATTTTTAATTTTTGTTGTTTTTATTTGATTTTTGTTTTGTTTCTTTTTATTTATTTTATTTACAAAATATGCCTTAGAATATTCACAAAAAGTTTTGAAAATAAATTCATTTATTTATAGGATTAAATAAATAAAGGATGATGGTCTATACACATGGTGAAAGGGCATTTTTGAATTTTTTTGATTTTTAAATTTTTATTTTGTTTTTAATAGTTTCTAAATATACACAAGATATGTACAAGCATATTTTTGGGTGAGGAAAATATAATTTTATTTATTTACAGAAGTATATACACATGAGCTCCTATCTCCCTCTACTTTGTCTTTTATGCGGTCAGGCCCATGCTGAGCCCTCCCTTGGGTCAAGTTGCTCAATATTTATTCTAAATATCTCCCTCTTTTTCTTTTTACTCTTTATTCTTTTATTTTTGCACAAAAACATGCTAATTACAGGTTTTTACACAATGCATGCTTTTGGTAATTATTTGTGTTTACACATATCTACATGTATTTGCAAAGGTTTTTGTAGCTAAAATATAAGAATAAAGAGTGATGAATGGGTATTCATCACTTATTCTTTACTTGTCCCTTTTCGGAGCAGGTTTGGAAGGAGGTGGGGGCACCATGGGTATCTCACAAGGGGGCATCTGATTTCTGGAGGTTGGTAAGGACGGTAGGGGGCAACACGACGGATGATTGTGCTCTTCCGTTTGCAGTACTATGGGCCATCTGGGGAGGAAGAAATGATCTATTTTTTAATAATCAGAGATTTTATTCAGAAATTGTAGTAGCCTTGTACCTCTCCCACCGTTTCTATTCCGCAAGGTAATGTATTTTTTGTTTTGTTATTAATATAATCACTTTTGAGGTGGATCCCACCTTAGGCACCCTCTTTTCTCTAAAAAAAAGCTTATGATCTTCGATGTGGGTTCTTTTCTATGATTCTAATCCATAAACTTCCAGTTTCTCCTCTATCTATACCTTTTTTTGTTATTATTTTGTTAGTTAAATTTTCTTCTTATTTGTTTCTTTATGAAGATGGATGTGACGTATTTTCCCCATTATTTAACAGTAAATCATGCAATATGTATTCTATATAAGAATTGATCTTGCATTTTTTATATATAATTTTTCATATGGGGTTTTTACATGTTTATTGTGGATTAATTATCTATGATGATGAACTCTATATTTTTATTAGTTTGCTAGAAATAGATATGGAAATATATTTTGTATTTTATTTTTTTTAAATATGGTATTTTTCTTTTAAAATGTTATTGAATTTATCTATTTTGTTTATGTGGATGTTAGCTTTCTCACATTTGTTTATTTGCTTGATGTTATATTGCTAAATTTACATAATCATCGGTGATTCTAGGGTTATGTTTGATGTAGTTTTATACGATTGTCTATTTATTCAAAAATTACTAAATGACGAATTAGTTCGGTCTTATTTTTTTTCTAATTCATTCAACATCTTTTACCCGTTCATGAAACAATAAATATAATAGGGAAAAATGTGTATGCCCCTAGGGGGAGCTAACTTAGCTCCCCCCGCCTCTTTTTGACATAATTTTTTTATTTTTTTTGAAATCTAAAAACGTGTAAATTCATTATTAAATCCCTATATTATGCTATTAAAATTTCGTGCGAAACAGAGACTCCTACGACCTCCATCCAAACGGGGTCGATTTAAAAAATCCTGTTACCGTTAAAAAATGACTGTCTGGATGGAGGCCGTAGGAATCTCTGTTTCGCACGAAATTTTAATGACATAATATAGGGATATAGTGATGAAATTCCACGGAAGAAAATTTCAAAAAAAATAAAAAAACCGGGCGAAATGGGGCGGGGGGAGCCAAGTTAGCTCCCCCAGGGGGCAGCCCCATTTATCCCAATATAATATTATGTTGAACTAAGCCTCTCTTATATTAATCAATAAACCTGGAATGTGATTTCATTTACGTTATTATAATAATAATTATTTTTAGGATAAATTACAATTTGGGTCCCCATGTATGGGTCTGATCTCAGAAGAAGTCCCCATCTTTAAATTGTAACGATTCGAGACCAAGGGTCGTTAATGTAATGAATTTTTTGAGGCTGATGACGAATATGCCCTTGTTTAAAAGTTGGAACCCAACCCTCATTTCCTTCCCGACAAGGACATATTCGTCATGAATCTCAAAATTTCCATGTCCTAAACGGTCCTCGGACCCGAATCGTAACAATTTAAAGATAGAGACCCATTTTGGGATCGGTCCCATAGATGATGACCCATAGATGAGCTCCATCTTGATCTAGCGGCTCGAACCGCATTTCTCTTTATAGCAGGCCTCTGCAGTAGTGCAGAGGATCCGTGCTCGCATGGGTATAGCATCCTAGTAGAACTAATAACGTGGTTGTTACTTGTTAGTCCCGTGTTTTAGATTAACTAGACGTTGGTGATTCGATCTGTAAGTGCATGCATTGAACTACATTCGAAATTCTGTGAATGGAACACTAGTTATACATTTACGAAGATAAATGAAAGCAGGACGGAGGATTTCAAAACCGAATAACGATGAAAGCATGCGATCGATAACACAAAACGACATATATATCATTGCGTATTAGACAATAATTCTTAATTTCGATATTTATGCATGAAATGACAAAACTATTACACGTCTTCTCCCAAACATATAACGTGTATTCACTTTATGAAAATAGAGAGACGAACGATCATCAGATTGCGTACATCCTCTTGAATTCCTCGTTTAGAAGATCGGTATCGGAAAAGGGCGATCTCGACAGAGATCGGGATCTGCTCAGTGTCCTCCTCAGGCTTTTTAGCTTTCTAGCTTCCATCCTGTGTCGGATGACCCAATAGCACAATATCCCCAGAGTCGTCGCCATTATCGACGTCCCTATTATCGTCACTCCGACCGCGAGCCACATCTCGCTGCGGCCGACGACGATGAAGGATAGCGCGAGGAAGGACACGGTTATCATCACACAACCCAACCACATGAGCTTGTTGATAATCGCCATCATCCGCTTCTTCGCCTTCCTCTCGATAACTACAACGGATGTTTGCACCACCACCACAGCCAAGGATATGAACAGCGCGATGGAGTCGAACACGAAGAAGATCATGAAGGCCGTCTCGTGCGCGATGTTGGCTTCTCCGGGAGAGAATCCCGGAGGAAGGTCGTTGAGACCGCCGGCGAATTCCCCCGGGACGGTGAAGATGGCGGCGAAAGCGACGGTCGCGATGAGGACCGCGACCACGGTGGTGGAGTTGATGGCATTGTTGAGGCCCTCGGCGTGGAGCTTGTTGAGCCTCTTGGCAATGCCTTGGACTCGCTTTCTCGTCTGCCTCGTGTGCTCGAGCTGAGATTGGACCTCGTGCTTTATGTCGCTCACGGTCTGTTTCAACTCCCGGGCGGGGTTGGGGATCTTGATGGTTCTGGCCGTCTGCACGCCGTGCTCGATCATGACCGCTGCGAGGTCGGAGTTCCCGGTCTTCTCGGCGGTGTCGAGCGCGGTCTCCCCGGTCCTGTTGACGACTTTCAGGTCAGTTTCCTTCATTTCTAGCAATCTTTTCACAATCTGCAAGCAAGGCTTCAACCTTAACATATGCTGGAATATCTGCTTTTATTATCATTCTAAATATCACCATTCATAGTAATCGAGAATAATATAGTGCATCTTTCACTTTAACAGCGAGTGCCAACAGTGAAGCAGCAGGTAAATGGCATATAAACATCGGACTGAAAGATTGAGAAGTTGATTATGACTATATATATATATGTGTCTACTTCAAGAGTAATTTACAATTTTTATACATTTTTCTCAAATAGTGAGTACTGAGATACCTTAAAAGGAGAAAGTGCACGATTACTTGTTTAGGTTCTACTCAAATGATTTATTCAGTGGTTGAGTAACATCCAGCCTTTGAAATAATCATTTCTTTAAGGTATAAAAAAAGATGTGAATTAAAACTGGTATAAAGGAAAATCAAAAGGCCGATGAAGAGTGAGATGAGATGAAAGTGGTACCTGGGGACGGCCCTTCCTGGTGGCTATATGCAATGCTGTGTTCCCCTTGGTATCAACCATATTGACAAGAGAAGGCTCGCACTTGAGGATCTCTTCGAAGATGTCCAAGCTGGGACCTTTTGCTGCCATATGGAGAGCCGTCTGGCCCTTCTTGTCGTTCCTGGTGGCGATGCTGGGCTCCTTCCTTAACAAGGCTCTCACCACTTCCAGGTGCCCGTTCCTCGCTGCAGAATGCAGAGCAGTCTTCCCGTTGCTTCGTGCTATCTTCGCGAGGCTGCTGTCGGCCTCCAGGAGGAGGTTGACGACTTCGATGTGGCCCTGCGTCGCAGCCGTGTGCAATGCGGTCGTGTTTGATAAGTCCACTGTCATCGAAAGCTCGGGATGAGCCTCCAACAATACCTTCAAAACATCTGCACAAGATAAAAGATACGGAGGAAAACATGATGATAGAGGAAATGGAGTTCTAATATCTATAGAGGAAGTGCAGATATACCAACTTCTCTTTAGTTGTCAATGCCGAGAACAGTATCCCACATTCAGTTGCGATTCTAGAAACGAACTTGTTGTCAGATTTACGTACGATTAGGTTGATTGAACTGAATCTGAGTTGTATATTTGCTTCTTGTGTCTGACTTTGAATTTGCTCAAGTAAAAAAATTAATATTACCGTTCACATTGTTTTTATTGATAAATCTATGAGTAGTTTTGATTGACGGCTTAAACCGAGTTCTAAAACCTAATTCTTATTATTAATTTCAGTTCAAAGTGGCTTTTCACCTCATCACTCCATGCAAAGTGATTTTCACAGTCATAATTTGAAAAACCTTGCATTATAAATCTACTCCTAAAAATACCCATAGATCTAATGGACTTTTGGGAGGAAGTTGCTACTTCCTTGTTCATATGATGTTCCTGTTCTATAAATGATCCCATTCCACGTTTCACATAGAGTTTTTTTTCTATGTTCTTCATGCAGACATCTCCAAAATCTGCTAGAGGTGTTGGATGGAAACAAGATTTGCTTGTGGACCAGCGCACAAGGAGACACCCACCTTATTGCTTGCGACCTCAACCTTTGTATTAGATCATTGGAAGTAAGGGCAGGACAAGTATACCGTTATCACATATGCTCAAAACGGAAAAGTTATTGTATATTCAAATGATATTTTTATAGAGTTGATTTTTTTAAAATGAACCTCTTTCAATTTTGATCAACTTACAATTTAAATCTATTATTAATGTTAGATTTTCAGATAGATTATTAGTTCCGATAATAAATTTTAAATTTTTCATAAATATAATATTTTAAACATATGTAGATCCGTCCCAAAAAGCAAAATTATCAAGTGATATTTTGAAA
This sequence comes from Ottelia alismoides, assembly GCA_037367405.1. Classification (NCBI taxonomy): domain Eukaryota; kingdom Viridiplantae; phylum Streptophyta; class Magnoliopsida; order Alismatales; family Hydrocharitaceae; genus Ottelia; species Ottelia alismoides. Next base: position 1,403,888 of record JAZKJV010007890.1, on the reverse strand, counting down.
CAAAAAAGTCTATGGTTAAAAGGAAACAACAAAATTTATTTTGTTTACAAGGAGCACTACAACAAAATTGAGCTATAGTGACGGTTTTAAAAAAAATTCGTCGCTAAATTAGTCGTTGTTAGATATATAACGACAATATTATCCGTTGCGAAATGAGTTTTCGTACTCAAAATTAATAACGAATATCATATCTGTCATTATATCATTAGCAACGGTCCACACAGCGACGCTTATCCGTTACTTTTTTTTTCAAAATATCAACTAATCGTCGCTATTTTTTTAGTTCAAAATTTAGTGACGATTAATTAAATTTAAAAAATAGCGACGGATAAGCGTCGCTATGTGGACCGTTGCTAATGATATAACAACATATATGATATTCGTTGCTAATTTTGAGTACGAAAACTCATTTCGTAGCGAATAATATCGTCATTATATATTTAACAACGGCTAATTTAGTGACGGATTTTTTCAAAACCGTCACTATAGCTCATTTTTTTTGTAGTGGAGTGTGAAAAATAATGGGAGAGATAATGAGCTTGAATACGATCTTATATCAAATTATATTTATAATTTTCGTACTTTGAAAGTGATTTGATAAAATATATAAAAGAAATTAAGATTGGGGGCGGTAATATTCGAACATTGGATCTCCAAATATTTACCATGCTACTCTACCACTTGACTATAAATGAATTTATTGCAATAGTACAGCTTACATTAGAAATATATAGTAATCAAGGAGAGGCCAAGCAACACCCTGCCCCCACCACGCCCATCACATATATTAGTTCCGCCACGCCCATCATATAGTTACTCAAACCTAAAAAAAGAAATCTTACCATTGAAGATATAGATTCCAATCATATGTGTCTAAGAGTACTATAACATCGATGAATCATGATAACAGAAAATTTTCGCTATAAATTGTTTCTTTTACTTGTCATAACGTAAGATATAGTTTAATTATAGATTTATTAGGCATTACATACAAGGAATTTTTCGTTGTTAGAGTAGTAACACTAACACATTGACAAGCCAAATTTTTTTGTCATAATTATATACACTGATACAAACAGATAGCCGATACATTTTTCGAAATATTTGTATAACTTTATATTTAAATACACTATGATGTTTTTTATCTATTGATTAATAATTTTATTATAGATGAAAGTACTTACAAAAACTATTTTAAGCGAGTTCAATACATATTCAACCTTTTTTTTTTTAAAAAAGATTCTCGTAGCCATGACTTTTGTTCAGCTGCTAGAAACGAAAATTCCTTTGTCAAAAGCTAGTCAGTCTGTAACCATTAAAGATATATTTTGTAATGAACATAGAAATTTAATTTAATGGGTAAACTATTTTATCCAAAGAACGAGTTTTCAATTTGGCCGTTTGCCTCATGTGAATTTTATAGTACTTATTATAATATTATCTCCTACGTTAAAAGGTCTATACTTACAAGATCTATGGGAATTTCGGAGTATTCTTTTAATTAAATATATAGGACAATCTATGCAGTAATTGAAACACCACACTCTTTGGAGTACTAAGGGCATTATAAAGAATCCCCACCCACAGTTAACACCTAAGTTCAATTACATTGCTTTCTCTCGTCATATCTCAATTTCATTTCTCTCCACACCTCAATTCATACTAGTTTCTCTCATCAATTAGTATTAAAGAATTCATTCTAAAATATCTCAGTCAATGAACTCCAGGGGATATTCTAATTCCATAACTCTTGCCAAACAACAAAAATATATATAGCAATAAATATTTTAAAACCCATTTATATATCATATGATATTATTTATGTATAAGAACAAATAATGTTCTTTGTGAAGTTCGGTTGGAAGGCGGTGGCGCTCTCAAAGGGTGGGAAATTGACGCTTTTGAAGCATGTCTTGTCGGCGATACCAGTATTTTTCATATCAACTCGTCTGATGCCGACATGTATAAGAAAAAGGTTGAGAAAAATGATGCGAAGATTTTTTGGTCGGATGGGAGGCAACACAGGTCTGGCATTCACCTTGTTCGATGGGAGGAGATCACACAGAAAAAAAGCAAGGGAGGGCTGGGTGTTAGAGACATTTGTAGTACGAAAAAGGTCCTTCTGGCAAAGTGGGTGGTATAGATCTGGGGCAAAAATAACAGTTTGGTCATCAAGTTACTTCGCAATATTTACGGAGTTGGTGGCTCTCTTGAGGCTAGGAGAATAAGGTTTGAATCTTCGCTTTGGAGCGGTATTCGAGACATCCTACCGACGTTATGGGAGAAATTGAGGCCTAAGGTAGGATCAGAGAGGTTTTCAGATTCTGGTAGGATGACTGGACTGGAGAGTGGGTCCTTAGTGCTAGGTTCCCCAGACTTTTTGCTTTGGCAGCAGACAAAGGGTATTATGTGGCGGATGCTTGCGATTCTGGGTCGTGGGACCCTCAGTTTTTTATGCAATCCCAGAGCGAAGGTTTGAGGATTTATCGAGGATGAGAGCGGAGTTGCCATCCTCTTCCTGTATTAGGCAGGGGAGGGGCCATTTTCTTTGGGAGGGAGGCATGTTCTCGGTGAAGAGGGCCTACGACATGTTCAGGGGGAGCCCGGATGTCAGCGATTCTGATATGATTCAGGACGTAAAGGTAATATGGGCTAGCAAGATCCCTAGCAGAGCCAAAGTCTTTCTCTGGTGTCTCAGGAGGGGTAGGATTTGTGACAAGGCGAGAAGGGGAAGATTATTTGGGCTTGATGACACGAACTGTGATAGATAGGTCCAAATATAATCTTAGATTTATTTTAAAAATCAATCTCTATTAATCAAAATCTCATTTAATCTCAATTAATCAATATCACAATCGATTTTAATAAATCAAGATCCTAGTGAGATTTTATGAAATTAATCAAATCCTCTTCATGGATTAAATGGAATCCAATTATTCATATTGGGATTGCTGATTTTTCCTTAATAGAAAAAATTATATTCATAGCAGATTCCGTAATATAGATATAAAGATTTTATCTCATTTTATTGTAGTGTTTCTACCATACGATTTTACTTCTTCTCGGTGAAATCGAAAATGTAATTTTCAATCTAGGAAAAAAATAAAACGTTTTCCATACTCACAAGATAAAATAACAAAACAAATGTAGATAAATAATTGCTTATCAAATTTTCAATTGACCGTAAAGCCACTTGCTTTTAAAACAAATCATTAAGAAGGTATATAAATTATTCCAAGCATACAAGGAAAAGTCATATAACGATGGATTCTATCCATTTTTTTAAACCGGACTGATCAGACGGTTCAATTTATTTTGATTGGTTCGGATCGAATTTCTCTATTTTGGTTAAACAACCGATTTAATGAGAGTTGAAAGCATGACCTTTGTTTGTTTACCTTAAACTCAAAATCAACTACTACATCATGACTTCTTGTTCAAAATAGATTTTAAATATTGTTAAACTATTATTATTTTACAGAGTCCTTTGTTTAAATATCACACACATATATGTAGGGGGTTGATTTTGTTAGAGCAAAAAACTATGAGCATGAGAGCAGTGAGTCTGGACCACTGGATTCTGTTATCTTTCTCCCGATTGATTGGAGGAGGAGAGATGAGCAGAATCTAGTGGTCCATACTCACTCCTCTCATGCTCTCACAGCTTTTGGTTCTCACATGATCATCCCTTTACATACATACATACATGCACATGCACGCACGCACACACCACGCACGCACGCACGCACGCACGCACGCACGCACGCACCCACCCACCCCCCCCCCCCCACACATGCATACATACATGCGCGCACGCGCACACACGCACATATGGGTAAAATGGGACTACCTAGAGGGAGCCAAATCAGCTTCCCCCCTCTCATTTTTTAAATTTTTTGTGATATTTTTTTCAAAACACATAGGAGATTAACTTATATTAATAAGAGAAATATATGATTCAAATTTCGTGAAAAACATACAATCTTAACCCGTCCATATGGAAGGTGTCGATTTCAGCAATTTTAAGTCCGTTAAAGTTTGATAGGCTTGATGGATGGGATAAGAACCTTGAAATGAGTTGAATTTTTAATGAGAATGTGTTGATATTATGTGATCTAAAAACCCCCAAGTGTTTTGAAAAAAATAGCATATTTTTTTTAAAAAAGAGACGGGGGAAATCAAGATAGATCCTCGTAGGGGCATACACATTTTACATACACACACACGGGAAAATGTATATGCCCCTTGGGGGATCTAACTTGGCTCTCCCACACTTTTTTGTGCTTTTTGTGGATTTTTTAAACATTTGAGAGGATTTTGATAACTAAATGATAATATTTTGTTATTCAAATTTTATGTGAAACAAACACTTTTAAGTTGTCCATCTGGAAGGTATTGATTTCAAGTTATGAGATCGTTAAAATTTGATGGTCTTAATGGAAGAGATAGGAATATCCAACTGAGTCGAAATTTGAATGAGAAAATATTATCATTTAGTGATAAAAAACCCACATGTGTGTACGCGTGCACGTGCGTGTGCATGCATGTGTGTTTGTGTGTGTGTGGGGGGGGGGGGGGTGGGGCAATTCCCTAGGGTTTTTTGACGATTTTTTTTTTTTTTTCAAAGAACACCATCATTTATTTTCGTCACTGTATCTCCCTAATATGCGAATCCAATTTCGTCAGACAAAGAGACTCATATACCTTCCATATCAAGCATGTTGATTACAACAATTCTAACACCGTTAAAATTACATGTTATATATGGAAGGTATATGGGTCTCTGTTTATAACGAAATCAGAATGACATAATATAAAGATATGGTGATGAAAATACATTACGATTTTTTTCCAAAAAAGCAAAAGGAAAATTGTCGAAAAATGGGGGTGCGAGCAACCCATTGGCTACCCTGAGGGAACACACACGCAGACACAACATTTGATGTTGCAAATGAAAGAAAATAGGGTTTAATAGGGTTGCCCCGTTGGATGCCTCCACCCAATATTTTGATGATTTTTTTATTTTTTAGAACATCATGTATTTTCATCAATATATCCCTGTAGTATAAGATTCCAATTTCGTCAGAAAAGAGATTCCTATATCCCCCATGCATAACTAGTTGATTACTGTAATTCTAATACCGTTAAAATTACATGTTCTAGATGGAGTGCATAAGAGTCTTTGTCTCTGACGAAATTGAAATGACATATTAGAGGGATATTGTAATGAAAATACTTGATGATTTTTTTTTCAAAAAATAAAAAAATACCGAACTATGAGACGGAGGCAAACTCACTAAATCCAAAATAATATATATATATATATATATTTTACGATATATATAGCTTGATTGTATATTTTATATATTTCAGGTATTCTCAAATGTATATTTTTCACATGCTTTGACACATTCTGATTTGGCTAACCAATTCAACTATTTTCCCCCTAATTCAATTTAATTCAATTTTAACAAATAACGAAATTATCATGCGATCTGATTTGATTCCACGGTTCAACCGGTTTTAAAAAATAAGGAAATTATTCTATTGTAGCTGAAAAATTAGGGCTAAACTATAGTGAGGCGAAAAGGACGTGAAGTTGAGATGCATACCTATATCTCCCTGTTTGGCAGCGATGTGAAAGGCGTCGTATCCGTTCCTGGCCTTTATCCCGGCGGTTGCTATGTCGTAGTACTTGATCATCTCCGTCACCACGTCGATGTAGCCATACTCGGCGGCCACGAAGAGAGCGGTCTCGCCGGCTTGGTTCTGCTTGGAGAGCAAATCCCCCACCTCACCTTCGGGCGTTCCCGTGATGATTTGCAGCAGTTCGCCCAAGTTCCCTGCCCGTGCGGCTGAGTGGAGAGCCGTGTCCTCCCTCTTCCCCGTCAGCTGCTTCGTCATCTTCTTCCTCCTGAAGCTCTGCTGCCCCACCGTCGACTCCATTTTCTTCTCCATGTCCGCGCACCGGTTCAGTGCCCCCTTCAAGCGTCCCAGTCCTGCGAGAGTTGAGCATCTTGGAAATCATAATAATATAAATGAAGATAAGAATACAAACAACAAAATTGGACAAGAGCAATGAATAATCTGAAGATTAGTTGCCATATATATATTCATATGATAAATTTATGACAACAGACATTATTCTATGTAAAATTATCTTTTATCCGCGTGCTTCACAGAAAATGTCATATTAATCGCAGATTATATAAGGGAAAAATGGGGTTGCCCCTTAGGAGCAACCAAAATGGTTGCCACCACTCCATTTTTTCGCAAAATTTTTATTTTTTTTGAAAAATATCACCATGTATATTCATCCATATCTCCCTCCTATATGTCATTTGAATTTCGTCAGAAATAGAGACTCCTACGGCCTCCATCTAGACGTCATTTTTTAACGGTCGTAGGATTTTTTAAATCGACCATGTCTGGATGGGGGCCGTATGAATCTCCGTTTCTGATGAAATTCGAATGACATATAGGAGGGATATATGATGAATATACATGATGATATTTTTCAAAATAAATAAAAAAATGACAAAAAATGGGGCAGGGCAGCCCCATTGACCCCTTGTTATAATGATGTTTATTTATCAATTTTTTGGTTAAGAAAATTAGCTATGGTTGAAAGAGAAATTCTTAAGAAAGTTAATGGACAACCATTGTTGTATGATTCCATGCTAATTAATGATATAGCAATTAATATGGCATTCTTTGTAAATTTCATGAGTGTCAAATTTCTGGTTGCCATAGTCAAATTTTATTGCAGAGTTCACATGCAAAAGGATCAATTACTATAGAAAATATCTCTCTTCTCCAACCTCTGAACCATGGGGGGATCCAACCCTCTCTTCGAACCATGCTGAGGCTAGGTGCTGCCCTTTGACTCTGTCTGACGGCGATGGGGCGTTTTGCATAGGTGGGTGTGCAGTGGCGGATGGCCATCAATGCTCTTTCCACACGGGTGGGCTTGTGGTGACCTCCGTGGCTACTTCAGTAAGGGAGGGCATTGGAGTCCCTCCAAAGTTTGTTAATGTTGAATTGTTACCTGAAGCATAAGTGCCTCTTGCTTGGGAATGATTAGATACACGAGGAGTCTTTGAGGAAGGGGATGCTTGATGCATCCTTAGAGGGTGAATCATCGTGTATCGAGGGTGCGGCAATAATAACGGAGGAGTCTACTAAGAGCTTGATAATTGATGGCATACATGGAAAGAAGGAAAAAATATATCGTCAAAGGAAGCATAGGGCCGCCTCATGACAAGTGGTCCCGCTTGGGCTGGTGCTTCAAAATCCGAAGAAGCCAAAGGGCGTTGTGGATGGATAACTGATGAATCCACTATTCATTAACATTATGTCTGCATTTTGTCTTAAACCCTTAACAAATACATGTAAATATCCATTAGTTTTACTTTTTTAACAAAACTGTAGTCATGAATAAAAATGCACTTTTATGCATTAAAATCATGCAAATAAAACAACAACAACAACAACAAAGCCTTTTCCCACAATTAAGTAGGGTCGGCTACATAGATTCTTCGCCTCCATTCATATCTATCTTGGGTCAATCCTGGGCTTATATCCAAAAAATAAAGATCCCTTCGTATGGTCTCTTTCCAACACTTCTTGGACACCCTCTCTTAGCCGATCAACATCCCAACACTCGTATTTCCTAACTGGTGCATTAGCTGATCTTCTTTGCAAATGACCAAACCATCTTAAGCAGTTTTTTCGCATCTTATCCTCGATCAAAGCAACACCAACTTTCTTTCTGATTGCATCATTCCGAATTCGATCTTTACGTGTGTGTGTCCACACATCTACCTTAGCATTTTCATTTCTGCTACAACCATTCTCTGGACATGTCTATGGTTCACAGGCCAACATTCAGATCCATAGAGCATAGCAGGTCTCACGGCTGCTTTGTAAAACTATCCTTTAATTTGTAAAGGAATTGTCTTATCACAGACGACAGTATAAAAAAATAGTCATGTAAAACTTTCCTTTAATTTTTAACTTAGCCATGGCCGGTCCCATGCTCGGGTAAATGAGGAGGGTTGTGTTAGGTAGCCGACAACCATCGTAAAATAGTCGGAGACAACTTCCTAAATAATATTTTTTTAAAAAATATTATTTAGAATGTTGCCTTATGACAGTCGGATCTTTTCAACATTGTTTTAAGCAAAAATAATAAAAATAAAAGAAAATAAAAATAAAGGTAAATTGTAGATATGTATATATGTACAATGTGACTTGTAAAATAAATATAGCTGAAAGATATATTTATAACATAATCCCCGAGATCAAGTCATCATGAATTGATCGACAAATAAATAAGTAGGGGGGATAAGGAAGAAAAAAAATAAAAAAATTAATTCCCACACTTCATACACTCTTTATTAATTATTCAATAAATACCAAAACTGTGAAGATCTTTAATTAATTCATATGAATATATTTTTCACCAAATTATTCTCCTAATTATATCTAAAAATGAATAGAAAAATATAAAAATAAGTTAAAAATATTACCTTATATATATGCAAAGAAATCCAACTTGCAAATTCTCAAAATCCAAACTTCTCAACAGCATAACTTTCTCATACGAACTCCAATTTTACTCTATCATCTTTAAAGTTCATAAAATAATATTCTCTAATTAATGAAGGTGATTTCACTAAAATCGGAGTCCGTTTGCAAAATGTCGATTTTGGGACCTAATCACAACTAGGTTTCTGGGCTATTGATTTTATTTAGAACACATTATTTATTATTTTAATGATTTTATAATTTCTAATTATTTTTTTGATCTTGTATTTTAGCTATAATTTATTTCATAATTTTTGGAAATTATTTATTATTCTAAATAAATCAAAACCCCTAATTTATAGGTCTAAATGAACTGTATATCTTATATACCTATTTACCAAAATACTTAAATTAATTTATTAAAATCTACAAAAATTCATATATACTTTATTATTAACCTAATAATTAATCAAATATAAAATTATTATACTATTTAGTAATTCATTAAGTTAAAAATACAAAACCTATTTATTAAGCATAATTATACTTATTTACTAATATAATATTTGTATTTCGTAAAATAATTAATATTTATCAAAACTAATTATACTATAATATAGAAAATTTAATTATATATTTTTCATTTTATATCTATTTAAAATAATGCTATTTACTATCTAATATTTATTTAATAAAGAATTTCTTGAACCTGACCAACCAGGTGCTGACACGTATCAGCACCTAGGACCTTCTTCTTCAAGAAGGCTGGTCGGTTTCTGTTCTAACCTCCTAACTTCTTCCATTTCATCACGTCACCTCAAAGCTCCTAACTCTAATCTAAATCCTCGATCATCTACCCCTAACAACCATCCTACACGCCAGCCCTTGATTCCTCCCTAACTCCATTCGATCCACTCTATAAAAAAACCCCAAAGATCTCCATTAACACCTAATCAATCCTAAGCTCAAACTTCCAGAAATCAACTCGCCGAGTCCCCACCTTCTCCACCTCACTCCGCCTCAACCCTATGGTGACAACACCAGAGGACTACCCCGCATGGAAGAAGGGAGATCGGAGGAGGATTCCAAGGCAATCCGTCGCCTTGCATTGCATCGCACCGCCACGTAGCTATCATACGAGGGTCACGCACCTTCAGTACCCCAGGTCAGTTCATCCATCATTTTCCCACTTTATTTCTCGATCTTTGTGTACATATTAGGGTAGTTAATAACGTGAATAGGCTCTCCAATCATCGTAATTAGACGCCACCTTTTATATCCTTCCAAATCAACTTCAAATCATTCCAACTTGTTTTCTCTTTATCGCATTTTCTTGTTTTACATATTTTGGAAAGACTGTTAAACATGCAAATCCTTTAAAATTAGGGTTGATTTGCGTGCAAATCGAGCAACAAGATCTTCATTTGTAGGTTCTTCTTTCATATGGAGCAACAACATATCATCTGAAGCTTCCAAAAACCAAAGAAGATCAAAGCATCATCGTCTTCATCAGCCTGCAGGTTCAGTCGGACCGACCTTCTTCACCGGCGATTAGCCGTCTCTCTCGACCACATACAGTGGAGATCCACCGCTGGAGAGCTCGAGGGGTGAATGCGTCACCCCTCTGGCTCTGCCGAAGGTTCTAGAACATCGTCGCTCGCCGGAGATAATTCGTTGAAGCCGCAACTGTCGTCAAACGAGCAGAAGAAGCTAAGAACATCAAGATCACTCAGATGTTACAGGTTTGGGTCACGTGTCACCCATGGACGGCCTAGATCAACCATCAACATCTAATTACAGCCGTTGATCTTGAAGGGGGAGAAAATTTGCAGCATAAACCCAATGAAGAATCTAAAATTGCAGCAGCTCCAAGCCTTTCCAAAATATACATTTAGGTCCCCACATAGGGACCTAAATGTAATAAATTTTACTTTTCTTTGCAATTTAGTCTCTGAGCAGGGACCAGTTTGTAACAGAACCTTAAACTTTTTCTTTACAGTTGTGCCCCTGGTATGTTGGGGTATTTTGACCTTATTTTTGTTGTATTTTCTTCTCAAATTATTAGGGTAGTTTCATAACTACCCAAGATACATTGTTAGGCATTTTTTGCGGTTTTTCATCGCTTAGTTTTATCGATTTGATTTTCATAAGATCGAGTTAGTTTCGAGTCTTTTATTGAGTCTTTTGTAAAATCAAGAATATAGTGAATTTTTTTCAGGATTTCTTACTTGTATCAAAAATCGAGGTTTTGATATTCTGCCTCCTCGAGTTCGACCAGACACACTTACTTGGATAAATAACATAGTGTAGATGAAATAGGAGAGAGAAAATCACTTTCTCTGCCTCTCTCCTCTTTCGTTGATTTTTGTTTGATCAACACGGCTTTTGATTTAATGGTTTTCTACAACCTATAATATTTTAGCATTTTAACCGCTAGAAAAAGCCTCGTTATCAACAACATACTACACATGATGAGGATTTGGCCAGCTAATTATTGCTTTGAATGACCACTGCATAAATAGTAGGAGTAATTCCAACCGCGGGGAGAAGCACGATGTCTAAATGAGTTTTGTTTGATTTAGTTGATTTAATGGAGTTGGTAGAAAATGTCATTCATCACACCATTTCTCTCTATGTAAGTCATGATTATCGTAGTGTTTCCAGACTTCTTCTAAACTAATAAATTTGGGGTGGACACCTTTAAGTGCTTCCCCTTCTTTTGTCTAAAATAATAATAATAATATACGTACTTTATATGCCTGAGATATAATGAATCATCTTCATATCTTTCTCTTCTAGGATTGTGTTTGATGCTTACCTTGAAGCGTGCTCCAATAGGTGTGCATAAATGGGCTTAGCTTTATCCATGTTGAATCTCTATAGTTTGTCTCACTGTACCTTACTTCCGATATACAAAGTATCTTAGAGTTCCTATCACAAGTAATCTTCACCCAAAGCTTGGATTTGAAGAACCTAAGTCCTTCATAGCAAAGTAATTGTTCACTTCTTCCTTCAATGTTGAATTCTTGAGGTATTATTTGATGAATCTCCATTTCATCACCTTTATTCTCTCATTTTGGCCTTATTCCTATTTAAATGCATGTAAATAGCATTAAATTGCATAAATAACACTCATTATTTATACTGTAAATACTATATAAATTCATGGATCTAATCCTAAAATAAAAAGAATAAAGGAAAGAACAGAAAAAGAAATGAAATAACAGAGGTATTGAATGACCCTAAACCTGAGACCCAGCCATCATGATGACTTGTCGACAAGAAATAAAGTAGGGGTAGATAAGGGCCAAGAATTGCAAAAAAATCCTAATCTTATATCTTAATAATATGCCATTTTAGGACATGTTTTATTTTCTTATTTTTATACCTCAAATAATAAAACCCTCCATATGAAAGTTGTACATAAAAATATAAAGAAAAATACAAAATTAATTTCATTAAAAAATAATGCACAGTATGTTCGGGACACACAGAATAAAAAGCCGCAAAGAAAATTCCCATACCTGTACCTTCTCCATACAAACTCAAAAGTCACCAAACTCACTTTATTGTTCATAAAATTACGTTATATTGTTTAATGAAGCTAATTTAATTTAATTTAGAGTAAAGATGCATAAGTTGGTGATTGAGCCCTCATTATGCAATATATCTGTATATTACATTCATTATATCTATTCTTTATATTTTTAGGGTTCTTATATTTTTATATATTTGAAAATATTATACAAAACATTTTTAAATTAAAAAAATAAATTAAAATCATTAAAAATACATTAAAGTAAATAAAGTTGTAGAATACATAGATGAATTATACTTATAAAGTACCTATATAATAAATATACCTAATTATTTAAGTATATAATTAAAATCAGAAAAATACAATAAAAATATCAAAATATGTATTTAAATAAGTTATAAATATAAAAGTTATGTAAATAAAATAATAGAATATAAAATACAAAATAAAAATAAAATACATCATATATAGGTAAACGTACCTATAACTACATTTAAAATTAACACATTGTTAATCAATTTGTAAAAATAAATAAAAATCATAATAAAATATAACATAAAATAATAAACATTTTTTATGTTTTTATCTAAAAATAATAAAATCATTTATTATTTTAAATCTTATTAATAAGGGATTTTATTCTTATTTTGTCGCGACTAACGTGGACCAATGGGAGGCGAGTCCACATTGGACTCGGCCAACTCCTTGCCCCCAAGGTTTCGCATATGTTAGAAGACGAATACCTCGATTTTTTTCTGATATTTTATGCCCGATGCTTTCACTAATTCTGCTCGCTCCCTTCTTGACTTTTTATCATCGATCATTGCTCTTTCACGCGCGAACAACTCGATCGTTGGATCATTGAATCGAGCAGGAACCACAATCAAGCCTTGCCATGTACATATACTTCTCCTCCTTCCCCATTTTTAATTTGATCCTTCTTGGACTCCCTAAACCCTCAGATTCCATCCCAAACGAGTCGAGCTCGGTGACAACATGTTCCTTGTGGATTTGCAGTGTGTGAAGAGGCGCCAATTGGAGTGATCCACACCACGCTGAAGCTCCGTTGGTGAGGTCCCTGCTCCTAGATCTCATGTAAGAGCCATGCTTCTTTCTTATCTTTTTAGGCAGATTTTAGGTGTAGTTTTTATTTCTAGCTTTTCTTTCATGGTTCGATCTGTTGCTTTAGTGTAAAATTTCGATTTTAGTTCGTTAGAGATCTCAAACTCCGGCCATCATGCTTCGTCGTCCAGCCCTCGTTCCGACCATCTGATCACTCCATCTTCACCTCCCCTCGCTTCTCCACCCTTCTACCTACCCAGGGCCTCTCGATTTTCTCCAGGTCGAACCATCAAGCTCTCCTCCTCCACCTTACGTCGGAGAGCTCTTCCCAGCTTCGTCCTGCTTGTATTCGACTTCAAAAGAGGTCGAGGCAGTTTAACCTTGACCTCTGACCTTTTTCGTGCAGGTCTGAGCCTCGAGGAGCCCATCTGGGCGTTGTTTGGACCTGGACGAGGTTCCCAGGTGCCTCCTTCTTCACCAAGCCGCCGGGACCCTATCAATGGATCCCAGTCATTTTTAAGGCCATCGACAGCTACAGACCACCTTCAGGGACCTCAAGAGCATCTCAGCAGCAAGGGGGAGGTCGAAGGACGAAGCTTCATCAGATTGAAGCTTGGAAGGGATATGTGATGAATCTCCATTTCATCACCTTTATTCTTTCATTTTGTCTTTTAAACCCTATCTAAATGCATGTAAATATCATTATTTTGCATAAATTAACCTTCTTTATTTATTATATAAATACTGCATAAAATACATTGTTTAAAGCCAAAATAAAAGAATAAAGAAGAGAAAAAAAAGAACAAAAGGCCAAAGGTATTTTATGACCCTAAACCCTGAGACCTGGCATCTCGATGACTGGGTCGACATGAATAAAGTAGGGGGAGATAAGCGCCAAAAATCCAATAAATTCCCATTCATCTATTCATCAATAATTCATTTTTGGGACTTATTTTATTTTCTATTCCTTATACATCAAATAAAGAAATGTTGTACATGAAAGTTGTAGATAAAAAATACAAATAAAAATACAAAATTGGGTTTGCACAAAATTAATATATTGTGTACTTTTATACTAATAATAAAAAGCCAAAACCCAAACTTCCCACACCCATATCTCCTCAATAAAAACTCAAAATGCACCAACATCACCTTTAATTGTATATAACTTTTAATGAGCATGGTTTCATTTAATTTGGAGTTAAGGTGTGAAAATTAGGTTTTGGACCCCTATTGTATAGTATATCTGAAATAAATATTCATTTATCTATTCTTTACTTTTTATAATTTTATATTTTTCTATAATTTTACAATATTATTTATAGAATAGGTACATATTTTGAATATAATAAAACCATAAAGGAAACACAAAAAGTAAAATAGTATACATAAATACATAGATGAAATACCTACACTTATACCTATATATTATATACTCCTATTTATTTAAGTGTACAAAATACATCAAGATAATATAATAAAAATATTTTATGTATATAAAATAAGTTATAAATATATAAATTAAGGAAATAAAATAATAAATTCAAAAATCACAAAATAAAAATAAAATATTCCAAACATAGGTCAATATACCTATAAATATACATGTAAAAAGTAACTTATAATAAATAAAATTGTAAAAACAAATAAAAATCATATTAAAATACTACATAAAATAATAAACATTTTATGTTTTACCAAAAAATTATAAAATCGTTTATTAATTTATTTTAAATTAATATAAATTTCAAATATGTTTTATCGTTTAGTGACTTAGGTGGACGAATCACGACCCAACGACAGTTGACCTAGGTCAAATGTCCTCCTTCCAGCCTAGACCTATCAGAATTGCCTTTGACCCCGATTTCCTCAATTTTTCGTGCCTGACTCCTTCACTCTTTGCTCTTGATTCCTTCTGTAAATGCCATCCTCGATTGTTGCTCTTTCATGCATGCATACCTCTTTGGTCTGAGGAGCATTGAGGCACGAGCTCTTGTCGGTCAAAGATCGCCTCCTATATAGTGTCACCTCGAGCCTCCATTAGAATTCGATCCCTCTTCTGCCTTTCAAACCTAATCTTGAACTTCGAGCAACCTTCCTGGTGATAGCAGGAGTATGCTCAGCCATTCAGTGAGGAGTTTGATATGTCAAATCGAGTTGGTCAAGCTCGCCGGAGTCCTACGCCCGAAGATCGCTTCACGTGTGTTCCTGATAAGCTTCTTCTCCTTTCTCTGTATATTTCGATTCTTAAGATTTGCCTTAGGATGTGTTAGGTTTTTATTTCAGCTAAATAGTCTTTGATTTTGTGAAATTGAAATCCATCTCTCACCGGAGCTATGGCTCCGCCGCCTACTCCCGACCATACCCGTTCGTCTCCGCCTTGCCTTTCACCCTTACTCTTTTCCCCTTCGCCTTCCGATCACCCCACACATTCTCATTCCCCTAGATCTTGCACAGATCGAGGAATCAGATCTCCTCCCTCTGCCTTTCACCGGAGATCCTCGCTCCACCTCATCTCACGCCCATTCCACTTCTAGAAGCCATCCTTGGCTTCGCCTTTTCGCCCCCAACTTATTCCTGTAGGAAAGGGAAAAAAATCACCTTTGCAGGGACCCTTGAAGTTCAAACAGAAACTCTAAGTCTGAGGCTGGCCTAGCCAGAACCACTCCGGGGATCCTTGGCCACTTTGAGGAGCTTCACAGAACAAGAATCACTCCAGAAGGTTTTTGAGCCATCTCACTGCAAGGAAGGATGTCAGAGTAGCCCACTCAACGATGAAGCGACATAAAGCAAGGGGAACACACCACACAGATTAGTGGATTGATCGTCACCGTCGGATCGCACGCAGGAGGGGGTAATTTACACTCCATAACCTTGGTTTTTGTATCTTTATTATTTAGTCTTGTAATTTAGTTTTGTAGTTCAAAACTTTTGGTAAATTTGCAGTAAGACACTTAAGCTTTCCTCGAATTACATTCTTGTCCAGTCCACATCGCCTCACGTGCAGTCCCACGTGAGGTGTCGTTTTTGCATGTATATTTTAAAGCCTTGAACTTGGCATATCTCGGATCCTATATAATAAGATCCGGCTTGTCAAGAGAAAACCAACGGAATTTGTTTCATGTGAATCGGACTTCGTTTCGATTTGTTATGATTCTCGGAAGAAAGAGAAGTAAGGAGGGTTAAGAAGTCATTAACCCATAATGACTGTCATTAAGACTAATTAAGTGTGATTAAATAAACTAATGATGGATTGAAAACCGCTAATGATCATTAGCAACACTAATCAATAGTTAGCAAAAGATAAGCGTAAACTGCGAAAGTTAAATCACGATTAGTGAAAGTTAATCACAATTAGTGTTAATTAAGCGTCATTAGCAATCTAGAATCATCTTGAATGTTCTAACTTAAGCCCCAAGTTTGGGATAGGTTTTGGCCAAAACCATGGGCCAAAACCATGGGCTGCTAAACCATGGTTAAGGTCTAAACCATGATTTTCTAACCATGATTAGTGGTTTTCTAGAGCCTATAAATAGACCCCCTACCTAAGGGCTAGGGTCGAGAGGTCGGGAGGAGGGGTGGGAGGCGAGGGAGGAGCACTAGCGAAGCGCTGTAGGGAGAACGAGGAAGAGAAAGATACGATCCTCTCTTAGTTTGTTTTGTAAGCTAAGATTTCAATTCATCCTCTTTTCTTCCAAGCTTTGTTCTTGATTCATCTTTCTTTATGATTCATTTTCTATTGTGGTTTGAGGAGAAATCTTTGTAATACCCTACTTAGGTGCGGGCGACTATGCACGTCAGTGAACCCTGTGATTCGTTACACATTCACTCATCTAAGACGCGTGGTTTCTACCGATCTCCATCGCTTATGTTTCTATTCTTTCAGTTTTGCTGTTGTTTTCCTCACGATTGATTTTATAGAGGAAACTCTTTTCGTTTTTATTTTGAAACATGTCCCGATATAAGGGGAAACTCTGCCGAAATTTTCCGAGAAATATGTCCCAATATAAAGGGAAACTCTATCAAAATTTCCCGAGAAATATGTCCTGATATAAGGGAAACTCTATTGAAATTTTCCGAGAAATATGTCTTGATATAAGGGGAAACTCTGCCGAAATTTTCTTACAAATATCACCCCGTATAAGAGGAAGCTCTGCTGAAATTTCAAGAGAAAATATGTTTTTGACGTTCTTCGTGTTCTTCGCGTTCTTCATGTTCTTCGTTCGTTCTTCGCGTTCTTGACACGTTCTTAGCATTTTTTGATACGAAAATGAAATTCGATCTTTTCAGGAGCCTTAAAACATCCTTTTTAAAAATGAAACACGATAAAGCCTTGCATACACGAGAGAGAGCTCGATTAGGTAACAAAATCCTTCCTTTTGCTGTGGGGTTTTCAAACGAGATTATTGAAATTCTTGATTTTATTCTATAAAGAACCCTAATTTTGGCTATGTTTGATAAAGTCTGAACAGTTGCTTTGTGATTCCCACTAAAATAAGGTTTAAGCATCAAATCGATGCGGTGGCTTTGAAAGTTAGGGTTGGGAGTTAAAATAGGCATAAATAGGAGTATATATGCATATGAATAATATATATGTGAGTCTATACTAAGTACTGCTGATTATGCAAAACGAAGACTTAACGAAAGAATTACATCATGGGAATTGATGTGGTTTGAGTTGGATCCTGAAAAGGATCATGTATCACGTTAAGGATGACTGGGAGTACAACTACAGGTCGGGCATGCAACCTGTAAGTTTGTCGGAAGGAACCCGTATTAGTGTTTCCCTACCTAGGTGGTACACGGTTGCCCTGTTATGATAAGTGCGCACGAAATGAATGTTTTGCAACACGTGGTATCGGGAGCCAATATCTTCGGGTTGAACGACAGAAGATGTGGTCGTGCCATGTGGAGGCACGGGTGGTTCAATAGCGGCTGGGTCACGATAATATGTATCTAAAGCCGCTAGGTTATATGATTAAATGTTAGCCTGAGGTTTTAAGCAACTGAGTCCTCGAGGATGGTGTGCTCATTTGTTTTCCAGGCTAAGGGTTTGAGACCCTGTTTAATAAAATAAAAGAAAATTGTCGGGGTAGTATTGGAGGATTTATTGAGGCGATGTGCGGCGGCATAAGCTTACCAAGATCAACGCAATCTCCAATCCCGAAGTATATACAGCGTCGGAGTCCTTATTGTGGTGAGGTAATTCCCTGGACTAATCCCTGACGTAGAATAGAAAGGAATATGACTTAAATTAATGAGAAGGAATGAAACTTTTTGTGATAACAAGTTTTGAAAAATTACCCATTTGTTTTTTTCCCTTCTTCGTTACTTAGCATTCGCTAATTTTTATCTTATGATTTATAGAAAACCCAACATGTATCGGTGAGCCAACACAAGGACTTTAGTAGACATCCAGACAACCACCGTAGCTTTACTTTGTAAGGTAGTTAGTAATCTTTGGTATATTTTCCTTTCAAGCTGATGTACATGTAAATGGTTATAGTGGGACAATGTATTATCTGAACTTTATTTTATGAATGGAAAAGTGTTGAAATACTTTCTTTTGAATATACTTTATTTGCAGTCTGTTTCTGAATGTTAGTTGTGATTGCTGAATAAATTATTACTGAGTAACCAGATCCGGCTATGGAAGGATCCGATGGTCCGGAATTTGGGTCGCGACAGATTGGTATCAGAGCTTGGTTACTCCATTAATTTATTTAGTAATTAACAATTATAAGTGGTATTCAGAAAACTAAGGTTGTATTAAGATCTTTTGATCTTAATAAATGACTGCAGTACCATTCACAAGTCATTGTCCCTTATGTACATCATGCTAAGACATATAGGATATGACCTTTGACCTTGACTCATCCCAGGATCATGGCAGACCAAGATGTGTCTAGACAATTAGCGGCTATGATGGCAATGCTCCAAGACATGGGGCAAAGGCAACAAGCATTGGAGGAGATGCTCAATGCACAAGCTGTGAGACCCGAGGCATCTAAGCCTGCGCATGCTAGGATTGAAGGTTCTGTCCATCTTTCTGAGGAAGAATTTAGTTACCATCCTTCAACTGAGTCTGCTCCTACCCTGACTGAAGGAGCAATGGAGAAGGCCCTTCTTAGACAGCAAACATTACTAGATAATTACTGAAAGGGAAAAATTCCTCGATTCAAAGGTGTAGAGACACCTGCCGAAGCTGAGTTATTGCTTGATGACGTTACTAGGATGTTGAGGATAATTCATGCACCAGTTGACACCTGGGTGCACTTTGCTGATTACTCCCTAGCAGATTACACAAGACGATGGTGGAGAGCAATTTCAAAGAAATTAGCAGATGCTATTCCATGGGATATCTTTTAAGAGAGGTTCCGAGCTCACTTCTGTCCCTCTCATTAGGAAGAATTAAAGAGGAGAGAGTTGGCTTCTCTTAATCAGGGTTCTAAGACCGTATGAGATTATCATATCCACTTTACTGAGCTACTACGTTACTCACCAACTCTAGAAGCTTCACCAGAAGAGTGTCTTACCAAATTCGTTAGCGGTCTTCAAGGAGATCTACGAGAAAAGCTTGCTGGTTTTAGAGCTACAACCGTAGATGAAACAATGGACATCGCCTCTCGTATTGTGATGGAGAGGGATGAAAACCGCCAAAGAAGAAGTTTCC
This sequence comes from Ottelia alismoides, assembly GCA_037367405.1. Taxonomy (NCBI): domain Eukaryota; kingdom Viridiplantae; phylum Streptophyta; class Magnoliopsida; order Alismatales; family Hydrocharitaceae; genus Ottelia; species Ottelia alismoides. The sequence continues at coordinate 1,384,086 of JAZKJV010007890.1, read as the reverse complement.
ACTTTAATGGTGGACCATCTAAAAGCAAGGCACATTATAACCGTAGAGATCGTTGTTATCATCCAGTCGGTTCCAATATAAGCTCACCACATACCTTGGGTCAGGAATTATCAGGAAGAGGGGGTTTCTCTAGACCTCCACTATATCCTCGCGACTCAACACCAAGAACTAGTACCTCTATGGTTGGTCTTCAGCTCAGACAGGAACATGTGCATGTTATCACTGTCATCAAGAAGGTCACATTAGGAAAGACTGTCCGCAGTTGAGAGGTTCAGGATTTAAACCAACTCCGATTAACAGTATAACATCCACCCCGAGCAATGGAGCAACACGCGGAGGAAGACATGGTAGAGTTCGTGGCTCACAAGGAGCATGCCCTACACAACAACCACCACAAAGCGTTGTGAGTTCTAGCTTGCCTATTCCTAATGGCTAGCTCAATGCAATTACTGAAGAACAAGCCTATAATTCAGGCACGGTCGGATGAGGTATTGTTACTATTCATGGCTTTTCAGTACATGCCTTATTTGATTCTGGTGCTTCACATTCATTTATTGCTCGACGGTTAGTACCCACTTTGGGTAAGGAACCAGTAGAAGCACAAAAATCCTATCTGATCAAGGGACCAGGAGGACAAGTATTTATAATCCGAGAAATCCTGGATGATTGTGTAGTACTTATAGCAGGACATCGGTTACCTGTTTCCATATTACTTATTAAAATGGATGACTTTGATCTCATTCTTGGGATGGATTAGCTAGAAAGGCATCATGCATGCCTTGATTGTTTCCAGAAGACAGTAAATTTTCACATTCCTAACTCGATAGAGTTCCAATTTATTGGAAAGACATCGAGTGATGATGTCAAGTACATATCTACTTTAAAGGCTCAACAACTGTTAGAACAAGGGTGCCAAGGCTATTTAGCTTATGTATCCACTACATCAGGGTCAGAAAGAATGATAGAAGATGTGCCTATAGTGTGCGAGTTTTCTGATGTATTTCTAGAGGAACTACCTGGATTACCACCTGAGCGAGAGATTGAATTTGAAATCTCTCTTATACTTGATACTCAACCTATCTCTATCCCTCCATATAGGATGGCACCAGCTTAGTTACGAGAGTTAAAGGCACAGTTGCAAGAACTATTAGATAAAGGATTCGTTCCTCCTAGTACTTCACCATGGGGAGCACCTGTCATATTTGTCATGAAAAATGATGGGTCAATGCGGTTGTGCATTGACTATAGACAACTAAACAAGAAGACCGTAAAGAACAAGTATCCTCTGCCAAGGATAGATGATCTCTTTGACCAGTTACATGGTTCGACTGTGTATTCCAAGATTGACTTAAGATCTGGATACCATCAGTTGAAGATAAAAGATGCGGATATCCCCAAGACAGCCTTTCGAACTAGATATGGACATTATGAATTCTTAGTTATGCCTTTTGGACTGACAAATGCCCCAACAGCTTTCATGGATCTCATGAATATGGTATTCAAGGAGTTCTTAGATCACTTTGTAGTAGTCTTTATTGATGATGTGCTTATTTACTCCAAGGATAAGTATCTGCATGAACATCATCTCAGGCAGGCACTTGAAACTCTAAGGAAGAACAAACTGTATGCTAAATATAACAAATGTGACTTCTGGCTATTTGAAGTATCTTTCTTAGGTCGTGTTATTTCTGGGAAAGGTATATCAGTTGATCCTACAAAGGTTAATGCGGTGATGAGTTGGGAACGCCTGAAGACTGTCACAGAAATATGATTTTTTCTGGGATTAGCTGGATATTATAGAAGATTTGTGAAGGACTTTTCACAAATAGCATTGCCAATGACTAGGTTGACCCCGAAGGAAGTTCCATTCATATGGTCAGATGCATGAGAAATTAGTTTCCAAACACTGAAAGAATGCCTAACATCTGCACCCATCCTTACTCTACCCTCTAGGAGTGAAGGGTTTACAGTGTACACTGATGCGTCTAAAGAAGGACTTGGGGCAATACTTATGCAACATGGTAAGGTAGTTGCGTATGCATCACGACAGCTCAGGACACATGAAAAGAACTACCCAACACATGACCTTGAATTAGTTGCTGTAGTTTTTGCTTTAAAGATATGGAGACATTACCTCTATGGTATTACTTTTGAAATCTTCATTGATCATAAAAGCTTGAAATATCTATTTGATCAGACGGAACTCAATATGAGACACAGACGGTGGCTAGAGTTGTTGAAAGACTATGATTGCACTATCTCCTACCACCCTAGTAAGGGGAACGTCGTAGCAGATGCCCTTAGAAGAAGAACTTATTCACCTGGGTTGGTGAGTGCTATCCACTTCTGGGGTTTACTATCATTGTTAGGTGAATGGAAACCATTTGATAGTAGTGCTGATACTATAACTATTCCTCACCGATACAAACCAGAGATCTGGGATAAGATAAAGAAAGGACAGGAGGATGATCCAGTCCTTAAAGACTTAAGACAACAACTTGAGAAGAATGAGATAGAGGGATTCCAGATACAAGATGGGTTACTGTATAACCATCATAGAGTTTGTGTACCAAACACACCTGAACTAAGGAAAGACATCTTATGTGAAGCGCACTGCTCAAGATTATCTATTCATCCAAGAATTACAAAGATGTATAAGGATCTTCATTCATACTTTTGGTGGCCGGGAATGAAGAAAGATGTTGCTGAGTTTGTGAATTCATGTTTCACTTGCCAGCAGGTAAAGGCTTCACACTAAAAGTCACCAGGATTATTGCAACCCCTCCCTATACCTGAGTAGAAATGGGAAAGCATTTCCATGGACTTCGTTACTGGCTTACCTCAGACGACTGGTAGTAAAGATAGTATCTGGGTTATAATAGATCATCTGACAAAGGTAGCACACTTTATTCCGATAAGCTTATCTTTCACTCCAGACCAGCTTGCGGAGTTATATATTACACATGTGATTCACCTCCATGGTATTCCGAAGGAAGTAGTTTCTGATCGAGATTCACAATTCACCTCACACTATTGGGAGAACTTCATGAAAGCCTTAGGTACACAACTATGCTTGCGTACAACATATCATCCACAAAGAGATGGTCAGTTAGAACGTACGATTCAGACACTAGAGGATATGCTACGAGCGTGTGCCTTAGAATGGAAGGGATCATGGATTAAACATTTACCTCTTGCATAATTCACATACAACAACAGCTACCATACAAGTATTGGCATGGCACCATTTGAAGCACTTTATGGACGTAGGTGTACTACTCCTTTGTGTTGGCAAGAGGACGGGATAAAGAACCTTTATGATTCAGATACACTGCAAGAGACACGAGAAGCTGTAGAGCTTGCTCGAAAAAGACTATTGACTGCGCAAAGTCGCCAGAAAAGCTATAGTGATAGTAGGAGAAGAAACCTTGAGTTTGAGGTAGGTGACTTTGTATTTCTCAAAGTATCACCTATGAAGGGAATTCAAAGGTTTGGTATGCGTGGGAAGTTAACACCCAGGTTCGTGGGTCCCTTTGAAATTATTCAGCGGATTGGAAAAGTTGCCTATAGACTTGCGCTTCCTCCACATCTTTCGGCAATACATGATGTTTTTCATGTATCAAATCTGAGAAAGTATGTTAAGGATCCCGAGCATAAGATAAGTTATGATGATTTACATGTTGAGCCAGACTTGACATACCAAGAGTTACCTATGCAAATACTTGACAGGGATATCAAGAAGTTGAGAAACAAAGAGGTGCCTCTAGTTAAAATATTATGGCGAATCAAGAGTTTGAAGAAGCCACATGAGAACCTGAGGCGGAAATGAGAGAGAAATACCCCTACTTGTTTAAGTAATAACACTATGTATTGTATATCTTCTTTATAAATGAAATGACGTTCATTCTCTTTAAGGTTATTATGGTTTCAATCCTCTTTAAGGTTGTTATGCCTGCATTTCTAGTCTCGAGGACGAGACTTTCTTTAAGGTTGTTATAATTGTAAAGCCTTGAACTTGGCATATTTCGAACCCTATATAATAAGATCCGGCTCGTCAAGAGAAAACCAACGGAATTTGTTTCGTGTGAATCGGACTTCGTTTCGATTTGTTATGATTTTCGGAAGAAAGAGAAGTAAGGAGGGTTAAGAAGTTATTAACCCATAATGACTGTCATTAAGACTAATTAAGTGTGATTAAAGAAACTAACGATGGATTGAAAACCGCTAATAGACAAAGTTAATCAAGATTAGTGTTAATTAAGCGTCATTAGCAAATCTAGAATCATCTGGAATGTTCTAACTTAAGCCCTAAGTTTGGGATAGGTTTTGGCCAAAATCATGGGCCAAAACCATGGGCTGCTAAACCATGGTTAAGGTCTAAACCATAGTTTTCTAACCATGGTTAGTGATTTTCTGGAGCCTATAAATAGACCCCCTACCCATTCATTCTCTACGTTTTCCACTACCACCACCGCCCCAAGGGCTAGGGTCGAGAGGTCGGGAGGAGTGGGAGGCGAGGGAGGAGCGTGAGCAAATCGCTGCCGGGAGAACGAGGAGGAGAAAGGTATGATCCTCTCTTAGTTTGTTTCGTAAGCTAGGATTTCAATTCATCCTCTTTTCTTCCAAGCTTTGTTCTTGATTCATCTTTCTTTCCGATTCGTTTTCTGTTGTGGTTCGAGGAGAAATCTGTGTAACATCCTACTTAGGTGCGGACGGCTATGCACGTCAATGGTGTCTACCGATTCTCCATCGCTTATGTTTCTATTCTTTCAGTTTTGCTGTTGTTTTCCTCATGATTGATTTTATAAAGGAAACTCTTTTCGTTTTTATTTTGAAATATGTTCTGATATAAGGGGAAACTCTACCGAAATTTTCTGAGAAATATGTCCCGATATAAGGGGAAACTCTGTCGAAATTTTCCAAGAAATATGTCCCGATATAAGGGGAAACTCTGTCGAAATTTTCCGAGAAATATGTCCTGATATAAGGGGAAACTCTGCCGAAATATTCCTAGAAATATCATCCTGTATAAGGGGAAGCTCTGCTGAAATTTGAACAGAAAATATGTTTTTGACGTTCTTCGTGTTCTTCGTGTTCTTCGCGTTCTTCGTGTTCTTCGTTCGTTCTTCGTTCGTTCTTCGCGTTCTTGATACATTCTTAGCGTTTTTTGATACGAAAATGAAATTCGATCTTTTCAGGAGCCTTAAAAAATCCTTTCTAAAAATGAAACATGATAAAGCCTTGCATACACGAGAGAGAGCTCAATTAGGTAACGAAGTCCTTCCTTTTGCTGTTGGGTTTTCAAACGAAATTATTGAAATTCTTGATTTTATGTTCTGTTCTATAAAGAACCCTAATTTTGGCTATTTTTGATAAAATATGAACAATTGTTTTATGATTCCCACTAAAATAAGGTTTAAGCATCAAATCGATGTGATGGCTTTGAAAGTTAGGGTTTGGGAGTTAAAATAGGCATAAATAGGAGTATATATGCATATGAATAATATATATGTGAGTCTATACTAAGTATTGCTGATTGTGCAAATCGAAGACTTAACGAAGGAATTACATCATAGAAATTGATGTGGTTTGAGTTGGATCCTGAAAAGGATCATGTGTCACGTTAAGGATGACTGGGAGTAGAACTACTGGTCGGGCTTGCAACCTGCAGGTTTGTCGGAAGAAACCCGTATTGGCGTTTCCCTACCTAGGTGGTACATGGTTGCCCTGTTATGATAAGTGCGCACAAAATGAATGTTTTGCAATGCGTGGTTCGGGGAGCCAATATCTTCGGGTTGAACGACGGAAGATGTGGTCGTGCCATGTGGAGGCACGGGTGGTTCAATAGCGGCTGGGTCACGATAATATGTATTTAAAGCTGCTAGGTTATATGATTAAATGTTAGCCCGAGGTTTTAAACAACCGAGTCCTCGAGGACGGTGTGATCATTTGTTTTCCGGGCTAAGGGTTTGAGACCCTATTTAATAAAATAAAAGAAAATTGTCGGGGTAGTATTGGAGGATTGGTTGAGGCGACGTGCGACGGCATAAGCTTATTAAGATCAACGCAATCTCCAAATACAAAGTGTCCACAGCTTCGGAGTCCTTATAGTGGTGAGGTAATTCCCTGGACTAATCCTTAACGTGGAATAGAAAGGAATATGACTTAAATTAATGAGAAGGAATGAAACTTTTTGTGATAACAAGTTTTGAAAAATTATCCATTTGTTTGCTTTTCCCTTCTTCATTACTTAGCATTCGCTAATTTTTATCCTATGATTTATGAAAAATCCAACAGGTATCGGTGAGCCAATGTAAGGATCTTAGTAGACATCTATACAACCACAATAGCTTTACTTTGTAAGGTAGTTAGTAATCTTTGGTATATTTTCCTTTCAAGTTGATGTACATGTAAATGGTTATAGTGGGACAGTGTATCATCTGAATTTTATTTTATGAATGGAAAAGTGTTGAAATACTTTCTTCTGAATATACTTTATTTGTAGTCTGTTTCTGAATGTTAGTTGTGATTGCTGAATAAATTATTGCTGAGTAACCAGATCCGGTTATGGGAGGATCCCATGGCCCGGAATTGGGGTCGCGACATATATCCTTGTGGGTATTTATATTTCATTTTGATCCTGAAACATTAACTATTAGTTGAATACTATTGGGATATTAGCACATTTATCCCTACCTTTATTTTTAATTGCAAAAATGCCCCTACAAGTTCATTTTTTTGTGCATGTTTTCTATTTATTAAATTTATCATCCATGCTCCAAAAAATCTCAAAAAATAGGGTTACGTGCATGCTAGTGTACACAGTAACGCTCTATTTTTGTATTTTGATTTTAGGCACTTTTAATATTTATTAAAAATCAAAATATCATATTTGGTTCATATTTTACTTATAAATACCAAAAAACTAAAAAATGATTTGAAAAATTACAAAAGTTATCCCCTATCTATTTTCATATTTTCAAAAATCAACTAAAAATATAAAAGAAAACCTAAGAATACCAATTTTTTCTAAAATTTTTAGAAAATTCATTAAAATTCCAGAAAAAACATTTCTTTATTATGTAATTTTCCTTTTTAAGTATATATTTATTAAAAAATAGTTTTGGGGTTTTCTCTGGTGGTTGATATTTTTAAAAATAAAAAATACTTTTGTTTGCTTCATTGTTCCCTATTTTAACTTTTTAGTTCAATTTAAAAATACTAAAATTATGCAAAAATAGTCAAAGAATTATAAAAATATTAGAAAAATATTAAAAACACAAAAATATATTTTTCTGGAATTATACATATTTTTATACCTATTTTTACTTATATATCTCTAGATACATATATTAGCTGCATATTTTTAGCATATACTTATATTATTATTTTCTTTTGACCTTCATTTTAGTTTGCTTTATTTTCAAAAGCTAATAATACAAAAACATTTTCAAAAATTAAAAATTAAATAAAAATTTTGAAAAATAAAAAATCCACAAAAATCATAAATTTGCGAAGTGTGAAAAGATAATTTTTGTGTGATTTTCAATCTCATTTGCTCTACACCTTTGTTTCTTGTTTTTGACCACTACATATTTGTCACTATACATCTTTAGCAGGGTATAATAAATTTTAGCCGAATCTGATTAATTTCTTAATTATTGTGTGGATTAATTATTGATTGAGCTCGGGCTTTGCTAGTGGCCGCCTTAGCGACAACATATCTTTGCTTCCATGAGGACATCAGTTTGGACCCTTGAAAAACCTCTGTCATCAAATGGCGTTGTTGCTAGGGAGCATCGATTTGTGGAGTAGTTTTGTCTTTTATACTGCTTAGCCATTTCTTCATTTATTTCCTTTTATTTGATTATCAATTTTAGAAATGTCTGACACCTTCTCTTTTGACTTCTTACGAGGGACCGTGGATCGAGGGATCACCTACATGATTCTACGCAGCCTTGGGATGAGGAGTCGACTATTCTGACCTAGCCGGCAGAAGAGAGTAGGAGCCTCTTGAGAAAGAGAGAGAGACAGTAGCCTAGCATATGATTTTTTGTTTCATTTGTGAGAGAGTCATTTACTTTTGCACTTAATTTATAATAATATAGGTACATTGGGCTTTGGACACTCGGGCCCAATTTCCAAGTATTTGTTCACTTGGGGGCTCACCGTAGTTTTCTCGTATTTTCTTCATCTTCTACCTATTTTCCCTTTCCATTTATTTTATTTGTTTTCCGCAATTTATACTTTTCGCCTTATTTTTCTTTATTTTATGGAATGATCCCTTAGCATTTTAGGTTGCTTGATCGTGTAAACTAAGGGTAAACACCAAACTATCTTTGCATGCACCTATAGTCTTCGTGTTTGTACTTAGTTTAATTAATTATTGAACACTTAGTTTTGAAACCACTACCGAGAGAGGTCATATACAACGCTTGCAGGACCCACTGTGGTGGGCACTGAGTGGCATCGAATACCGGCCTTAGGTTTCATTCTTAGTTTTTAGCATTTGATTCTTCACGCGTAGCATTGCCTTTATAGAACGATTTCCGTGTGCATATTGGCATATATCATAAGTTTAAAAAAATCATGTTTTGCATCCCACATGGAGAGCGCTGGGAAGCACTGTAAGTCTTCTAACCAATCATTCATCATTTAGGCACTAAGGTGAGATTTCCATCTTAGTGTCGCCTTGCATTGCTTTGCCGTTCTCTTCTATTTTTGAGCATATAGGAATTTAAAGAAAATACAAAAAAATCAAGCATTTGTATTGAATCTACTCAAAGCATGAGATAACATAAAAAGATAAAAAAGGGGATGCTAAAGATACTTGACCTAAATAAAATTGATTAGTTGGACTCACTGCATTGGGTGAGAAAAGCCCAAATTGTATTCAGGTACCTTCTAGATAGAGCGAGGCACACCTCTTAAGGGATAGAGCCAAAAACCCGATCTGTGGCTGCCTCAACAATCACCTGGGACCAGCGAAGTACCGACGCTCCTATCGTATGTGACCGAGTAGGGCCTTGTCGAGCATGGTGTTCTCGCCTTGTGTGGAGCATCCGACTTGGTCCGACATACTGAGCTTAGTCTACGCCCTCACGGGGGTGTCTGTCTCATCAGTTCATGTTCGAGTACCAAAGTATTTGGGTTCGCCATTATCGGTTTCCTCTCTCTATTTCTTTAGTTGAGTAGCCACTCAGGCATGAGGTTTAGTACCGTAAAGAGCACAGATCACATGATACATATGAGGTGGAACAAGTACGGGGAGACTCATCCCAACAGTACACACTCTCCTCTAGGGCTAGCCCCTTAAGGACTCGTGACAACAATTTTACCTGAATCAATAACCCCAAAAATGAAAAAATAAAAGTAGTCGAACTCTTACGGCTCCACGGGTTAAGTTGGTGAATCCATTGTTTGAGGTTTGATTACTTAGTTTCATTTAGGTCAAAGATCAAAACCATTACTTAGTTTCATTTAGGTCAATGATAAAAAAACATCTCACATTTGCATCACTTTTGCTTATATCTGCATTCATCCATTTTGGTCCTTGCTCACTTTGAGCCATTCTACTGTTTTACACGCCTTTTTTTCTCGTTGACCTCCGTATCCTTCCTCCATATCAATCTTCCTCTTAACCTTCAAGATGGTGATGCATGGATGGCTTAGTCGGGACTCACCGACACCCACATCAATTCCGTGCCGCCGACATCTCCGATAATTCGGGGTGATTCCCAGGTCCATGGTTCATACTCCATGAACCATCCTCAGGACTCCCAGCTTCTTCTTCGTCACCCAGACGAGGAACACTCTCTTTCCGAGTTCTTCCCATTCTAGATGGAGATTGATTTTACTCCATATTCTTCTCCATCCCTAATAAGATTCTGAATTGACCCTAACTCTGAATTATTTTCTCTAACTAGTGCTTGCATACAGAATGATCATGGTGTATTTCCTATTATATATCTTGACCTTGATCTCGAGCCAGATTCAAAGGTGGAACCAGGAGTGGCTCCCACAAGAAGAGGAAAGGGACCACAACCCCAACCAGTTGAAGAGCTAGATTAGGAGGAAGGGCATCACACAACTCAGAACGACGTCAATAGTCAGCTCCTCGCATTAATCCAAGCCATACAACAGCAGTTGACGAACCAAGGATTAGCCCAGGTTGCCTTCCAGGAGAAGCTTAATGATCTGAGGAGAAGGTCCGATGAGAGGGACGACAGACGAGAGGATGACCTGAACATAGAGTATGACTTTCATAGGGATGATGTAGAGGAAAACTATTCAGTAGGTGGATTCAGATTCCACCCATTCATGCCCATTTCGAGCTAAAGCTACAATTCTTGTCTTTGCTCCCAACATTCCATTGGAACATGACCGAAGAACCGTACATCCACTTGCAATAGTTCGGCCGCATCTGTGCTACAACACACTACCCCAATATCCCTCTAGGGGTAATCGAGATGAATGCTTTTCCTTTCAGCCTCCAAGACAAGGCCATGTATTGGGTCTATCAGTTGGGGAAGGTACTCATGACCTATGAAGAGCTAAAATCTGCATTTCTTCACAAATTCTACCCTCTCGGTCACTTGAACCAGATGTGCACTTGCATCTCCAGCTTCTTCCAGCAACCCCACAAAATAATACATGAAGTGTGGGAAACATTTAAAGATCTACAAAAGAAGTGTCCCCACCATGACATTCCAAAGACTAGTCTTGTCCAACACTTCTTTGGTGGGCTGACATTGGAGAGCCAAAAGCTAGTAGATGCAGCTTGTAGTGGCTCGTATTTTAACAAGGATGAGGATGTCGCTTGGGACATTTTTAAGGAGATGGCCAAAGGAGAGGCATCTCAATCCTCATATCGTGCCTATATGAAGATGCCCATAGCTAGCCACAAGTCATTCAACACGGCTGCTCATGCAGAGGACAAGGACGAGAGTTCCAGCCTGAGCATTTGATGAATCTGTGATTCATCACTCCAAAAGTAAAAAATAGAGCCTTGTTCCCGAGAAAATAGAGGCATATTTCCCCTTATATTGCATAAATAGCATTCATGCATATATTCATAACTCATGCAGTTTAGCAGCTCATTTGCATTTAAATAAGAAGCCAAAAATCCCCTTTGTAAAATAGCCAATAAAGCCTGAGAACCCCTGTACATTAGAATGCAAATAAAGCCCTCATGCAAACTCCGAATTAGGTCTACTTACTCTTAGAATACTACACATTAAAAGACCTTTAAAATGAGACTAATTTCATTGAATTTGGAGCTTGTATGAGAAAGTTGGGTTTTTGGGCCACTTTGTATACTACATATGCATATCTATGTATCCTTGTATTTATGTATAATATTTGACCTCATCTCCGTCTTTGGTCAACATGAAACTTGTAGAGCTCATCGAGATCTACAACTTTCATGTTTTGAGTTTTTCCAAATTCGGTCCCCTCTTCTCTCTACACATGCATCTTATTCCAGCCACTCACAGCAGGCCACGTGGCGCCCTCTGGTTGCGCCACGCGGCCCGCCTCCCATCGCCTCATCCGCCTGCGTACTCAGCCGTTGGATCTCGCTTCAGATCCAACGGCCCAGCCTTTTCCACGCACGCCCCTTGCCTGGACCATCCGATCATCTCCTGCATTGATCTACGCCGCTCGTTCGCGCTTTCACCAGAGCCCTCCACGTGGCAGCATCTACGCCGCTTGATCATACCCTTGATCTCTCAATCGCAGCCGCCCTTCTCCCAGCGAATCACGGCCCTCTGATCAACATCATCTCCTCATCCAGGCCGTTCGCTCGCGCTTCGCTAGCAGCGCGCCACGTGGCTCCATCACAGCCCATCATCTCTGCGCCCCAGATCTAATCCTACCCGACCAGCTCTCCCTTGATCCCCACCGTTGGATCACAAGATCCAACGGTGGAGACCTTGTCTCCTACCTCCGGGCGCCCCTCTCTCCCACGTCCCTTGCCTTGCGGGAGGGGCGCCCCCTTTCTATTTCCGGCTGCACGTCAGCTTCCCTCTTCCATCGCTGACACCCCCACGACGTCACCCACTCGTCCCTCTCCCTCGCCGTATACCTCACGCTCCACCACTCCCACCAGAGTCGCCCCACGTCGACCACCAACCTCGCATCGTCACCAGCCAACCCACCACCTTCACCTTATAAATACGTCGCCACCGGCAACGTTCACCCCCATCCGCCACTCCAGAGAGCTTCCCTGAGCTCCGAGCTTTAGATTGGTGACAACAATTCGACGATTCCGTGAGCGACGAAGGGCTTCTTCTCCGGCGAGATCCACGGCACCGCCGCCGTGTTGCAGCCGCTCCTCCGAGTAGCTGCACGAGCTCGGGACCCTACCGATCCCTAGAGCGACAACCATGGAACTCGAGACCGAGCTCCGATCCCCAGGTATCCCTCCATCCATCGTCCGATCTTTCTCGTATTTTTCTCCTATTTCTCCGACTTTATTCGCCGCCACCGGCCACCTTCTCGCTTCCAATCCACCTCGACGAGCTTCGCGTCGAAGCTCCCATCCTCGCTGTCCCATCTACACACTCCGACGACGCCTCTCGCACTATTCTGACCAACAGCTCCGCCATTTGGCCGGAGCTCATCTCCAGCGCACCTCCTTCACACCGTAGGCCTCGCCGACCATCTACATCTCTCCACGAGCACTCGCACGCCTAGGCTATCTCTTCTAACTCCCTGCAGGTACTTGGCTTCTCACTGAACGGAAGCTCGCCGGAGACGCTATTGAGCTTCATCGACAGAGACACCGGGGCCCTCTCCGACGCTCCCGAGACCACCATCATCTCCGCCTCCACGCCGCGAAGCTTCCGGGCGATCTCCGACAAGCCGGAGAGCATCAGCAACACGAGGAAGGACGGGCGGAGCTACAGCCCGATCGCCGGAGCCCCGCCTTCTCCTCCGTAGGAGGCGGAGGGCCGTCGAGGAAGAAGAGCAGCTGCCGTTCGATCAAACGATCGAACGGCCCTCACGTCGCCACGCGTCCCCTCACCGCAGCCGTCCTCAACCGTTGATCGCTCCCCAGATCTGACGGGTCCTCCCGTTGCCACGTGTCTTCACTGCCACCCGTTGGATCGATCTTGATCCGAACGGTCCGAATCACGCCACGTCGACATATACCGAGCCTTAGCCCCAAGCCTAGGCTCGGGCGACCCGAGGCTACTCCGAGCCGCAGTCCGGACCTCCAGAGAGCCCGAACCTCGATCCGAGCCGCCGCAGCCATCCGAGCCTAGGCCACCCACGTGAGGAGCACGTGCGGCCTGGGTAAATTGCACCGAGGCCCAGGAGCTTCCCAAAATTGCAAAGAGGTCCCTGTGAAGCAGACCCCACGTGAGGAGCACGTGCCTTGTGGAGAATTTGCACAAGAGTCCCCCACATTATAGATAATTGCATTTTCGTCCCTGTCTGCATATTTGCTTATTGTAATTTTAAATTTCCTGTATTGCATTTACACCCTTGTGTTTGCACGCATCCCTAGATTGCATTTTACATCATTTTGAAATTCTAAAAATTGCATTTTGTTGGAAATTTTGTCCTCTGTCTATTGGTCCACGTGTCATCTTTTTGTAAGTTCATTTGAATTATTAATGAATTAATTGGTGAATTGTTGACATATTTTGCCCAGTGACACCTTTTGATTTATAGTTAATTCTTTATGCTTCAAAAATTCATTAAAAATTCAAAGTAGCTTAAGGACATCATTTTTAACATACCATAAAAATTTCATAGCATTTGCACGCATATCGAGGCCTAAATAAATTGTTAAGTGATTTTCTTAGATTAATTTTAATTAATTCATTTCACAATGAAATTAAGTTCTGTTAATTTTCCTAGGTCCCTTCTCATTAGAGCCACCTAGGATAATTTTAGTTCTTGGAAAAATTGTGGTTTGATATTGATTAAAAATTAAATACTGAAAATCACCCTGTCTGTTTATTTAATTCACAGTAAATTTATTTAGTGTCGAAAAATTCCAAAAAAATTAGTGTAGGTCATTTTCATCACCATTAATCATCTGGTCAATTTTCAGAATTTTTGGACTTCATTTGATATCATAATTAAATTGAACATTAAATTGGCCTGCATTGTCCCCATAAGTCTGCATAGAAAATAAAGACAAAAAAAGGTTACTCCTCGTAAATCAACACTCGGATCCTTGCTTAAATTCACCTAAGGAGACAGATGCCTCCCTGAGATCGACCTTGGACTTCCACCAAGTAAAAAAATATTGCCGCTTAAAATTAACTTCATATTAATCCATAAGTGGTTTTTGATTAACCCCTCGTATCCGACTGCAACGAATCACATTAATTAATTTGGACATTAATTTGACCAAATTAACTTAGGGTGCGGGAGCGTTGTCAGCATTATAAGGAGCCACCTGTCCAAAGTTGATATCATTGAGAAGAGGTCTCAGGACCTCGACAAACTTGCAGTCATTGAGAAGAGGACCCATGGCTTGTAGAAGCTCGATTTGATCTTCTAACAACTGGAGCAGCTCGTTCGGGCATTGAATGCCAATGCCTACAATTCTGTATCTGCCACTATCGAAACTCCCGCTAAGTAGAAGGAGCCAACACCAACACAACCTCCTCAGTCGAGTCTCCCACCACCCTGAACTATTCATCATGTGTGTTATGTGTAGACCCTGGAGCAACCCCTGTAGCCCCAAACACAGATGGTTGTCTATCAACCAGAGTTGCAGCCAGCCTATCCCAAGCAGTTCTATCCACCTTCGCCACTTATTCAGGAAGTCCATGGTGTCTGGAACAATGAAGCACAACTGACCTGTCCTCAGAGACAACCTCAGGGTCAGAACATGGGCAACATGCCTGATCACTAACAATAACAGGATGAAAGATCCTACTAGCCCTCTCATCAGCAACAACCTCCGTACTACAGCAACACTTGGAGGCAGAATTATCAGCAAATTCCTTAGCAGTCCGGTTACCATAGTCAGGGTTACCATCAATAGCAATAGCTGCTCAATACTAGCACAAATACTCCATTCCTCCTCAGTATTCCCAGTACTCCTCAGTCCCCCTCCCTCACTACCAGAATCACCAGGGGTACCAACAACAACCTCCCCACAGTACCAGAGGCCTACACAGGCAGAATCTTCTAAGGTTGTACCGGTAAACCCGACCCTGGATTTGTTGGCTCAGTTAGTGAAAATATGTTTGAGATGACCCATAAGATTGATAACATGTCGACCGCAAAAAAAAATCATACCAGCCCAGGTCGAAGCCAACACGAACAATTCCGATACAAGGAACATGTAGCTTGTAGTGAACTGCCTAATTAAGGTAGAAATGAATTGTTTATATCTAACGTTATTACTCTCAGGAGTTGTAGAACACTGCCGACATCAAGCACCGTGAAGGGAAATAATCTAGCGTCTGATGAGGAGTCATCAGCCCAACCAACATCAGGGCCAGATACCATTTTTGGAGGAGCACCCGAACCAAAAGGCCAAAAAAATGAAGAAAATTCAAAAATACAAAAAAATATGATAGGGACACATGCTTGGTGGAGACCCGCTAGCTCTGGAGACACCTGCACGTGCAGTATCCCCAGCACCAGTTCCAGAGAAGCCACCACATGCAGCAAATCCGAAGACAGTCAAGGAATCCGAGCAACATTTTTTGGTTCACCACTTGTAGATGATTTCTTACATTTTTACCATCTACCTGTACATCATGATATGGACAAAATTTTGGATAATATAGTTTCCGAGTCTGTAAATATTCCTTTTCTTGAAGCAATGAAAAAACATAAAAAAATCAAAAATTTGAAAAATGCTTTGTTTGATCCCGCAATTATGGAAATTATTCAAAATTTGATCTTGAATATGCCTCTTACGAAAGCTCTTGAGTACATGCCTACTTTGAAGAAAGGATTAAAAGATGCATGTACAACGAGGCGTCGGCCTCGCCCCCACAATCCAAGAAGTCAAGGTGGCAAGCATCAAAAGCACATCCTCACCATGGCCACCTTCAATGCCATCAACAATCTCCGAGACAAAAAGAAAGACAAGGGAGTGCCACTCATTCGTTGTCAGATGTTCAACCAAGAGTTTGAACACACATTGCTTGACAACAGGTCTTCTGTGAATCTGATGCCAACGTCACTACTTACAGAATTTGGGTTATGACCGCTCACACCAACAAAGATGATTCTGCTGTTTGCAGACAAATTCGTCAATTGGTCTAGAGGCATGTTGTAGGACGCGATCTTAACTGATCAAGGGATTCAGTTCCCTGTTGACTTTGTCATGTTGGATATGGACATATCCACACCTGTGCTTCATACCCCTATTATCTTTGGTCAGTCAGTCCTCCGAACAACCAAAGCAGTAGTGAACTGCGACACTAGAGAGATCACCTTCAGCTCCAACAATGATAAAGTAAAGATAGACACCGTCTCCGAGACCAAGCCTACAATGGGATCATCTGTAGTGAGCATGCATGAAATAAACCATCCCGAAGACTGCAAAATTTTGAAGAAATTTTGAGATACAGATCTTTTTGTGGACAACATAGAGATCCACAACTTCCTCTGCCCCGAGGATGGAGTGGAACAAGCAGTTGAATTCCCCTCTATCGATGAGGATGCGATTTGTGTTGATGTGCCCAATGAGTTTGAACGACTTTCTGTGGGGACAATGAGCTTACAAGATCAAGATCGGACCAATGAATTATGCAATAATGTGGATCTGATGATAATTTCTCTGAATTTTTGAAAGATGAGCCCAAACACTCAAAGGTGGACATTGAACAGTTGAAAGAACATCCACCTACAGTCATTTCTGAAGTCAACAATAAAGCAGATCTCACTTCGCCCGAGCTGAAACCATTTCCCTCCAACATGAAATACGCTTTCCTTGCAGGTGAGCCAAATATGTATCCGATCATTACAATGCACACCTGACCGTAGACGAAAAATCTCATCTGATGGAGGTTCTTAAACGTAACTGCAATGCGATAGGTTGGAAAATCTTGGATCTCCATGGGATCTATCCTTCACTTTGCTCGCATAACATCTTCCTCGAGGAAGATAGCAAACCCTTCCACAAATTTTAAAAGAGACTGAATCCGAATCTTCGAGAGGTTGTCATGAAAGAGATTCAAATCCCATCTCTGACTCTAAATGGTTGAGTCCCTTACATGTCATGCCCAAGAAATCAGGGATCACTATTCTAAAGAATGACAAAGGAGAGGAGATCCCGACCAGAATACCCACTTCTTGGCGAGTGTGCATTGATTACAGAAGATTGAACCTCACCACCAAGAAAGATCATTTCCCACTACCTTTCATTGACCAGATTCTTGAGAGAATGGCCATGAAGGAATATTTCTATTTCTTGGATGGGTACTCTGGATATAATCAAGTTGCTATAGCTCCTGAATACCAAGAGAAGACCACGTTCACATATCCATTTGGAACGTATGACTTCAGACAGATGCCATTCGGGCTATGCAATGCCCCAGCTATATTTCATAGGTGTATGATTGCAATATTCGCTGACATGGTGGACTGTTTTCTGGAAGTTTTCACGGATGATTTTTCGGTCTGTGGGGATTTATTTGATCCTTGACTATCTAGACAGAAATCTGTGGAGGTGCTTCGAAGTCAATCTTGTGCTCTCGTGGGAGAAGAGCAACTTCATGGTGACTGAAAGGATTGTACTGGATTATATTGTATCTAAATGTGGCATGGATGTTGACCCAGCCAAGGTAGAGATGATTTCTAAACTTGAGCCACCAACAATAATCAAACAAGTCCGATCATTTTTTGGTCATATAGGTTTCTATCGACGGTTCATCAAAGATTTCATCAAGTTGTCCTGACCGTTGACTGAAGTGTTGGGTAAGGAGAATGATTTTATTAGTGATAACCATGTACTCCTTGCCTTTAATCAGCTGAAAGAACTCATCACTCATGCCCTGTCTTACAACCGCTCGATTGGACGTTACCCTTCGAAATCATGATGGGTGCGTCAGATTATGCCATCGGGGTTGTATTGGGACATAGGAAAGATAATGCCTCATTTGTTATTCACTATGCTAACCGAATGCTTGATGAAGCTTTAAGGAATTACACAGTCACTGAGAAGGAGTTGCTAGCGGTAGTTTTTGCCTTGGAAAAGTTCAGATCCCATATCCTTGGGTCCAGGGTCATTATTTATACACATCATTTGGCCATCCGGTATCTACAATAGAAGAAGGATGTCAAACCACGCCTCATCAGGTGGATCCTTCTCCTTTAGGAGTTTGATGTAGAAATACGAGATAAACCTGGAGTAAAGAATGTGGTGGCCGATTACTTATCGAGACTTCCCGAGCCTGAATCTCCTGAGCAAAACTTGCAGCTGATCACATATACCTTTCTAGATGAGGCAATCCTATCAGTTACCTCGCTCCCCTGGTATGCAGATGTTGTGAACTACCTTGTATCCAAGAAAACTCCACAAGATTGGCCCAAGCTGAAAGTAAACAAGTTTTGTCTGATATCCATTTCTACCGGTGGGAGGACCCATATCTCTTTTGTGAGGGGGAAGATTGGTGTATCCCTCAGGAGGAAGTTCCAAGTGTCCTCGTGCATTGTCATGACCATGAATACGAAGGGCACCATTCATGCAGAAGAACGAAAGAAAAAGTGCTTCAAAGTGGCCTATGGTGTCCAACATTATTTAAAGATACAAAATATTACGTCAAGCATTGCACTGACTGCTAGAAAATGGGTGGCACCATAGGAATGCGAGATACAATGCATCTGAAGTTCATTCAAATTTCAGACGTCTTCGATGCTTGGAGGATTGACTTCATGGCCCGTTTCCAAACAGTCAAGGTTACGAATACATTCTGTTTGCGTCAACTATGTCAGTCACTGGGTGGAGTGGTCGGACCGTAGACAGTCGTACTGTCTGTAAATTTTTGAAAGATCACATCATCTCAAGGTTCGGGATACCAAAAATCCTCATATCAGATGGGGGTGGCCACTTTATTAACAGAGAGGTGAAGAAACCGACTCAAGAATTTTGTATTGAACATCGTATCACTTCTCCCTACCAGGCGCAGTCTAATAGCTTGGCTGAATGCTCCAATAGGGAGATAAAGACAATTCTGTAGAAGATTGTACGTCTATATCGAAAGAATTTGTCTCAGCTACTTGATCCAGTTCTTTGGGCTTACAGGACCACATATAAGTCACCATTAGGAATGTCTCCCTACCGCCTTATCTATGGCAAGCCATGCCATTTTCCTGTTGAATTAATTCATAAATCCTTATGGGCAATCAATATTTGTAATTTGGGCTCCAAGAAAGTCGGGAAGAATCAAAAAGTGGATATGAGCATATTACTCGAGTTTACAGATTATGCATACGATGTACAAGGAGAATGTCAAGAAGTGGCATGACAAGCACATCCACAGAAAGACTTTCGAGTCGGGTAAGAAGGTTTAGTTGTTTGATGTGAAACTGAAAATCTTTCCAGGAAAATTGAAAATCAAATGGACTGGGCCCTTACAGTGAAATATGTACGTGATAATGGTAGCGTGATTGATATCGAATTGTCAGCTGATGTACAACCTTTTGTAGACAATGGACATCTACTGAAGCCTTGCTTAGAGCTTAATACATTTCTGCCTGTCTTTGACTCAATTCAAGTTGTATATAAAGATGAACTGGAAGCAACCACTTCTGCAGTTTCAAACACAGCAGAACAAAATGTTTTTGAATGATCTTTCTTTTTCTTCTTTTCTTCTTTTCGTTTTTATCTTTCTTTTTCTTCAAAAAAGGTGTCACCCCTTTCATCCTTGCTATACATAGGATGTACCTTGTCCTAAAGTATTGGGGGTGTATATCCCAAGTTATTCATTTTCTGATCCCTCACCTGTCCCCTCAACTTTTGACACTCTGTCTATATTTAGGGATATTTTACCCTAAGTATGGGAGGGACAGGTCGAGCAGATGATTTTGTACATTCCTACACTTGCCCTCCCTACTTTGTGTATAGTGTGCTATACTTTGGATTATTTCATCCTAAGTATAGGGGAGACAACCAACGTCTCATTCATTCATTCCTTAGTCACTTTACTATAGGCTTTTCTATACTCAGTACGAGTTATGTCTTCTCTTTTTCTCTTTGATCTATGAGGACATAGCCCAAGTTAAGTATAGGGGGGTTGTATATACTTTGTATATACTTTAGCCATAACTTGTACTTTCATATTTTCAAGTATGGCTAAAATACAACTAATTAAATACTTGTATAAAATTAAAATTCTTTATCTATACTGATTAATAAATCGGGTAAAAATGGTTTGTAAAATGTTTGAAAAATAGTTTGAAAATCTCCTTGAAAAATCTTTTCAAAATTGTTTGGAAATTGTTTTATAAACCTTTGTAAAATTGTATTGTTTGTAAAAATTTCTTTTTACGTGAAATAAAATATTTTGAAAATCTTTTTGCAAATGATTTGAAAAATAGTTGCAAAAACATTTTTTTTAAAATCTGCATATAATGTTTGAAAAATCTTTGCAAAATGATTTTCAAGTTTTGTAAATATTTGTAAAAGTTATTTGTCAAACTAGTTTGCAAAAATAAAGATTTCAAAATGCTTGCAAAAATCTTTTCAAATAATTTGAGAACTATGTGCATAACTCAAGCAAAAAAACTCTTTACAAAACCTTGTATATACAAACCTGTAAATTCTCAAAAACTAAACTCTTATAAATATGAGACGTACCCCCATGTAAATATATGTACCTACTTCTTGTCTATCATTTTTTTTTGAAAAATCCCGAAAAATTTGTAAAATCAAAAAATCCCAAAACATTTGCAAAAACCTTTCAAAAATTCGCATAAAATTTTGCAAAAACTCCTTTTCGAAAAGTCCATAAAAAAGTTCAAAATCAGAAAATTGCATCACAAAAATATTTTCTTTGCATTGTGCAAAACGTTTGCATTTTTCAGAATAACCTAGACAAATAAACAAGTCTACATAAAGTCTGAAGATTGGGGCTTGGAATAGACCTTAATACACTTAATTTCAAAGGAACCCATTGAGGATTGGAAGTGGAGATATTTTAGGTCACCTTGACTTAATTCTTTAGGTTCCATAAGACTATGTTCATGAGTCAATTCAATGTGCCTAAATAGAACCATTCATATCATCCGTAATACTCTTGAGACAGTGACTTGACTGGAAACCTCGCACTTAGTACTTGGTTCAACTCTGATGGATTGGGAAAAAATTTGGAGTCTAAGTCGGGAAGACGTAAGGCCACTTCGTCAAGGGTGGATTAGGAACCATTCTTGGGGATTGCCGACACCGATACTCTAACCCACTTCTTTTGGTAACAATGATATCTAAAACTGGAGATGGATTGAGACAATGCTTCGGATGAGTAATGGTCTACTGGTGCAACTTTTTCCGAGACCCTAAAAATTGGGTCGAACAAAAGTTGCTATATCCACCGGGGAATAAGAAAAAATGCAGAAGCTGTACAAAGTCAAAGAAAATATCCAAAGAAGCCAGCAACCAAAAATTCCGTAAAAATTGAGCTTCCGAAAAAGCCTACTTCTTAGTGAAGAATCGGTTACAGTGATCGACTCCACAAGGAAATGAAGACTATACTGGTCCATTCCCATTTCTTTTCCCCTTCTTCTATACTTCTTCCCCATTCGATACTAAAGATCGAGAGTACCTGAGCTTAGAAGGGAATACCTGTCTCCAAGAGGACGAGTTACCAGAAGAGAAAACACCTCGAGAGTTCATCGGTTTTGTTTGGGGAGAGCTGAACCGTTTCACACACATGGTTCTATCACATCAAGGTAGTAAGAGTATACGACTGAGCAGATTGTTCTGACTAGGATATGAATTGGACTGGATAACAGGAGTATGGAACCTAAAGGTTGTTGTGTCACACTTCCTGCCTTCCATGTGGTTACGAGCACACCATTGATCCAAATGCCTTCTCCGAGCTCCAAATTTTGATTTTGTTAAGACAAGTTTAAAAATTCAACAATTATACCAAGTTCTTTCTTTTTCTTTTCTTTATTATCATTTTCTGCACTTATTGCATAAGTGTTTGCTAGGGACTAGCAAAGGCAAGTATAAGAGAGTGATGAATGTCCATTTCATCACCTTTATTCTTTCATTTTGGCCTTTAAACCCTAGCTAAATGCATGTAAATATCATTATTTTTCACAAATAATATTCATTATTTATCGTATAAATAATTCAAAAAATGCATTATTTAAAGCTAAAATAAAAGAATAAAGAATAGAAAAGGAAAAAAATAAAATATCAAAGGTATTTTATGATCCTAAACCCCAAGACCTAGGCATCTCGATGACTGGGTCGACAAGGAATAAAGTAGGGGGAGATAAGGGCCAACTAATAAATTCACATTCATCTATTCATTATTAATTCATTTTTGAGACTTATTTTATTTTCTATTCTTTATACCTCAAATAAATAAATATTATACATGCAAGTTGTAGATAAAAATACAAATAAACATATAAAATTCAGTTTGCACAAAAATAATATATTGTGTACTTTTTATACTTAGAATAAAAAGCCAAAACCCAAACTTCCCAGACTCATATTTCCTCAATAAAATTTCAAAAAGTATAAAAATCACCTTTAATTGTAAATAACTTTTAATAAGCTATTTAATGAGGGTGACTTAATTTGGAGTTAAGTTGTGAAAGATAGGTTTCGGACCCCTATTGTATAGTATATCTGAATAAAATATTCATTTTATCTATTCTTTACTATTTTTTAATTTTATATTTTTTATAAACATGCAAATTTATTTATATATGCTCGTATTTCGAATAGAATAAAACCACAAAGGAACAGAAAAAAATAAAATAATATACATAAATACATAGAAGAATTACCTACACTTATACCTATATATTATATACTCCAATTTATTTAAGTGTATAGAATACATCAGAAAAATATAACAAAAAAATTATGTATATAAAAATAAGTTATAAATATATAAATTAAGAAAATAAAATAATAAATTCAAAAATACAAAATAAAAATAAATATTCCAAACATAGGTCAATATACCTATAAATATACTTGCAAAATGTAACTTGTAATAAATGAAATTGTAATAATATAGAAAAATCATATTAAAATACTACATAAAATAATAAATAATTTTTAATCAAAAATTAATAAAATTATTTATTAATTTATTTTGAATTAATCTTGAATTTCAAATCTGTTCTATCGTATAGTGGCTTAGGTGGACCAATCACAACCCAATGACATTTGATCCTAGATCAACTGTCCTCATTCTATCCTAGCCCTGTCAGAACTACCTTTGACCTCTATTTCCTCGAATTTTTGTGCCCGACTCTTTTACTCTTTACGCTTGATTCCTTTTGCAAATGTCTTCCTCGATTACTGCTCTTTCACGCATGCATATCTCTTCGATCTGAGGAGCATTGAGGCAAGAGATCTTGTCGGTCAAAGGTCACCTCCTATACATTGTTACCTCGATCCTCCATTCGAATTTGATCCCTCTTCCACCTTTCAAACCTAATCCTGAGCTTCGAGCAATCTTCCTAGTGACAGCAGGAGTACGCTCAACCAATTAGCAAAGAGTTTTGGGTGTCGAATTGATGTGGTCCAGCTCGTCGGAGTCCTCCTCCCGAAGTTCGCTTCAGGTGTGTTCTTGGTAAGCTTCTTCTCCTTTCTCTGTGTCTTTCGATTCTTAAGATTTTCCTTAAGATAGGTTAGGTTTTTGTTTTAGTTAAATTTGTCTTTAATTTCGTGAAATTGAAATCCATCTCTCGCCGGAGTTAAGGCTCCGCCGCCTGCTCTTGACCATACCCGGCCACCTCTGCCTCGCCTTTCACCCTCACTTTCTTCCCCTTCACCTTTTGATCACCCAATGTACTCTCATTCCCCTCGATCTTGCATCTCTCCCTCAACCTTTCGTCGAAGATCCTCACTCCACCTCATCTCGCGCCCACTTCTAGATGCCATCATTGGTTTCGCCTTTTTACCCATCACATTTTCCTGTACGAAAAGGAAAGAAAAATTACCTTTGTAGGGGCCTTTGAAGTTTGAACGGAAGCTCCAGGTCCGAGGCCTAGCCGGAACCACTCTGAAGATCCTTGGCTATTTTGAAGAGCTTCACAAATGCGGAATCATTCCAAGAGGCTTTTGAGACATCTCGAATCGAGGAAGGAGGTTGGAGTAGCCCAAAATCACTATCGAAGCTCGGGGAAGTCGGTGTTCTTCCCTGTTCTTCGTGCGAAGAAGCAGCCGTCCGATCAAGCCTTTGCTCCAGTTCTAATCTCCATCATCCATTTTGAATGCGCCTTGACCGTTTGATGAAGCCCCGGATTTGATCTCGTCCACTCATCAACAAAGCGGCATTGGGTAAGGGGAACATGCCACGTGGATTAGCGGATTGATCACCGTCAGATCATGCGCAGGAGGGGGCAATTTACACTCCATACCCCCTATTTTTGTATCTTTATTATTTAGTCTTGCAGTTTATTTATGTTGTTCAAAACTTTTGGAAGTAAGACCCTTAAGCTTTCCTTGAATTACATTCTAGTCCAGTCCGTCACCTCACGTGCGGTGCCACGTGAGGTAGTGTTTTTGCATGTATACCCTCGCAGGTATTTATATTTCATTTTGGTCCTGAAACATTAACTATTAGTTGAATATTGTTAGGTATTTGTACATTCATCCCTGTCTTTATTTTTAATTGCAAAAATGCCCTTTCTAGTTCATTAATTGTTGTGTATGTTTTCTATTTATTAAAATATTATCCATACCCCGAACCTGCTAGTGTACACATTCATGCTATATTTTTGTATTCTGAGTTTAGGTACTTTAGTATTTATTAAAAATCAAAAAAGCGTATTTTGTTCCTTTTGCCTTATTAAATACCAAAAAAAAGAAAAATAATTTGAGAAATTCTACAAAATTATGTCCTGTCTATTTTTATTAGTTTTATCATCTGTCAAAAAATCAACTAAATATATAAAAAAACCTTAGAAATCACAAAATACTAAAAATCTTCTAAAAAATCTAAAAAATTCGTAAAAATTCGAGAAATACTTTTCTTTATTCTGTAATTTTTTAGTATATTTTGATTTGAAAATAGTTTTGGGATTTTCTATGGTGGTTTGATATTTTTAAAAATAAAAATTCTTCTGTTTGCTTCATTGTTCCTTGTTTTGACTTTTTAATTCAATTTATTTTAAAAAATAGTCAAAACAATCACAACAACATTAGAAAAATATTTAAAACACAAAAATATATTTTTTTGGAATTATAGATATATTTATACCAATTTTTGACTTATATATCTGTAGATACATATATTAGCTACATATTTTTAGCATGTACTTACATTATTAGTTTCTTTTCCCCTTCATTTTATTTTGCTTTATTTTCAAAAGTTTAAAATTCGAAAACACTTGCAAAAAATTAAATAAAAATTTGAAAAAAAAATAAAATCCCATAAAAATCATAAATTGGCTAAGTATTTGAAAAGACAAATCCGTGTGTGATTTTCTATCTCATTTGCTCTACACCTTTGTTTCCTGTGTTCGACCTCGACTTATTTGTCACTATAAATCTTTAGTAGGATATAATAAATTTTAGCCCAATCTGATTAATTTCTTAATTATTATGTGTGTTAGTTGTTGGTTGAACTCGGACATTGTTAATGGTCGCCTCGGCGACAACATATATTCGCTTCCATGAGGATATCATTTTAGATCCTTGCAAAACCTCTGTCATCAACATGGTAGATGGAGGCCGTAGGAGTCTCTGTTTCACACGAAACTTGAATGACATAATATAAGGATATAATTATGAAAATTTACAGAGGTATTTTTCAAAAAATAAAAAAATAGGAAAAATGAGGTGAGGGAACAAGTTAGCTCCCCTAAGGGTAGCCCTATTTTACCCTACACAAACACACACACGTGGGAAAAAATGGGGTTGCCCCCACACCATTTTTCTGTAATTATTATTATTTTTTTGAAAAATATCACCATGCATACTCATCTATATATCCCTCATATATGTCATTCGAATTTCACCAGAATAGAGATTCATATGCCCTCCATCTAGAACATGTAATTTTAACTGTCTAAAGATTGTTATAATCGACCTGTTCTAGATGGAGGAAATAAGAGTCTCTGTTTCTGACGAAATTCGAATTACATATAGGAGGGATATATAGATGAATATATATGGTGATATTTTTCAAAAAAATAAAAAAATGACGAAAATGAGGCGGGGGAGCCTCATCGAACCCCCCTATATATATATATATATATGGTTGATCCTGTGAGAGCCAAAAACTATGAGAGCATAAGAGCAATGATTCTGGAACACTAGATTCTGTCACATCTCTCCTCATTGATTGTAGGAGGAGAGAGAAGAGCAAAATCTAGTGGTCCAGATTCATTGCTCTCATAGTTTTTGGCTCTCACAGGATCATTCACGTATATATATAAGAGAGAGAGAGAGAGGAGTTGATCCTATGAGAGCTAAAATCTGTAAGAGTATGAGAGCAATGATTCTGGACCACTAGATTCTGTCATCTCTCTCCTGATTGATTTCAGGAGGAGAGAGAAGAGCACAATCTAGTGGTCCAGATTCACTGCTATCATGCTGATGAATCTGTGATTCATCACTCTTAAAGTTGAAAATAGAGCCTTGTTCCCGATTATTTAGCAGCATATTTCCCTTTATCTTGCATAAATAGCATTCATGCATAAATCCACAATACATGCATTTTATCATTCATAATTGCATTAAATAAGATGCCAATTCATTTGTAAAATTCACTTGTAAAATATCCACCAATAATTCACCTAATTATATGTATTTTATATCGCCTCTGAAATCAAATAATACCTTCCTTACACTGTGTATATTACTAGTTAATATGTAAGGAAGAAAGCCAAAAAATTCCTATCCTGTAAATTGCCCAATAAAACTCCAAACACAGTTGAAGAATCTAGATCTTACAATGCCAATATCCACCTCATACAACCTCCGAATTAGGTCTACTCACTTTCAGATTAATCCATATTGATAGACCTTTAAAATGAGACCAATTTCATTTAAATCGGAGTTCGGATGCAAAACTTGAGTTTTTGGGTCCCCTTGTATACTATATGTATGTATATTTGTACCCTTGTATCTTTGTATCATATTTGACCTCATCTCCGTTTTTGATCATCATGAAACTTGCAGATCTCATCAAGATCTACAACTTTCATGTTTTGAGTTTTTCCAAATACGACGTCCTTCTCTCTCTAAATTTATATTCTTTTCCAACCATTCAGAGCAGGCCACGTGACACCCTCTGATTGCGCCACGCGGCCCGCCCCATCACGCGCTACGCATCCCTTCTCCACCGTCGTCCGATCACGCCCTTTCTCTCCTGATCTGGACTGTCCAAACCGCGAAGCTTCTCCACCATTTGATCGAACCCTGGACTCAATCTAGACTGCTCGTCAACGGCGCGCCCTTTTTGCGCCACGTGGCGACGTCTACGCCCTCCGATCTTTGCCAGAAGCTCTCAATCCTGGCCATTCACCTCGCTTTGGATCTCCACCGTTCGATCAAAACCCAGGGCTTCATCTCCGCCGTACGTTAGCGCCTTGACCCATGCCCGCCACGTGGTGCGCCCTGCGCCCTCGATCTCGTCCCCGCCAATCCAATCTCAGCCGCATCATTCCGCTCTTCTCCTGACCGTTGGATCACTCGATCCAACGGTCAAGACATCGTCTCCTACCTCCCGATGTGGACTCGCCCTATGTCTCCCACCTCGCGTGCGTGCCGCCCCTTTCTATTTCGGGAGCCACTCTGGCCACCCTCCGCCTCCTCTCGCCTCCACAACGTACCCCACTCTTCCCTCATCCTCGCCGACTCCCTCGAACACCATGAACTCCTTCCACCTCACTCCACGACTCCCACCAACTCCAACACTTCGCCACCTACGCCGTCACCTTCCACCTATAAATACACCTCTGCCGTTGACCGTCAACCCCATCCGCCATTACGGAGAGAATCCCCGAGCTCCGACCTTTATCTTGGTGACAACGATTTGAGGAGACGTTGAGCGACGACCGAGATCCATCTCTGGCAAGATCCACGGCCATCCCCCACCGTGCCGTAGTCTCCTCTGTGAGCTGCACGAGCTCAGGACCATCTACCGTCCTTTGAGCGACGACCAGGAGCACGCCTTCGGCCTCCATTTCCCAAGTAGACGTCTCCATCTCCCTCCCAATATTCTTCGTCTTTTTCTTGCCTTTTCTCCTATTTTATTGGCCGCCCACGATCAACTCCACGCTCCTCTGACCATCCTCCGAGCTTCGCCTCGGAGCTGGCATCTTCGTGCACGCCTTCATCCTCTCCGACGACACACTCCACCTCACGCCGACGCAAGCTCCGCCACCTTGGCGGAGCACCATCACCGAACCAGCCTCACCGCCCTTCAGGCCTCACACCTCACTCACGATCACCCCACGAGCACTTCGCACGCCTCAGCTAGTCAATTAACCCCCCTGCAGGTGCTTTATCATTGACTGGTCGGAGCTTCATCGGAGCTCCTTCGAGCTTCTTCGCCTCTGCTCTCCAGAGCAGTCAAACCACCTCTGAGACATCCGGCGATTCCCCGACGCCTCCACGATTCTTCCCACCTACTTGGGAGCCGCCAGCGATCTTCTCCGACGACCAGAGGAGGAGGCGGAGCCAGAGCCCCTTCACCAGAGCGCAACCATCTCCGCCGCAGGAGGCGGCGAACCCTTTGAGAAAGACGACCATCAGCCGTCTGATCTCCTTGATCGGACGGTTTGGAGGATGCCACGTCGCCTTGGTTCTGCAGCCATAGGATCAGGAGGATCCTACGCACCTGATCGCGCCATGTAGACACTAGCCCCGAGCTTCAGGGGTCGTTGGATTCATCCTTATCTAACGGCTCTTGATTGTCCACGACTTCATCTGCATCGAGCTCTAGCGACCGATTGACCTTGATCCAACGGGTTGCAGCGTGCCACGTTGCCAGCCATTCGCAACCATTGGATCCTCATTTGATCCATGGTCCATAACGTGCCACGAAGCCCCTTCGAGCCTCTTCCCCGACCGCCAGGCTCGGAGCCCCCAAAGCTAGACGATCCTCCATCTGAGCCAAGTCCAAGCCTCAAAAGCCCCCGAGCCTCTGCCCGAGCCTCCAAAGTCACCCGAGCCTGGGCCCTCACGTGTCTCTCACGTGTGGCCTGGGTATTTTGCATCGGGGTCCCTGAAGGTTTTGAAAATTGCAATCCAGTCCCTACCAGGAGCCCCACGTGAGGCACACGTGTTCTGTGGGTATTTTGTATACATATTCCCTCATTATAGGTAATTGCATATTATTCCCTGTCAGCATGTTTAATTTTTATCAATTTTATTTTCTGTAACTGCAGTTAGGCCCCTGTCTTTGCACGCATCTTTAGGCACTCATTTGAACTTATTTTTCAAGTTTGAAAATTGCATTGTGTAGCTTAACTTGTCCTCTTTCATATGTGATACATGTCCTATTTTTATGATATCAGGAGAATTTATGATAAATTAATTGGTGGAATTTTATCATATTTTGCTCATTTATGCCTTTTAATTTGTAGTAAATTCTATGTGGCTCCAAAAATCTTCATAAATTCATATTAATAATTAAGTTTACATTGTACCTAAAAATCAACTCATTTGCACGTAATCCGAGGCCTGAATAAATCATTTGGTGATTTTCTTAATTAATTCTTAATAGGTCCATTTCATATAGAAATTTAGGTTTATTAATTTTTCTGGATTCTTCACACTTAGATCTATCTAATATAATTTTTATATCTGAAAATATTATGTTTTGGTATTTACTAAAATTAATTTATTTAAAAATCACTTTGCATTCATTTTTAATTCACAGTAAATTCATATAATGCCTGAAAAAACTAAAAAAATAGTCTAGCTTAATTTCATTGCATTCCACCATCTGGCCAAGTTTCATAATTTTTGGAATTAATTTAACCACTTTTCTGAATTAACTTGTAAACTGGCCCGATTTTGCATGTGTCTTTTCTTTCTTGCATAAAATATATTGAAAAAGACCAAAAAAATATCACCTGAAAATTCGACCTTGGAAATTTGCTTAAAATCTACCTAAAGGAGACAACTGCCTCCTTGAGTTCGACCTTGGGCTTGCCCAAGTAAAAAATAAATTTGCTGCTCGCGATTAACGTCATCCTTAATTAAAAGTGGTTTTTGATTAGCTCTTATTACCTGGCTACAATGAACGTCACAACAATTAATTTGATCATTGATTTGACTAAATTAACAAGGGTAGTGAGACACTCTTCACATGCTCTCACAGATTTTGGCTCTCACAAGATCAACCCTATATATATAGGACCGATCATGTGAGATGAGGTTTTTGTGAGATGATGAGATGGGAAATTCTGGACCACTAGTTTAGGTCTTCTCTCTCCTGATTGCAACTAATGGTTTAGAATTTACCATCTCACCATCTCACAAAATTCCATCTCACAGGATCAGTCATATATATAGGGTTGATTCTGTGAGAGCCAAAATATGTGAGAGCATGAAAGCAGTGATTTTGCACCACTAAATTATGTCATCTATCTCCTCATTGATTGTAAGAGGAGATAAAAGAGCAAAATCTAGTGGTCCAGATTCACTTCTCTCATGCTCTCACTGATTTTGTCTCTCACAGGATCAATCCTATATATATGGGTTCAATGGGGCTGCCCGTTGGCTGCCCCGCCACATTTTCCGAAGTTTTTTTCAAAAGTACCACCATGTGTTTTTATCACTATATCACTCTAATATGTCATTCCAATTTCGTCAGAAACAGAGACTTCTATGCCATCCATCTAGAATTGGTCGATTACAACAATTCTTAGATCGTTAAAATTACCTATTCTAGATGGAGGGCATATGAGTCTTTGTTTTTGATGAAATTGGAATGACATATTAGAGGGATATAGGATGGAAATACATGGCGGTATTTTTTTTAAAAAAAAAGAATGCCGGAAAATAGGATGGGACAACCAGTTAGCTGCCCCTGAGCGTTGGGAGCCTACACCCAGGG
The DNA here is from genome assembly GCA_037367405.1 of Ottelia alismoides. Classification (NCBI taxonomy): domain Eukaryota; kingdom Viridiplantae; phylum Streptophyta; class Magnoliopsida; order Alismatales; family Hydrocharitaceae; genus Ottelia; species Ottelia alismoides. Next base: position 1,352,893 of record JAZKJV010007890.1, on the reverse strand, counting down.
GTGTAGGTAACTACCTACACCCGACCTTTTTTTCATGATTTTTGAGTTTTTTTGAATGAAAGCTTAGAGGGATTTTCTTAATATATTGAGAGGAATATGTATTTCAAGTTTCATGCAAAACAAACATTCCTAACATGTTCATCTAGAAGGGATAAATTTTAGCAATGCTGAGACCGTTAAAATTTGATAGTCTTGATGAAGGTGATAGGAGTCTCGAATTAAGTTGAATTTTGTATGACACTGTGATATATAGTGATGTAATTCTATCAAGGTTTCATTTAAAAAAATCTATGAAAAAATGAGTCGGATGTAGGTAGTTACTACACTCCTTGGTGTAGGTTCCCTTTTCTCAACTATAATTACAACAACTAATTTATTTTTCAAGATGACATGTTTGTATAAAAAAGAGAGAAGTAATTCTTTCCAAGTTGTAACTACTACTTTAGCAGACAATTATTATATATTACATTAAACATAAAGGATGGATATGAGGACTAGTCTCAGGTGTCTCAAATAATCCACCTACATGCATGTACCTAATATTTCTGTAGATCAAAGCCCAAGTCACATATCAAAAGAAGAATCCAATCAGGAATTAAAGCGTTATATTGCATGAACTAAATTTTTAACACACAAATATTAGAGTACACCATACCTAGTGGATTCTCTGAATGGGAAGGACATATTTGGAGGTGAAACTATGAAGTTTTCTGATCATCATACTCCTCCAACGGAACAACCAATAGGTACAAACTGACTGTAAGCGCGAAGGCTGAGAAAAAAAAGATAATTTAGCAAAGCAGACTACGCATATATCTGAGCCACAAAACTTGATATCAATATAGTAATTGAAGAGTTCGTTTCCATGGCAAAGAGGCATCGGAAAAATATCAGTTTATCGTGGAGATCAGAAAGAGAAGAACAAAGGAAAGGCAAAGGCAGAGAAGGGACGAGAGAGATGGCCACCTCTGTTGTCGCCAACGAGCACAGGAGGGAGGATGTGGTCTTCTTGGAGGAGACGACCTCCTCGTGAATAGGGAGGTGTTGGCTATTTTTGGTCTTCTTTTTATGGGATGGACATTTTCCTGGGAAGTTGGATCACATTGCTGTGTTTGTAGATTCAGGAAAGGTGAGAGCATGGGGGATCAAATCTGTGAATCGATTATATGGAATTAATGCATACTTTAGTAATCTCATGTTGGACATCTGATTTATTTAAAGGATAAAATGGGGCTGCCCCTTTGGGGTAGCTAACTTGATCCCCGCGTGATTTTCGTCCGTTTTTTTTATTTTTTATTTTTGAAAATTCCTTCCGTGGATTTTCATCAACATATCCCTATATTATGTCATTCAAATTTCGCGCGAAACAGAGACTCCTACGGCCTCCATCCAGAAGGGTCATTTTTAGCAATTCTGTTACCGTTAAAAAATGACTGTCTGGATGAAGGCCGTAGGAGTATCTGTGTCACACGAAATTTGAATAGCATAATATAGGGATATAGTGATGAATATTCACGGAAAAAAATTTCATAAGAAAAAAATATGCAAAATTGCGCAAGGGAGCCAAGATAGCTCCCCCAAAGGGGCAGCCCCATTGAACTCGTATGTAAATTCAGACATGCAAATAATTCAATGCTTACAAGAGGGGTGAAGGTTTAAGGGGAGCCAACAACACTAACATCTAAACTCATCAAAATTCCGTACCTCCGGGCCAGCAATTCCCATTGATTACCAAAAAAAATACAGTATTTCGAATCTCGCTGATAAAAAGTAGAGACGTATGTTATAAGGCCACTGGGTTTGGTAACGATACCTCACTATGGGAGGAATGTTGAAGGGAGAGTGTTTGTTAAAAGGATAATTTCCATGGAACGGGTTAACTGATGTAATACAGCGGGTGCTGTATTACAATGGATCGTCCGATCGAGATTGGACGGCCTCCTACAGGGCCAAGGGATAGTGGGTTCTCTGTGAGGACCGTCCGATCTTGATCGAACGGTTGGCTGCTATACAACACCTGCTGTATTACAACAGACGATCCTTACACTAATTTCTATCCCTTTGGAATCATTCAAACGTAATACCGCGACCATTGAGCATGGATGTAGACCACTTGGCACACTATAATTGGATTAAATTCTTTGAGCATGAATGTAGACCACCTTCTCCTTCCTCTCACTTCAGGGCTAACAATTGCAAGCTTCTTGCCTCCATCCCCAACTCACCCTCAAAATACTTGCTGGATCTGCCCACACACCCCGAAGCACCCTTGTCCACAAGCCTAAAGAAAAGAAAACCTCGCATGTCTGAGGTTGGCTATTGAGTCACGGTTCGATGAGCCAGGCTCGGGCTAACTCGATAAGGGCTCGTGAGCTTGGCTCATTAGGCTATTGAGCCGAGCCCGAGCCAGATTTTTTGGCTTGATAGCTTAACGAGCTGTAAAGCCTTGAACTTGGCATATCTCGGATCCTATATAATAAGATCCGGCTCGTAAAGAGGAAACCGGCAGAATTTGTTTCGTGTGAATCGGACTTCGTTTCGATTTGTTATGAATTTCGGAAGAAAGAGAAGTAAGGAAGGCTAAGATGTCATTAATCCATAATGACTGTCATTAAGACTAATTAAACATGATTAAATAAACTAATGACAGATTGGAAACCGCTAATAATCATTAGTAAACACTAATCAATAGTTAACAAAAGATATGCGTAAGCCGCGAAAGTTAAATCGCGATTAGTGAAAGTTAATCACGATTAGTGTTAATTAAGCGTCATTAGCGAATCTAGAATCCTCTAGAATGTTCTAACTTAAGCTCCAAGTTTGGGATAAGTTTTGGCTAAAACCATGGGCCAAAACCATGGGCCGCTAAACCATGGTTAAGGTCTAAACCATGGTTTTCTACCATGGTTAGTGGTTTTCTGGGGCCTATAAATAGACCCCCCTACCCATTCATTCTCTACAACTTACACTACCACCACCCCAAGGGCTAGGGTCGAGAGGTTGGGAGGAGGAGTGGGAGGCGAGGGAGGAGCGCTAGCGAAGCGCTGCCGGGAGAACGAGGAGAAGAAATATATGATCCTCTCTTAGTTGCTTCGTAAGCTAGGCTTTCAATTCATACTCTTGTTCTTCCAAGTTTTGTTTTTGATTCATATTTCTTTCCGATTCGTTTTCCTGTTGTGGTTCGAGGAGAAATCTGTGTAACACCCTACTTAGGTGCGGGCGGCTATGCACGTCAGTGACCCTGTGATTCGTCACACGTTCACTCATCTAAGACGCGTGGTGTCTACCGATTCTCCATCGTTTATGTTTCTATTCTTCGTATTATGCTTTTATAGTTATTTCGATGGAGAAATCTGTGTAATACCCTACTTAGGTGCGGGCGGCTGTGCACGTCAGTGACCCTGTGATTCGTCACACGTTCACTCACCTAAGATGTGTGGTGTCTACCGGTTCTTCATCTCTTGTTGTTGAGTATATTCTTTCAGGTTCATTGTTATTTTCCTCTCGATTGATTTTATAGAGGAAACTCTTTTAGTTTTTATTTTGAAATATGTCCCGATATAAGGGGAAACTCTGCCGAAATTTTCCGAGAAATATGTCCCGATATAAGGGGAAACTCTGCAGAAATTTTCCGAGAAATATATCCCGATATAAGGGGAAACTCTGCCGAATTTCTAAGAGAAAATATGTTCTTGACGTTCTTCGTGTTCTTCGCGTTCTTCGTTCGTTCTTCGCGTTCTTAACATGTTCTTAGCGTTTTGATACGAAAAATGAAATTTGATCTTTTCAGGAGCCTTAAATTAGCCTTTCTAAAAACGAAACTCGATAAAGCCTTGCATACACGAGAGAGAGCTCGATTAGGTAACGAAATCCTTCTTTTTGCTGTTGGGTTTTCATACGAAATTATTGAAATTCTTGATTTAGTGTTCTTTGCTACGAAGAACCCTAATTTTGGCTATTTTTGAAAAAGTCTGAAGAATTGCTTTGTAATTCCCACTAAAATAAGATTTACACATCAAATTGATGCGTTGGCTCTGAAAGTTAGGGTTTGGGAGTTAAAATAGGCATAAATAGGAGTATACATATGGTTATGAATAATATATATGTGAGTCGATACCAAGTATTGCGGTTTATGCAAATCAAAGACTTAATGAAAGAATTACATCATGTGAATTGGTGTGATTTGAGTTGGATCCTGAAAAGGATCATGTGTCACGATAAGGGTGACTCGGAGTAGTACTACAGGTCGGGCATGCAACCTGTAGGTTGTCGGAAGGAACCCGTATTGGCATTTCCCTACCTAGGTGGTACACGGTTGCCCTGTTATGATAAGTGCGCACAAATTGAATGTTTTGCAACGCGTGGTACCGGGAGCCAATATATTCGGGTTGGAACGACGGAAGATGTGGTCGTGTCATGTGGAGGCACGAGTGGTTCAATAGCGGCTGGGTCACGATAACATGTATTTAAAGCCGCTAGGTTATATGATTAAATGTTAGCCTGAGGTTTTAAGCAACCGAGTCCTCGAGGACGGTGTGCTCATTTGATTTTCCAGGCTGAGGGTTGAGACCCTGTTTAATAAAAGAAAAGGAAATTGTCAGGGTAGTATTGGAGGATTGGTTGAGGCGACGTGCGGCGGCATAAGCTTACCAAGATCAACACAATCTCCAATCCCGAAGCATCCACAGCTTCGGAGTCCAAGAATGGTGGGGTTCCCCTGGACTAATCCCTGATGTGGAATAGAAAAGAATAAGACTTAAATTAATGAAAAGGAATGAAATTTTGTGATATCAAGTTTTGAAAAAAATTACACAATTTATTTGCTTTTCTCTTCTTTGTTACTTAGCATTCGCTAATTTTTATCCTATGATTTATGGAAAACCCAACAGGTATCGGTGAGCTATAGCAAGGACTTTAAAAATTCATCCGGCTTACATACTAGACATCCAGCCAGCCACAGTAGCTTTACACTTTAAGGTAGTTAGTAATCTTTTGTATATTTTCCTTTCAAGCAGATGTACATGTAATGGTTATAGTGGGACAATGTATCCTCTAAACTTTATTTTGTGAATGGAAAAGTGTTGAAATACTTTCTTCCGAGTATTTTTATTTGCAGTATATTTCTGAATGTTAGTTGTGATTGCTGAATAAATTATTGCTGAGTAACCAGATCCGGATATGGGAGGATCCGACGGCCCAGGAAACGGGGTCGTGACAGATTGGTATCAGAGCTCGGTTACTCCAGTAATTTATTTAGTAATTAATAACTATGAGCGGTATTCAGAAACTAAGGTTGTATTAAGATCCTTTGATCTTAATAAATGACTGCAGTACCATTCACAAGTCATTGTCCCTGATGTACATCATGCTAAGACATATAGGATCTGACTTTTAACCTTAACTCACCCCAGGATCATGGCAGACCAAGACATGTCTAGACAATTAGCGGCTATGATGGCAATGCTTCAAGACATGGGTCAAAGGTAGTAGGCATTAGAGCAAAGACTCATTGCCACGATGAGAGATCAAAGTATTCCAAACCCATGGATTCTAGAGTTAAGGGTTATATTTACCCTCATAAGAAAAGGTCTAGATACCATCAATCCATAGAATTTGTTTGTCTCTACTCCATTTGGAGGAGCAGTGGTGGAGGCGCTTTGTAGGCACACAAAAAAAAAGAAAGGAAAAGAAAAGAAGAAGGATATCTTATTCCTATTGTAAGGATAAGATTCCGATATAAGCACAAAACCATTATCTTAGTTGGAACTAGGAGGTCAATCATAATTCAAGAAGATCTTAGATAATGGTGTGGGACAGATTGCAGGACATTACTCACCTGCTTATCTGCTAGTTATCGAAATGAATTATTTTGATCTTATACTAGGAATGGATTGGTTAGAAAGGCATCATGCATGTCTTGACTGTTTCCAGAAGACAGTAACATTCCACCTTCCTAACTCGATAGAGTTCCAGTTCATTGGAAAGACATCCAATGATAATATCAAATATATCTCTACATTGAAGGCACAACAGTTGTTAGAGCAAGGGTGCCAAGGTTATTTAGCTTATGTATCCACTACATCAGGGTCAGAAAGAATGATAGAAGATGTGCCTATAGTGTGCGAGTTTACTGATGTATTTCCAGAGGAACTACCTGGATTACCACCTGAGCGAGAGATTGAATTTGAAATCTCTCTCATACCTGATACTCAGCCTATCTCTATCCCTCCGTATAGGATGGCACCAGCTGAGTTACGAGAGTTTAAGGTACAATTGCAAGAACTGTTAGATAAAGGATTCATTCGTCCTAGTACTTCACCATGGGGTGCACCTGTCTTATTTGTTAGGAAAAAGGATGGCTCGATGCGGTTGTGCATTGACTATAGACAACTAAACAAGAGGACAATAAAGAACAAGTATCCTCTGCCAAGAATAGATGATCTCTTTGATCAGTTACAAGGTTCAACTGTGTATTCCAAGATTGATTTAAGATCTGGATACCATCAGTTGAAAATTAAAGATACAGATATTCCCAAGATAGCTTTTCGGACTAGATACGGGCATTATGAATTCTTAGTTATGCCTTTTGGACTAACAAATGCCCCAACAGCCTTCATGGATCTCATGAATAGAGTATTCAAGGAGTTCTTAGATCACTTTGTAGTAGTCTTTATTGATGATGTGCTTATTTACTCAAAGGATAAGTATCTGCATGAACATCATCTCAGGAAGGCACTTGAAACTCTAAGGAAGAACAAACTGTATGCTAAATATAGCAAATGTGACTTCTGGCTATCTGAAGTATCTTTCTTAGGCCATGTTATTTCTGGGGAAGGTATATCAGTTGATCCTACAAAGGTTAGTGCGGTGATGAGTTGGGAACGCCCGAAGACTGTCACAGAAATACGATCTTTTCTGGGTTTAGCTGGATATTATAGAAGATTCGTGAAGGACTTTTCACGGATAGCATTGCCAATGACTAGACTAACTCAAAAGGAGGTCCCATTCTTATGGTCTGATACATGTGAAGCTAGTTTTCAGACACTGAAAGAATGCCTAACATCTGCACCAATCCTTACTCTACCCTCCGGGAGTGAAGGGTTTACAGTGTACACTGACGCGTCAAAAGAAGGACTTGGGGCGGTTCTTATGCAACATGGTAAGGTAGTTGCGTATGCATCACGATAGCTCAGGACACATGAGAAGAACTACCCAACACATGACCTTGAATTAGCTGCCGTAGTGTTCGCTTTAAAGATTTGGAGACACTACCTGTATGGTATTACTTTTGAAATCTTCACCGATCATAAAAGCTTGAAATATCTATTTGATCAGAAGGAACTCAATATGAGACAGAGACGGTGGCTAGAGTTGCTGAAAGACTATGATTGCACTATCTCCTACCACCCTGGTAAGGGGAACGTCGTAGCAGATGCCCTTAGCAGAAGAACTTATTCACTCGGGTTAGTGAGTGCTATCCACTTCTGGGGTTTACTATCAACGTTAAGTGAATGGAAACCATTTGATAGTAGTGCTGATACTATAACTATTCCTCATCGATACAAACCAGAAATATGGGATAAAATAAAGAAAGGACAGGAGGATGATCCAGTCCTCAAAGACTTAAAACAACAACTTGAGAAGAATGAGATAGAGGGATTCCAGATACAAGATGGTTTACTATATAATCATCACAGAGTTTGTGTACCAAACACACTTGAACTAAGGAAAGACATCTTACGAGAAGCTCATTGTTCTAGATTATCTATTCATCCAGGAATTACGAAGATGTATAAGGATCTTCATTCATACTTTTGGTGGCCAGGAATGAAGAAAGATGTTGCTGAGTTTGTGAATTCATGTTTCACTTGCCAGCAGGTAAAGGCTTCACACCAAAAGCCACCGGGATTATTGCAACCCCTCCCTATACCTGAATGGAAATGGGAAAGCATTTCCATGGATTTCGTTACTGGCTTACCTCAGACGACTGGTAGTAAAGATAGTATCTAGGTTATAATAGATCGTCTGACAAAGGTAGCACACTTCATTCCGATAAGCTTATCTTTCACTCCAGACCAGCTGGCTGAGTTATATATTACACATGTGATTCGCCTCCATGGTATCCCGAAGGAAGTAGTTTCTGATCGAGATTCACGATTCACCTCACACTATTGGGAGAACTTCATGAAAGCTTTAGGTACACAACTATGCTTGAGTACAGCATATCATCCACAAACAGATGGGCAGTCAGAACGTACGATTCAAACACTAGAGGATATGCTACGAGCATGTGCCTTAGAATGGAAGGGATCGTGGATTAAACATTTGCCTCTTGTAGAATTCACCTACAATAATAGTTACCATACAAGTATTGGCATGGCACCATTTGAAGCACTATATGGACGAAAGTGTACAACTCCTTTGTGTTGGCAAGAGGTCGGAATAAAGAACCTTTATGATTCAGATAGACTTCAGGAGACACGGGAAGCTGTAGAACTTGCTAGAAAAAGACTATTAACTGCTCAGAGTCGCCAGAAAAGTTATAGTGATACCAGGAGAAGAGACCTTGAATTTGAGGTAGGCAACTTTGTATTTCTCAAAATATCACCTATGAAGGGTGTTCAGAGGTTTGGCTTGCGTGGGAAGTTAGCACCCAGGTTCGTGGGTCCCTTTGAAATTATTCAACGGATTGGAAAAGTTGCCTATAGACTTGCACTTCATCCACATCTTTCGGAAATACATGATGTATTTCATGTATCAAATCTGAGAAAGTACATTAGGGATCCAGAGCATAATATAAGTTATGATGATTTACATGTTGAGCCAGATTTGACATACCAAGAGATACCTGTGCAAATACTTGAAAGGGATATCAAGAAGTTGAGAAACAAAGAGGTGCCTCTAGTTAAAATATTATGGCGGAACCAAGAGTTTGAAGAAGCCACATGGGAACCTGAGGCAGAAATGAGAGAGAAATACCCGTACTTGTTTAAATGATAAAATTATGTATTATGTATATGTTCATTTTAAATGACATGACGTTCATTCTCTTTAAGGTTGTTATGGTTTCAATCCTCTTTAAGGATGTTATGCCTGCATTTCTAGTCTCGAGGACGAGACTTCCTTTAAGGTTGTTATAATTGTAAAGCCTTGAACTTGGCATATCTCGGATCCTATATAATAAGATCCGGCTCGTAAAGAGGAAACCGACAGAATTTGTTTCGTGTGAATCGGACTTCGTTTCGATTTGTTATGAATTTCGGAAGAAAGAGAAGTAAGGAAGGCTAAGATGTCATTAATCCATAATTACTGTCATTAAGACTAATTAAACATGAATAAATAAACTAATGATAGATTGGAAACCGCCAATAATCATTAGTAAACACTAATCAATAGTTAACAAAAGATATGCGTAAGCCGCGAAAGTTAAATCGCGATTAGTGAAAGTTAATCACGATTAGTGTTAATTAAGCGTCATTAGCGAATCTAGAATCCTCTAAAATGTTCTAACTTAAGCTCCAAGTTTGGGATAAGTTTTGGCTAAAACCATGGGCCAAAACCATGGGCCGCTAAACCATGGTTAAGGTCTAAACCATGGTTTTCTACCATGGTTAGTGGTTTTCTGGGGCCTATAAATAGACCCCCCTACCCATTCATTCTCTACAACTTACACTACCACCACCCTAAGGGCTAGGGTCGAGAGGTTGGGAGGAGGAGTGGGAGGCGAGGGAGGAGCGCTAGCGAAGCGCTGCCGGGAGAACGAGGAGAAGAAAGGTATGATCCTCTCTTAGTTGCATTGTAAGCTAGGCTTTCAATTCATACTCTTGTTCTTCCAAGTTTTGTTTTTGATTCATATTTCTTTCCGATTCGTTTTCCTATTGTGGTTCGAGGCGAAATCTGTGTAACACCCTACTTAGGTGCGGGCGGCTATGCACGTCAGTGACCCTGTGATTCGTCACACGTTCACTCATCTAATACGCGTGATGTCTACCGATTCTCCATCGTTTATGTTTCTATTCTTCGTATTATGCTTTTATAGTTATTTCGATGGAGAAATCTGTGTAATACCCTACTTAGGTGCGGGCGGCTGTGCACGTCAGTGACCCTGTGATTCGTCACACGTTCACTCACCTAAGATGTGTGGTGTCTACCGGTTCTTCATCTCTTGTTGTTGAGTATATTCATTCAGTTTCATTGTTATTTTCCTCTCGATTGATTTTATAGAGGAAACTCTTTTCGTTTTTATTTTAAAATATGTCCCGATATAAGGGGAAACTCTGCCGAAATTTTCCGAGAAATATGTCCCGATATAAGGGGAAACTCTGCAGAAATTTTCCGAGAAATATATCCCGATATAAGGGGAAACTCTGCCGAAATTTTCCGAGAAATATATCCCGATATAAGGGGAAACTCTGCCGAATTTCTAAGAGAAAATATGTTCTTGACGTTCTTCGTGTTCTTCGCGTTCTGCGCGTTCTTCGTTCGTTCTTCGCGTTCTTAACATGTTCTTAGCGTTTTGATACAAAAAATGCAATTCGATCTTTTCAGGAGCCTTAAATTAGCCTTTCTAAAAACGAAACTCGATAAAGCCTTGCATACACGAGAGAGAGCTCGATTAGGTAACGAAATCCTTCTTTTTGCTGTTGGGTTTTCATACGAAATTATTGAAATTCTTGATTTAGTGTTCTTTGCTACGAAGAACCCTAATTTTGGCTATTTTTGAAAAAGTCTGAAGAATTGCTTTGTAATTCCCACTAAAATAAGATTTACACATCAAATTGATGCGTTGGCTCTGAAAGTTAGGGTTTGGGAGTTAAAATAGGCATAAATAGGAGTATACATATGGTTATGAATAATATATATGTGAGTCGATACCAAGTATTGCGGTTTATGCAAATCAAAGACTTAACGAAAGAATTACATCATGTGAATTGGTGTGATTTGAGTTGGATCCTGAAAAGGATCATGTGTCACGATAAGGATGACTGGGAGTAGTACTACAGGTCGGGCATGCAACCTGTAGGTTGTCGGAAGGAACCGTATTGGCATTTCCCTACCTAGGTGGTACACGGTTGCCCTGTTATGATAAGTGCGCACAAATTGAATGTTTTGCAACGCGTGGTACCGGGAGCCAATATATTCGGGTTGGAACGACGGAAGATGTGGTCGTGTCATGTGGAGGCACGAGTGGTTCAATAGCGGCTGGGTCACGATAACATGTATTTAAAGCCGCTAGGTTATATGATTAAATGTTAGCCTGAGGTTTTAAGCAACCGAGTCCTCGAGGACGGTGTGCTCATTTGATTTTCCAGGCTGAGGGTTGAGACCCTGTTTAATAAAAGAAAAGGAAATTGTCAGGGTAGTATTGGAGGATTGGTTGAGGCGACGTGCGGCGGCATAAGCTTACCAAGATCAACACAATCTCCAATCCCGAAGCATCCACAGCTTCGGAGTCCAAGAATGGTGGGGTTCCCCTGGACTAATCCCTGATGTGGAATAGAAAAGAATAGGACTTAAATTAATGAAAAGGAATGAAATTTTGTGATATCAAGTTTTGAAAAAAATTACACAATTTATTTGCTTTTCTCTTCTTTGTTACTTAGCATTCGCTAATTTTTATCCTATGATTTATGGAAAACCCAACAGGTATCGGTGAGCCATAGCAATGACTTTAAAAATTCATCCGGCTTACATACTAGACATCCAGCCAGCCACAGTAGCTTTACTCTTTAAGGTAGTTAGTAATCTTTTGTATATTTTCCTTTCAAGCTGATGTACATGTAATGGTTATAGTGGGACAATGTATCCTCTAAACTTTATTTTGTGAATGGAAAAGTGTTGAAATACTTTCTTCCGAGTATTTTTATTTGCAGTATATTTCTGAATGTTAGTTGTGATTGCTGAATAAATTATTGCTGAGTAACCAGATCCGGATATGGGAGGATCCGACGGCCCAGGAAACGGGGTCGTGACACGAGCCGAGCTCAAGTCGAGCCCTGCTCGGCTCAATAAATCTATAAGGGACTCGATAAGGAATATGTATTCTATTTATGAACTTATAATGATGTTTATTTTTATTTGTATTAGTTTTGCAACATTTGTGAATGATGGACTATGTGTCTATGTGGTTTATTAATGGTAATGTAGGGCGTACTATGTTGTAGACTTGGACTTTCTACACTTTATCTATGTTAATCTAGGTTGTAATTAGATAATTAGTATTTTTTTATTTTTTAGCAAATAGAATTTTATAATATATATTATAATTTAACTTTTGTATACAACTCGTATGGTGGCCTACTGGTAAGGAAGGAAATCTTCAAAGAGGAGGTTGTGTTTTCGAGACTACGCTCGATAAGGGGCTCGGACTTGATAAGGGGCTCGGCTCGAGCCTTATCGAGCTCGAGCTGGATCGATAAGAGGCTCAAACTCAGCCAGCTCAGCTGGGCTCGAACAAGCTCAAGGTCAAGTCCAAGCCCAACTAGGCTTATCGATCCTGAGCCCGATCCAGGGCCTGGCTCGACTCGTTGGGCTCGATAGCCAGCCTTATGCATGTCTGAACAAGAACTTGTACCACACCAACCCATCATCCAGGAGCCTAAACCTCCTAGCTGGAAAGCTCAACCTCTGACAAGCCTAAGCCACCATCCGCCAGTCAATAAACTGTTAGTTCCTCAGATATGCCCTCAAATCACCACCTCTACTCTTAGCTCCCTAGACCCTACTTTTGACGTAATTTTTCCGCCTGTCATCCCCAATCCACCCTTGTCATGGATGGCAAACCTTACTACAAATATCCAAAACAACATCATCCTCTCCTGCTGGATAGCAAACCAAGAACCAAAATTTGAACCCCAAACCATCACACCCCCACAATCCCCCATCATCGAAGCTGACGTTCGCCAAGTCTCTCACCGAATCCCCTTATCCATCAGCAAAAACTAGCCACACCGATGCATCTCTCCGATAGCAGAGGAAAAGTTGCAGTTTGGACCCCCTTTTTAGAAAAAATTGAAATACAACAAAACATGCCCCATCATGGGCCCCATCAAAATATTTCACCACTTCCCCTCCTTAACCATTCTCCAACCCTTTCTTGCCTCCAAAACCTCGTCTGCCTCATCCATATGCCCCCTCGACTCTGACGCAAGGCATATAACCCTACCATACATTGCAATCTCAGGAGAAACTGATAAATCCTTGATTTATGAGGTCATTTATTGATTATTACCTCCTTAATTTGAGCTCTTTCATCTAATTAGTAATCAATTAATTCTAATTAATAAATAACCCTATGTAAATAATTAACATTAACCATTATCTTCTTAATAATTTGTCTATATTTTGTATATCCATATATATATTGTGCTTATATTTTATATCTTTCTATATTTATTAGAAATCTAATAAAAATTAGGTTAATATTGTAATTAACTAGTTTCATATTAAACATATATGAAAAATACAAAAAAATAAGAAATAAAATAAAATAAGTGTTTTAATATCTTAAAAATATTTATAAAAATGTTACTATGTATTTTTGATGTATTTTCTCTTTGAGTTCTACATAAAAATTGTAGATCTAAGTGAGATCTACAACTTTCATGTTGAACATTTTTTCTAATTCTTGGTCTAATTGTTTATTTCGTATTTACTACTTGATTTATTCTTTTTTGGACCATGTGGCATCGTCTGGGCCACCCACATGGCCCAACCGTTCTTCTCCACGCTGCTTACTTCCCTGTCGCTCATCAGATCCTGATGGATTTGATTAGCACCTTTCACCCACGCTCCTTCCTTAGTCGTTGGATCGCACGATCCAAGAGATGTCACTCATCTTCAACCTCTAATCCTATTCACTTAGAATCCAACCACCCAACTTCCCCGAATATTCCCAACCCTCCCTCCATAACCTCCCAGTTAACTTCCATGGACTTCCTCTTTGCCTGACTATTCTGATCCATGCCAACTCTTTAATGTAGCCTAACTCTCTACGCCAGTTTGCGGTGGTTGAACCATCACGACAACTGCCTGACACCAACCACCTACTTCTTCTTCAAATACCTTCCCCCCGTCGCCCGCAACTGCTATCTGCCACACTAGTATGAAACCTCCTAATCCTAGTGTGTCTCTAAGTGACAACTAGTGGTCATTCTGAGTGTGACGGTGGAGAGCTCTTCGTCGACAAGATCCAAGGCTAACACTACCTTGCTACAACACCATTGGTGGTTGTTAGAGCTTCGAACTTGAGCCAAGTTCTTCAAGCAACGATTGACGAACTCAAGGCCTCAAATCATGCTCCGTCTTCCTCTTCCTCCAATGCTCCATGTATTCTTCATTCCATCTTTCTTATTGTTTTATCTGATTTATCCATTTTATCATGTTCTATTCAGATTCAATTTCAAGAGATTTGTCGATCTCCAACCTTCATTATCATACCAAGACCTATGTGCACTCACCTTCCTCCTCTGATCGCTTCTCCATCGGTCGATCCATCTAGATCTTTTACTTACCTTGCAAAGGACGGTGATCCACCTGGGGCTTTATTTCCTCTGTCTGATATAACACCTACATATCACCCCGAAACCTCCCAAACCAACCTGAAAGTCACTTGGCTTTTGTTCTAACTTGGCAGGCACTTCAATGGACGGAACTATGTCGGAGTAGGTTTGCAAACTTTTGTCTCCATCTCCTGGACTCCATCTTTCTTCCCTTATTCTCAAGTACTTCAAACAACAAAGGAGGAGATAGATAGGCATCTCCAGAGCATCACTTTTCCTCGCCGCAGGAGGAGGGGCCACTCAGAGAAGAAGAAGCATGCACCGTTAGATCAATCCAATTTGGGTGAGATCCAATGGTCCCAAAAACGCCAGGTACCAACACCAAAGAAGTGCTTCAACCTTTAGGTTCGGCATACCCGTGCCAAGTATCGAGATACCAACATACAACATGTGGCCCGAGCCTCCTTCGCACTCCGAGCATGAGTGTCACGCGCACAATACATGTGAGAGCAGAAATATTGCATGCGAACCCTTCATGTTCATATATTATCCATAAGTCCCCGACCATGGTTAAATTGCATAAATATCAAAATATATTTGTAATTTAGTCCCTCTGAGGAACTTTTTTCTAATTAAATAAAATAATTTTTATTACAATTATTCTCATGTATTTTTTCTTGAATAACTTGTGGATCTTTTATCCAAATTGAATGAAATTAGTGTCATTTTACAGCTTGTTTTATGCTCTTTTAATTAATTGGTGCATTTCATTTAATGATTTTATCTATTCACACATTAAATTTCATATTGTAAAACTTGTCTACTTAGCTTTGAAATAAATTAAAATTGAATTATTTTGTGGTTGATTGACACATTGATACAATGATCCTCATAAAGTCTTAATTACTTTCACAAGTTATTTCAATTACTTAATCATAGGCTTTGTTGAGAGTTGTGCATATTTTGTATATTGCATTTACATGATTTGACATCTTAACATGTTTGCATAAAAATGATTTGAAAAATTCATGCATCGCATCTCTTGCTCTGTTACTTGACCTAGACCAACTTTAAATTGCTAAATTAAATATTTAGCTCATAGGTTAAATTAGATAATTGCTCATGTCCTCGAGTTTGACCCTAGACTTTCCCAAAATAAATTAAAGTCAAATTATCATTGTAGAGATCATTCGATTCGGTTCTAACTGAGCAATGATCGACAGTATTACAACAAACGTAAATTAAGTTAGCCAATTAGCGATTCATCAGAAACCCATCCATCAAATCGCATACCCGCAACCGCATATGTCATGAAGACATTGACTTCCAAAAAAACCGATGTCATACAAACCCTCTCTTAAATGTGTCGCCTCCTCACGCGGTCATACAACAAGCAATACATTCCCCTCCCCGAGAAGACAATCCAATGTAACCCCTTATCCAACACTCAAACTCTCGTTTATCCTCAGTTGGTGCAACCCTGGATCCCATCACGACTCGCTACACGAATCCTCCCTTCACCCTTCGTATCTACCACCTTCTTCAAATGCCTTAAAAGAAGGCATACGAAAAGGCATTGCCTAACCCCATCACTTGCTTCAGGTATCGCCATCCAGTGCATATAGCTTACACTTGTCCCTATTTAACAACCATGTCCATCCCCACCAACCGACCTCAATCCGAGCCCTCCTAAAAACACAAATGAAGCTCTTACCCGATGATGCAACGCCAACAATACATTCATAAGGTCACCGAGGCAAAGCCTGCAACCACAGAGCGCTGCCCTTCGCCTCCTCTCTCAAGGAACCCCTCCTCTTGCCAAGTGGTTATCATCAACCCCATATGGAGGGTTGAAGTTTGCTCAGAGTCCATCACCGCTAAGCGTCAACTTCTTAGATTCATCATTGTCGATTTCTCAAAGCAGATCCCCTCATTCAATTAGGTCAAAAATGCACTCATCAACGATTTTGCATTTAGGTCCATTCCACTTCACCTCACATGCCTGTGCATGTGAGGGAACATGGTATTTTGCATCTGGACCCTTGGGTTTTTAATATTTTGTTTCAGTCCATATATTTGAAGAAATAGTGTAATATTCTTGTTATTTCACATTTAAACCCCCACACTTGTATCAAATTGCAGAAATACCCCTTCAGGTATATATTATTGAATATTTTTGAAAATTACATGTATACCCCTATATTTCTTTGCGGTATTCAGCCAGGGTCCCAAAACTCAAAATATTTGCACAAATGTTCCTGCCAAAACATATTTTTTACAGTTTTTATTTTGCAAAAAATAGCTCTCGACCTTTAAAAATTTGGGAAAATTTCTATAATTACCCGACGCCTGCAAATATCACATATATTTTTGATTGGGTGTTTTAAGTTTATTTTTTATTTATAAAAAATCAAAATTGATCTATTATTCTCTATTTACAGTAAAAAACCATATAAAACATAAAACACTTTGGATAATTACAAAAATAACAGATTTTGTTTATTATTATATATTATAACTCCATACCAAATATCCCTAAAATAGAAAAAGACTAAAAATTAAAAAGCTCCAAAATTATTTATAAAAATATAAAGAATCTCTAAAAATACTCATTTCCATTCTGTAATTTTCTTTTCATTATATATTATTAGTTAAAAATATTTTTGGAAAATTTTTATTTTATTTACTATTCTAAATTCCAAAATAATTCAGCCTATTTATTTAATCCCTGTTTTAGGATATTTTTTACTTTAAATATACCTAAAAATTATTAAAAATCTCTAAAAAATCACAAAAATAATAAAAAATATTCAAAACCCAAAACATTTTATTTCTTATTTTATCTTGTATTATATATAGTCTTATATATTCTTATATTAACTATTCAAAAGAAAACGAAATACTGAAAATATGAAAATACGAAAAGAAAATATAATTTATAAATTAAAAAATTTAAAAATATAAAATTTAAATCCATAAAAAAATAAATTAAAACCCACAAAAAATACAAAATACCCAAAAAACTCAAAATCATTTATTATCTTTCTTTGCCAATTTTTGATTGTTTGTCCTCCGTTATTTCCTATGTTTGACCCCTACTGTACGTGCCCACTATACATCTATTTGCATGGTATAATACATTTTGATTCACACTTTATTGATTTGCTAGATCTATATATTGTGTGGGTTAATTGTTGTTCGAATTGACATTTGTGAGTGGTCGCCTCAACGACATTTGAAAACATTTTATCTTTGCCTTCTGAGAGGATATTATTTTAGACCCTCGCAAAAGTCATCTCAACACACTGCTACCACTACATTCAAAAAACCTCGTCAAGAACTTTGGAAAGCTACTGATGTTCGAAGTTCCCTTGCATGCACATGACTCAAATGATGCCTCCATCGCTAAACTTCTTGTAGATATCCCGAAGGTGCAAGCCATCCCAAAGGGTATCGAAGTTGCCACCAATGACGATGTTTTCGAGGCCACCTTCCACCCAATTAATCAGTTCGCGAAGTTGCCTTCACTCATTACAACACCTCATCCTCCAATGTCGCACCCCCATTCGTGGAACTCGCTCTAATCGTGTTTGATCTTCGCCCAAATGCTGAATGGGAGAAGGCACACACAGACTCATTACCCTTCCTGATACACTATGGCTTCTCGACTGATGGCAACTTCAGGTTCACAAAGGACCTAGACCAAGAGTCAGCTCAAAATGCTTTATTATGGCTCCAGAGCATGGGATCTACTATTGATGAAAATGTAGGTAAGTATGTTGCGTGGCGTTTCCCTCCGAGCATGCCAAGGAGAATATGACGCAAGCACTTGACTTAGAAAGCAAAGAGAAAACAACTAATGCACCCGCTCCCACTCTGATGCAATGCCCGACAAAACCTCCGATGATCAAACCAGTAGAAACTCCGGCTTCTACTAGCAGTGCACTGCATCACTAAGTTCAAACCTTCGTATCCTAAACACCAGCTCCTACCCCATCTTTAAGTATGTTTCTCAACTTATATTTGGATTTTGACTTACTCTAATACAAACTCTACCCCCTCAGATTTTGATATCACCCCTAAGACCCGAAACTGCTCTTTAGATGCATTGTTGAGCATGTGTTTATCTATTAATAACTCAGCACACAGAAAAGGTTTTTGTGACCCACTTCTGGGCTCCTAAATCTCCTACATGTTAAATAGAGGGATTTTCGAAGAAACCAAGCTATGCTTCTATGTGGATATCAACATCCTATCGTGGAAAATCAAGGGATTGACGAGCTCTGGAAAACATGTAGGCTTAGAAACCTAGCAACCAAATATAACCTTAACTTACTGTCGTTTGAAGAAACGTGAATTAGAGAAATTAACCCTCGAATTAGATTTCCCTCGATCGACTTCCTATCCTACCACAATAACTCAAAATGTAAGACCTAAGGCATACTTTCGATATGGGACCCAAACGTCTAACATCTAGTCTTGGAGGGCTTACGGTGTCTGACAAATCGGACTTGGCAATCGATATATCGGTCGCTCTCACGTCACTCAACATTCAATCAAAGCATGGCAATCAATAATCAATCGACAGAATACATGAACAATGAATAGAATTGAGATGAAATATATTATACCCTACAAAAAAGTATGTATAGTATGCAAGTGTAGGGGTCGAACCACAAAGCAACAATGGGGATAGGTACACAAATTGACAATCAAAGAGAAAATCAACAAATGTGTTTTTGTATTTTGATAGGATTTTTCTATTTTTTTTGCATTTTAACATTTTATTTTTTTATGGATTTTTAATTTATATATTTTTTATTTTAAATTTATTTTTATTTCTTTTTACATTTTTTTGATTTTTTCAATTTTTTCTTTTTAATATGAAATAAGTATATATATAAGCAGAGGAAAGGGATCCTACTTTGAAGTAGGTAACTTACCTACTCCATTTTCTTTTTTCCACTTTTTTATTTTTATTTTTTGAAAAATGCTTCCATAGATTTTCATAATTATATACCTCTAATATGTTATTCAAATTTCGTCAGAAACATAAACTCCTACTGCCTCCATCCAGAACATGAAAAATACACCAAATATGTGACTGTTAAAAAATGATTGTTTGGATAAAAGGTCGGAGGAGTCTCTGTTTCTTATGAAAATTGAATGACATATTAGAGGGGTATAGTTATGAAAATTCATGGAAGCATTTTTCAAAAAAAATAAAAAAAATTTTTTTAAAAAGAAAATGGAGTAGGTAAGTTACCTACTCCATAGAGTGGGGTCCCTTTTCTCATATAAGTATATATATTGTGTATAATATAATTACCATATAGGATATAAATATAGAATATATAATCAAGAAAATACAATTAAATACAATGCTTTTTATTTTTTTAAAGGTTTTAAAATATTAGGGCATTTTTAATAATTAATAATAATAATAATTATAAGTAATATATAATAAAAATATAGACATAATTTATATATAATGTTTTATTTTTATAAATATAACTATATCTAGAATAAATTATAAAATAAAATATTTTCATGTATTCAGTGTTTTTCTTTGTTTTTCCTCATTTTCTTGTAATTTTTGTTAATTTTTATGGATTTTTAATTGATAAAATGTCAAAACAAAGACTTATAATAATATGTCATATCATTTTGAAATTTAAAAATAGATAAATATCTTAAAATATTCCAAAAATTTTTTTAGCATAGAATATATAATATAGAAAAAATCAGAAGAAGAAATAAATATTTTTGGGCTTTTAAATACTTTTTTACTAGTTTTTATAAGGTTTTTGGGGGTTTTAATTTTTAGGAATTTTTTATATTATTTTGCAAAATTAAAAGGTTAGAAAATCAAATAAGCATAAATGAATGCGCATAATTTTTTTTGAATTTTTAAAAACAATTATTTGAATTTTATGTATTTTAAAATGCAAACACGAGAAAAATGCAATATTTTTGTATTTTAAAATAGGAAGTTAAATTTAATTGCCTCAAGAAAAATATGTGTGATTTAAAATAGTTCCATACACTTAAGATATATTTCTTAGAATTTTTAGATGTAAAATGTTATTTTTAAAAATAAGAAAACATAAAATAAAGATTAATGCACTAGTAGAGACTATATTACAATTTCCAGGAATTTTAAAGGCCCAATATTAACGAATGCAGGAAATTCAAGCGTCCCTATGCAAATATCTAGTGTATTTAATGAAAACATAACTAGCATGGCTACTTTGCAATTAAAAGTACTTCCAAGATAGATTCTGTAGTTTATCCAAAAAGTTTACACTTACTATGAAAAAATTAGGACTGAATAATCAAAACAAACCCAAAGGGGGTCCACGCAAAAATCCATGTTCCCTTACGTGCACAAGCATAAGGGGTGATGTGGATTGGACTGATATGCAAATACAATAAAGTTTGGGGTTCAGAATGTAAATATTAGAGAAATATTTGAAATCAAACTAAAGTTTATGGTCTAAAAAGAAAATACAAAAACAAAAGGGGCTATCTTTGCAAAATACCCCTCAAAGGCATTGGCGGACGGTGGGGATGGATCCACTTGCAAACATCGAGCTTTAGTGATGCGATGACGGTTCATTCGAACGGACAGGATTAGATATCCACCCAACACTCCAACTGCTGGTGGCTCTCCGATCATGTGATTGCTGCTACACGATACGAACGCTTTTGATCTAACGGTTATGAGAGTGTCTGGAAGAACACTCCAAGAATCGTCCATAAATGGGCTTTTATTCATCCTCCGACATGACTCTGGTCACTGTTCTCCACATGAACAGGACTAGGAGGTTCGTGGGAGCCTTCCGTGTCGGTTGGATGTCTCAAAAAGGTCCAGGACCCAACGATGGGGTCTCGGTGTCTCGATGTGCTCCAACAACCTGGAGCTTGGTCTCTAGTTTCGATTCAGCCGTAAATGGGGTCACTTTGGTTCAAGACTTGTAGGGTTAGCTTCGGGGCATGGAAGCTAAGCTTTCGAGGCAAAAATCTGCCAAAAAGAGCACGAGATGGGACGAGTCGGAGAAGCTCCTATGGTTGGTGGCAGAGAAGCTTCGTTGCACCTTGATTCGTGCAGAATCGAGGGTAATCTGATGGGTGTTTTGCGGAGAATTGAAGGAGAATGTGTATGAAACATTGGTGGGTCAAAACAATAGCTAAGATGGTGGGGACATAGGCATGAGCACTAGCTTCGATGAACTTCAATTTTGGTAATCTAGGGTTGACTTGATGGGTTTAATGAAAATCAAAATCTACACTATGTTACGACTACTGCTAGGACTCTAAAATGCTAAGAAAAGAGCAAAAACTAGGGCTCTTACCTGTAGAACATGGAGCAAGTTGGAGATCCACCTGAAGCTACTCCGACGAGCTCGGATCAGCACCTCCAGGTCTCTTCCTCCACGCAAAAGCTTCGGCGAAGCTACTGCTGTCACCAGCAACATCCGGCACAAGTAAGATTGGGAGATTAGAGGGTAGAGCCGGATTAAATTCAAAATGGAGGAGGAGGTAGATATATGTACCAGGTGACCTTTGACTAGGTTCTGGGCTCGATGTATTACTACAAGAAAAGTGACCTAAGGCAATGAATAATTTAATATTCATTGTCATATCTTACGTAGTTAAATGTATAAGAACGAATATTATTCGTTGCTTTCTTTAAATTTGCAACGAATAATGGTATTCGTTGCTATATTCCTTGCAACGAATCATATAACAATGATTATTCATTGTCATTTTCTTCTAATCGTTGCTAAATTTGGCAATAATTAGTGTGAATTTTAATGAATAATTCAATGAAAAATCATTGTTATATGGACCATTAACAACGAATATGATATTAGTTGCTAATTACAAGTACATAAGATGATTTGGCAACGAATAATATTTGTTGTTATATCTTTAACATCGGAAGATATGGCAACGAATATTCAAATTATTCGTTGCCTTAGGTCCGGTTTCTTGTAGTGTATGATCCATTGATCGAGGTAATGCATGCGCTTGAAAGATCAAAGATTGAAGATAAAAAGTCATGAAGGAGTCGAACCAAGAAGATGCAGGTCTCGGTCAGAGAAAAATGGAGAAATCGAGGCACTAGGCTCTAACAAAAGCAAAACATTTGGAGGTGAGGAGTTAACCGGGGTCAATGTGGACCCGCCTCCTATTGGTCCATGTCAGCCGCTAGCGGACTAAACATGGATTAAATTCCTTATTAAATCGATTAAAAAATAAATGATTTTATTATTTTTTGTCAGAGCATAAAAATATTTATTATTTAATGTAGTATTTTATTATGAATTTTATTTATTTTTACAAGTCGATTTATTAGGTATTAATTTTTACATGTATAATTATAGGTATATTTATCTATATATTATGCATTTGATCTTTATTTTGGATTTTATATTTTATTATTTTAAATACATAATTTTTATATTAGAGGATGTGGAGGTTGCTCCATGGAGCAGCTAAGTTGGATGCTCCACGGAGCAGTTTCCTCCAAATTGTTTTATTTTTTTTCGATTTTCCACCATGTATATTCATTTATATATACATCCTATAAGCGCCACCTGTACCACAATCCAACTTGACCAAAGTGCATGTAGAGCACGTGACTTGCAGGGAAATTGTAACCCTGCCCTGCCTTCTTCTTCAAAGCACAATCAGGTCCGTCCCTCATGCACCCACGAGACGTGCGCATGTTCATCTTGTAGATAAGCCCATGTATTCTACTTATTCGCACTTGTAGCCTTGTGCATGGGTTTATTTGCAATCTATACCCTCGAAATTTTAGCGTATTATATTCATACCCTTACCTAGACCTATTTCTAATGTTTGATATATTTTAAATTAAGTTTTATTGCAATTATGCCCATGAGATTATACATTAATTTATTGCAATTTATAGATCTTTCTTTCTGAAATTGGTTTCAAAGAAAAGCTAATAAAATTCTATATCACTTGATGCAATTCATGTTCTGATTTGACGTATAAATAAGTAACTAATCACAAAACATTTTGTTTTTTGTTCCTCATATATAAGCATACGTATTGAGCATTTTATTAGCCTGAAAATTTATTGAGGATCTTATACAAATTTATGTTAATCATATAATTGAATTTCAGGAGCATTATTGTTTCTTTATTGTTATTGTGTGCATTGTCTTATTTTATGCATTTCGTCAATTTTCTATTGAATTAAATAAACTAATATTAGTGTGTGTCCTTGTGTTCGACACTAGACTTATCTAGGATAAATTAAATCAAGCTCCTTTCACCAAGATTTTTTAAGCTTGATTCTGATAAATTGATAATTGGTCATATTACAACAAATCAATACTAATTAAGTCGATTAACGATTTACAGATGGCATTGTTGCCGGGAACACGACTCTATTAGACTTATTTAATTAGGTTATAATATTTCATTAAGTGAAATTTAGTACTATTTTGGTTAAGTTCTTTTTTGTGTTGACTTATTTGATTTTGCCGATTTTATCTTTGTGTTCGTGTTATGTAATTAATTAGCTTAATTGATTTATTGAATATTCTAATCACTTGTTCTTGGCAGGGCCCGTGAAGTTGACTTGAGGTGACATGGAGGCTACAAGCTTGGAGTTCGAGCTAAAGTATTCAAGAATAGCTAATTTTTAATCGTACTTTAGTTATATTGTAATAATTAAGTTGTTGTAATTTGATGTTGTTAATTTATAATTAATTATGTCGTTATTTACAACGGCTCTTGTTTGAGATCTCATGCGTGTATAAATGAACATTGCTAACCATCTAAACCTTGTGTTGTGTCAAGACATGTTTTACTCTCACCAAGAGTGGGGCTCGACTTGAGTGGCGAAGTTAGGATCGGGCACATGATTCAAATATTCAACTTAGGTCATATTGAATGTACCAAATCGTAAAGTAGTCCACACTTGCATCTTAAGATTCACTTACATCTTAAGATTCATTAATTAGATGCACGTAGTATGTTCTACTTAGTCCAAATATCAATCTGATTCTTCCTTGCTAATAGAACTCATGTCATAGGAGCGGTTTTCTCAACTTGCATCATAGATATTATATATTTACAAATTCAGTCTAGCAGCCACAGAATATCGGAAAGTATTGTAAGTATCTCTAAAAGATTGCATGCATAAATGATTTTAGTTTGCATCCGTTTTTCGATTCTTTTCCCATTATTTTACTACTTAAGAATTAAAAGGAAAAGAAACTGAATGTTAAGCATATTTTGATGTGGCCATATTAATTAAGCGATAACTAAACTTTTAAAATCGGGACTGAATTATGCAAGTTGACATACAAACTTGGAATAAAATCACACTTGTATTACGGGTGCATAAAGCCCTCATTGGACACATGTACTTACCTCCAGACAGAGTGGGTGCAGACGTAGCCCCAGGGTTAGAACATAAATCCATGGACTTGCCTCCTAAGTCTCCATTTCCAACTCTCGAGAATTTCAGAGCTACAAGAGCTTGCCTTCGACCTTAGAAATATGTTTTGGTTGTGTAAGCTTGGTACTCTTCTTAGGGGTGTGATATTCAACCTGACAGCATGGGAAGATCACCTCCTTGCTTAGGAGATATCAAGAGCAATGTTGGGTATAAGGAGACTCCTTATTTGTAATGTACTAGAATATTGTTCTATCACCAACTAAAATTGACAAGATAATTTGGCCAAAATCTTACGACCTTCACATGTGAAATTATTCATTCTAAAGGGTTTGATTTGCATTTGATTTGTGTGAGTTGATTCTGCACATTCAAGTGCACTGTAGTACTAGATCTCATCGATTCAATCGTTAGATCATCGTCTCCTTTTGACATCGAAGATGGATAACTGGGGACAATTTTGTTTGGATTTTGCAAACCTTCCAATGACCTAACCAAAGATCACATTTTCAAAGGTCCGTTGAACTTCACTCCAAGGACCTATCTAGGCTCATGGCTCTCTTGAGTCTAGATTCACTTACGCAGCTTATTCTGACATAAGACCTCTCTCTTCTGGTGGAATTCAAGATTTTTCAGTCGAGATGCCTCCCAAAAGACAAAATAATGAAGAGGAGCAGCATGAGGACCAATTGCAGTGGATACTAGCTAGATTAGTAGCGTTTGAGCACCAGAATGCCCTTTTTAGAGCTCAGATAGGATAGCTAAATGTGGGAATTGATGCACCAATGGATACGACTTACAACCTAGAATAGTTTACAGTGCAAAATTACATGAATCCTGCCCAACCAGAGATAGAATTTGAGTTGAAGCCGTAATTTCTGAACTTGTTGCCTCATTTCAATAAGAATGCCCACAAGAACCCTATGCATTTGTATGGGATTTTGAGCACGTTTGTGCTAACCTTAGATATCCTAGGGTTAGTCAAAATTATATTAGGCTCACAATCCTACCACTTGCCCTGGGAGATAAGGCAGACTACTGGTTGAAAAATTTAGGTATGGTGGTAACCACCTACAACTAGCAAGGACATGTGTCTAAAGAGATTCTACCCTTTAATTGGAACTAATTATACGAGGACACACATAATGAGTTTTTCCTAGTTTCCTAATGAGCCATTCTATGATACTTGGGAAAGATTCAAGGACATACAACAGATGTATCCATGTCATGGTATGGAGGATACAATTCTGTTCCAGTCTCTTTACAACGATCTTTACAATGAGGTGCAAGGTTTAGTGAGTGTTGTCAGTGGAGACAGCTACACTTCACAAGGATCGGATATCGTTTGGAAGGTATTCGAGAAGATGGCTAAGACTAGTCATTCATAGACCACCATCATAGTATATGCAAAGCTCCCCTTTTCACCCAAGGGAGGGGGAAGAAGGCTATAGTCGATCTTGTTGAGGATCTGATTCCCAACATAGGAATAATTGCAGACAAGCTAACATTAGTGGAGAGAAGCGACAAGAGGATGAATGAGCTTGAAAGTATATCCAAAATTCCAAAGTAGGTGGAGGAGTTGGTTGAGAATGTATTAAGATGAAGATACCTGCCACAACTACATCTGCTGCTCCCATTTACCGAGTACACCATATACATGACCAATCGATGTCAGGGCCACCCCAGCCGTGGGTAGAGGATCACTCCTTCACCCAATCTTACCAGCAATAGCCACCATCAACCGAGCCAGCTACAAAGGAAGCTTATCAGGAGTGGGAGGTAAACGATGTTTGGTATACCCAAGACCTTGCTAGGCAGGGAAGTACAGAACACTAGTAGTCTTACCAATATTCCCTGCCCTTCTACAATATCGTGTTTACTCCGACATCACTTCCTACATAGCCTAGCCTTGGTTCATACCATCCCCAACAGCAGTAGAGGCAACAACAACAATACATATGTCAACCAATGTACCAGTTGAGCCAGCATGGTCCACACTATCAGCATCAACCACAACAATACCAACAGTAGTAGGAATATCAAGGCCAATCTTCATGTTATTCTTCCTCCCATCAACACTCCTCTTTGTTAGGACCTATAGACTTCTATCGATAGATTCCCGAGGAGCTTTGTTCCTATAGGAATGAAATACAAGACATACGGGTTGGCATCAACTGCCTTTCCCATTCGTAAGACAAGCAATCAGTACCTTTGATCTCCATTCCCACCCAAGTTTAGGCTAACCCCAATAGCCTGAACAAGACACACAACAGTAGCAGTTTGATCAAGTATATTACTCAAACTCATTTAGATCTGAGCATGATATTTTTTCGTATGATGATGTTAATCATTTATCACTCAGGAGCGGAAGGACCGTGGTCATACCTGACTGGGCAAGGGACATGGAGAGGGTCATCTTTGATGCTCTACCTCATGAGACTTCAAAGGATGAGGAGGAGAGACATCACATGTAACATCCCATTCAACACATGACGAGGACATCTACTCAGGGAAGAGAGAGGATGAGGAGTATGAGAGTACAACATCATGGAGATGCAAATTTAGACTTTACAAAGGACCTTGCACCTTCGATTGAGGAGGATGTACTAGCAGCATACATTCCCCAATCTTTATTAGACAATCCGATTGTTGATTCCAAGTTAAATATAAAAGTTTCATGTACGAAGAACCATGCTTCAAAGAAACATATTTTAGTTTATGATTCAGATTCTTCTTTGTCTTCTGTTGTTTCAATCCCTTTCCCCCATGCTCTAATGACTGGAAAATGCATTGTTAAAAGGATTCAGAAAGATGGTCCAGAAATGGCATAGTTTTTTAAAGATAATATTATTGTTAAGGTGTCATTTAATGAGTATATAACTAGCCATCCTGCGTTTCAGAAATACCTTAAGGTGAGATGCACAACTACTAGGGTTAGAATGAATAAATCAAACAACTAGATGAAAACACATGTCTTCTCAGTAGACACGAGTTATCTCCTCAAGAACCAGTAATTATCGACAAAGATGAGTGATATGGGTGCACACTATGTGATGAGTCATATCGATGATATAGCATTTGCATGCATTCTTCTAGATAATAGTTCTTCGATCAACCTATTACCCTTAGCTTTATAAGAGAAACTAGAGTTCGAACTACTACGTAAATCATGAGCAGTACTCTAGTTTGTAGACAAGTCAATGGGGACGACTAAGGGTGAAGTGAATAATGTTATCAAATTGATTGAGGGAGAATATTACAATGTGGACTTCACAGTCCTTGACATGGAAATCCCCAATCATTAGAGAGACTCACAGATTATTCTTGGACGACCTTTCCCTAGGACCGTCGGTGCTTCCTTTGATTATCATATTGGAATGATGAAGTTTTATTCTCCAAGTGAAGAAGTGGAACTTGAGATGAAGCAAACGAAGTAGCAACAACCAAACTCAAGGATAAGCACATACTACTCTTCTTCACAGGCATATTGCTAAGTGATCAACACGGTTGGGATATGGAAATAGACCCTAGCAGGACATAGCGAGACCATCTCATCTGGAGAGGAGGAGTTCATGATGTAGTTTGCGAGGTGTTGCTGAGTTTTTTGAGAGATGCATCTCCCTTTCCCCTTGACGACTCAGAGATCCCTACAGATATGTCAGTTCCTTATCATTCGGAATAGTAAGGGGGTATAGATGATTAGTCAGATGTGACTTTGATCGAATTACCACAGTTCTTTGGTGATCCAACCCCTTACAATGCTGAGTTGGTGGCAAGTACGGTAGAGATAGACCCACCTTCATGCTACACAAAACTAGATTTAAAGACGATTCAACCCGGCTTGATTGACGATACATCATTCCCATAGATGAAATCGTTGCCTCCTACACTAAAGCACGCCTTCCTTGTAGAACTAAAGAATAGAGTTCCTGACATCCTTAGTTCTAAGCTGACTGTATAATATAACTCTAGGTGTTTAGATGTTTTGGGGAAGAACCACAAGGCTATAGGCTGAACTATTTTGAATCTCGTGGGGATTAACCTTGCTCTCTGTTCACACTGTATTTTTGTTATGGAAAATGTGAGACCTTCCCTTGAGTTTCAAAAAAGACTAATTCCTAATCTATGGGAAGTAGTTAAGAAATAAATTGAAAAGTGGTGTGGAGCATAGTTTATTTACCCCCATTTCAAACTCTAAGTGGGTGTCCCCACTTCATGTTGTTCCTAAGAAGTCGAGAATTCAAATGATCGCCAATGAGGAGGGGGTATAGATTATGACATAAGTACCCACGCAGTGATGCGTCTGTGTCGATTACAATCATCGGAATGCCATTATCAAGAAAGATCACTTTCTTTTACCTTTCAGTAATAAGATTTTGGAAAGAGTTGTATTATTTTCTTGATGGTTACTTGGGCTACAATCAAGTAGCCGTCACCCCTGAAGACCAAGAAAGTACTACTTTTACATGTCCATTTGGCACTTACGCATTCAGGCGCATGCCATTTGGGTTTGCAATACCTTGGGCATATTTCAATGGTGCATGATCGCCGTATTTGTTGAGATGGTGGGAGATTTCTTGGAAATCTTCATGAACGATTTTTTGATCCATGATGATTCATTTGATACATGTTTATCGTACTTGAACCACGTACTTCAAAAGCATAGGGAAGTTAATCGTGTACTCTTCTGGAAGAAAAGTCATTTCATGCTAAAGGAGATTATCATATTGGAGTACGTCATTTCTAAAAAGGGAATGGAGGTTGACCCAACCAAGGTGGATGCGATCAAGAAACATGATCTTCCAACCAACGTAAAGTCATTTATGGGGCATGTTGGATTCTATAGACGATTCATTAAGGTTTTTTCTAAGATTGTCCGATCGCTGAATAAGCTCTTAGGAAAGGACACATGATTCATTGTAGATCACAAATGTCTTTGAGTCTTTGAGCTCTTGAAGAGAAATATTATAGACTCGCCCTGTTACAAGCTACTAGCTGGTCTCTTCTCTTCTAGATCATGACTGATGCATCGGACTTTGCTATAGGAACTGTGTTAGGCTAGAGGCGAGACGAGATCTGTTTGCTATTCACTACACGAGTAAAACTTTAGATCAAGCACATAAGAATTACATGGTTACTGAAAAGTAGATGCTCGCAGTAGTTTGGACCATTTCCCTTTAGCTACAAAGGATTCCTCTTTAATCCCTAGCATCTTAAGAAAGATAGTTGGCAGAATCTTGTGGAGATATTCTCCAAGAAACTAGAAGATTGGAAAGCAAAATGCTTTCGCTACCATCCATGGTGGTATGTTTAAACACATCACTAACTTAATTGGCCACCTGTTTTTATCGCGTCAAAAATTGCATCAAAAAAATTATAAATAAAATTGACAAGATGAGAATGTGTTTTTGTGAAACAGTAATACGAATGCCAGCCCTTAACCCAAGATGCCTATCAACGCAAGTCACATATCTACCAACGAAAGCAATCGTTAAAATCAAGCAACATAATGCACGAAGTACATTTTTAACACGTAAATGGTAGAGCATCATACCTAATATATTCTCCGAACGGGGATGTCATTTCCTGAGGCGATACTTTGAATTGCTGTGATCACCATACTCGTCAAATGGAACAACTAATTAATTCAAACGATCCGTGTCTGAGAAGGCTGTGGGAAAAAAAAGGACCCAGACGCAAAAAAAAGGAGGTTAAATATTAATCATAAAAAAGATATTAATAATATTGGTGATTGAAGTGTGCCTTTTCATGCCACAAAGTCATCAACTGAAATCAACTTAACATTCAGAAGGTAACGAATTCAGCTCGATTAAGAACTTGTTTGGATATGAGGGTAATCTCGTAGGGATGTAACCTTTTTTGTGAGGTAAGCTTCTAGGTAACATGTTTGTTAGTTTTGATTTGTCTTAATAGTAGATTTGTAAAGTTAATATGATCAATGTTTTTGAAATCGAATTGGAAACTGAACCGAAAATCTCATCAAAAAGGTTGAATCGGGTTGGACAAGGGGATAATGCCCACTCTATACATCTGCTTCTATTTATTCGTTTCTTTCCATTTGCCACCTTTGCTTGGTTTCTTCTGTACATATGATGACCAAAGCCTTAGAAAAAGTGTGACCGACTTCTATTCTTCTAACTATTTTTACTCACTTATGCTTAATAAGAATCATGTCTTCCTTTTTTTGTTGTATCACAAGGAAATAACATAGACTAAGTGTAGAGGTGTGTATATACGATACCAATAACTATATTTTCATGTACTATATATAGTACTAAATAAAGTACAGGAATTGGACAACACATGTAAAATGTAGAAATTTTGTATAAATATGTATAATAATGAGTAAACCGAATGATGGTGTCATTATTTTTTAAGATCGGATTAAACCAAACCGGTAAGAAAAAAATGGTTGAACTGTGTCACTAAACTGGAATGAATTAAAATATGTATAAAATACACACTCAATACTCTTAAAATAAATATAAAATAAATAAACAATGTAAATATCTTACTTTATACATAAAATATTTTTTAAAATATGCAACATTATATGTTATTCATATAAATATAAATAATATTTGAACTAAATACTCCAGAATAGTATCTTAATTATATTTATTATCCAAATCTTTCAAAAAGTTGAGATGGAGTAGTTGGTTGGTACTCTATAATGGGGAACCAAAATTCATCAGTTCGTTTTAATCATTATTATTTTAATGAAAATTCAAATTTAAATTGTGGCTAAGGCTTCAATTTCGATTAAATTGGGTTAAATCGGGTTGCAGATAGTCGATTGGACCGCTGACTGAACCAAACTTTCACCAATTTGATCCGAACCATCAAAACCGATTAACCGAAACTGTCCAAGTCAGATTCAGATTTCAATAACATTGAATATGATGGGAGAGAGAGAGAGAGAGAAGAAGAAATTGACTTGTTGAGGGAGGGAGGGAGGGAGGGAGGGAGAGAGATAGGTGACAACAACATTAATGATAATATCACAAAATACAAACCTCCTCCATGGTTTCTAAAATCCATAGTATACAGATAGAATTTCGATATTATACTAGAAATTAGCAATGAATGTCATGCCGGTTGCTATATCATTATCAACACTTCATATATCAACGTTTATTCATTATTAATTTTACATTTTTAGACTAGTCTTTATTAATTTTGAAAAACAACAGTATACAAACATGTTTATATAGATCATCATTAATAATATAACAACATATATGACATCCATAGTTAACTTCTACTATAGAAATCATTTTCCAACGGATAATATATGCCACGATACATTTATCAATATATGATATAGTAACAGATTTAAAAAATAATTACTAATTTAATCTTAATTAAATGAATAAGCATGGAAATAGAAAAATTAAAATTTTATAAATAAATAAGCACTTTCGTGTCTTTTTGGGAGGAAAGCCCAAACCGTCACTGATGAATCTCCATTTCATCACCTTTATTCTTTCATTTCAGCCTTTAAACCCTAGCTAAATGCATTTAAATAACATTATTTTGCATAAAATAACATAGAGTATTTATTAGGTAAATATTGTATAAAATACCATAATTAAAGCCAAAATAAACGAATAAAGAAAAGAAAATGAAATGAATACCAAAGGTATTGAATGACCCTAAACCCCGTGGCCTAGGCATCATGATGACTAGGTTGACAAGGAATCAAGTAGGTGGAGATAAGGGTCAATAAATACAATAAACCTTAATTTTCAATTCTTTAATAAGCCCAATTTGAGACCTTTTTTTATTATTTACACCTCAAATCAATAAAATTTGTACATGAAAGTTGTAGATAAAAATACATAGAAAAATAGGAAATTTATTTCACATAAAAATATTGCATAATGTGCCTTCTACTCTTAGAATAAAAATAAAAATCCAAACTTCACATACTTGTATCTTCTCCATATGAACTCAAAATTCATCAAAATCATCTTTAAATATATAACTTTTAATTACCTATTTAATGAAAGTATTTTCATTTAATTTGTTATTAATATGCAAAAGTTAGATTTTCGACCCCTATTGTACATTATAACTGAATAAAATATTCATTTTCGTTATTCTTTATATTCTTCATTATTTTATATTTTATAATTTTGTAAATATTATTTATAACAAATGTACATAACTATAATGAAATAAAACCATTAAAAATATCCTAAAATAAATAATTTTACAAAAATACATTAATGAATTTTATACATACATACTTATATAATAAATACATATATTTAATTAAGTGTACATAATACTTCAGAAAATTACAATAAAAATATATTTGTATCCATTTAAATAAGTTATAGATATATAAATTATGTACATAAAATAATAAAATCTAAAATACAAAATAAAAATAAAATACCTATTACAAAGGTAAATATACCTATATTTATACTTTTAAAAAGTAACCTATAATAAACAAACTTGTAAAAATAAATAAAATCACCATAAAATACTACATAAAACAATAAATATTTTGTAAGTTTTAACCTAAAATTAATAAAAATCATTTGTTATTTTATTTTGAATTAATAGCGAATTTTTAATGTGTTTTATCTTTTTTTTGACATCGTGGACCAATGGGGGCAGGTCTGAATTGACCTCGATAAACTCCCCGCTTCCACTCAGGTCTGCATCTGACATGTATTTGACTCGACCTTCCTCGATTTCTTCCCACTCCTCCTTGCTTCCTTTTATGTTGTTTCCTTCACGACTTTTGAACCTCGATCATGGCCCTTTCATGTGTTCTCCATCTGAGGTCATCTGAATGAGGCGCAACACACGATCAAAGTTGACCCAGTACTTAACCCTCCATCGGACTTCCTTCGACTTTTGATCCCTCTTCTGCCATCCAAACCCTAACCCAACACAGATTGAACCTCCTAGTGAAAGCAGGAGATCCTCCAGCAGTTCAACGAGCGAGGAAGGTCGTGCATCAAGGTTGATCCAAGCTCCACTGCCATATCCACTGCGAGCTTTGTCTCCCTGCCTCCTCGGCCAGGAGAGCGTCTATCTTTTGCATTTTTTCGATTCCCATAACCTAGATTATGGTAGCTTAGCTTTTCTTTCTAGTTAATTTAGTTGTTTATTTCATAAAAAATCAAAAATCAAAGTTTTTCATAGCTGAGCTCTGTCGACCTTCTTCCCTACGTCTGGTTGTGTTCTGACCAGTTTTACACCTCCATATCATTCCTCTTCGCTCGTCCTATGCCCCAGGCATCCTCACTCAACCAGATCATGCGCGGATGTGGATCTCAAATCTCCCACCTCTACCATTCGCTAAAGAGTCTCCGTCTCACCCCATCTTCGATTGTTTTCACCCAAATTAAACCCAAGCCTTTAATTGTATATAACTTTTAATTAGTTATTTAATGATGGTGGTTTCATTCAATTTGGAGATGCAAAAGTTAGGTTTCGGACCCCTATTGTACATTATACCTAATAACATAATCATTTTATTTATTCTTTGTATTTTTTATAGTTTATATCTTTATAATTTTGTAAATATTATTTATAATATATATACATACTTAGATTAAAGGAAATAGTTAAAAATACAATTAAATAAGTTAGTATACTCAAAGACATATATGAAATATATATACATATGCCTATATAATAAATACTTATATTTATTTAAGTATGCAAATTACTTCAGAAAAATAAAACAAAAATATATTTATGTGTATTTAAATAATTACAAATATATATTATGTATATAAAATAATAAAATAGAAAATAGAAAATAAAATACCCAACACATAGATCAACATCTATTATCATATTTATAAAAAAACTTATAACAAATTAACCTGTATAAATAAATAAAATTCATAATTAAATACTGCATTAATAAAGATTTTTTATGTTTTGGCTAAAAATTTATAAAATCATTTATTATTTTAATTTGAATTAATAATTAAATTCCAAGCTATTTTATCTTCTATTGTCTTACATGAACCAATAGGGGTGTGGTTAGAGTTGACCTCGGGCAACTCCCTGCTCTCCCTGAGATCTATGTTTGACAAGCGTAGACCATTATCTTCCTTGATTTGTCCCCGCTTCCCCTTTCATTTTTTTGGCATGGTTCCTTCAGTGATTTTGTGCCTCGGTCTACACACTTTCACACCAGATGGTTACTTCGATTTGAGGATCACTTAATCGAGCACACTACCCCATCCGTTGACCTCCTTTACATAAACCTCACCTCCACCCATTTTGAATTTTCGATCTTCTTCCACCAATTCAAGCCCTAACCTTAATCATGATCGATGCTCCTGGTGACAACATGAAGCTCTCCAAGGGTTCAGTGAGTCAAATCAAGCCGGAATTGAGTTGATCCAAGCTCCGCCGCCTTCTCTGTCGCGAGCTTCACTCTCAATCTCCCCAGATCTAGTAAGTCCTTTTTCCTTGCATTTTTTCTGTTCCTTAAGATAATAGCAGTGCAGACCAATTGTTATTTTCTTCGATTTCATCTTTGATCATAAAAAACCCTCAAAAATCGTTCGTTGGAGATGTAGTTCTGGCCCTTCATTTTATCGTATCTGACCTTGTTCCAACCTCGCCAACACCCCCATCTTCATACCCATCATATTCTCCATGAAATCCACAACTTCCAACCCTTGATTCTATATGAATTGTGGGACTTCTAGCTCCCTCCTCTGCCGCATGCTGGTGCTCCATCGTTCTACTTCATCTCATCATGACTCCACCTCACAGGCCTGCTGGAGGCTTCGTTTGTGTATTCCATTGCTAACTGTTTAGCCAGCTACCACAGAGGCGGGAGTCGTATGCTCCACACAAGGCAGGAGCGGTGTTGCTGAGCGGATCCCTAACAATGCCCTAGGTGGTCGAAGTAACAATCAACCCACAAAGTATAAATTAATCAATGAAGAAACATGTGTGAATCAAAATTTATTATAAACCATACAAAAAAGATTGTAAAGTGACAAGAAGAGTAGGATGTCGAACACAAGGAACACACGATGTAGCACTTAATATTATTTATAAATAAATAATGAATAAATAATATAGGTATGTATATATATATATATAATTATGCACAATATTAGTCAAATAATGCGGGTTTTAAATTTTTTATTTAATAATATTTTTTATATGTCTCTTTATATACTTTTTAAAATTTCTAATCTCTCTCTTTTTTGAATTATTAATTTCTTTTTCTTTTAAATATATAATATAGGATATAGTAGGCTATATATACAATAATAGATGATATAGATATAAATATAATTAAAATAAGTAAAAGTTACAAAATTAAATATCTTTGGATTTTAAATACTTTTTTACTATTTTTGTGATTTTTAATGAATTTTGCTCATTTTTAAATTTTTAGAGACAAAATTATCCCAAATTAGGGATTTAATACAGAACTGAAATTGAAATGAAGATAAAAAAATATCAAAGGATTTTAGGGATTTTCAATTTTTAAGAGTTTTCTTGTTCTATTTTTATGAATTTTTGGTCTGAAGCCCCAAATACATAAATAAGCAACATGTACTTTTTTGTGAATTTTTCAAAGCGATTTATTTTTTTTTTGGAATTTCCTAAGTCAAACAGGGCCTTTTTATGCTCCTTTTGATTTTTAATAAATAGATAAAAGTCCTAATATATGAAAATAAAAATGCGACGTAAAAGTGCTTGCAATCAAGAGTGAATATGTATTTTTCATGATTTTTGGAGCACATTGGCTATATTTAATAAATAGAGAAAATGCACAAAAAATACTGAACTAGCAGGGGCATAATTGCAATTAAAAATGAACTGGAGGGTTCAGATGCAAATACATCGAAGTTTTTAAACTGTAGTTCAAATTTAAAGTATTAAAACAAAATTTACAAAAATTGGAGGGTGTTCACACATTTTTTCGTTCATAAAACATGCGCACACACGTGACTCAAACATGGACCAAATTGCAATATTTGGAAAGTTCCATAGGCTACATGCAATTTACCCACTAATGTTTAAACTCCATAGAATATTTACAAGACTTCTTAGCAAATGCAAAAAGTACAGAGGGGGATATAGAAATTATACCACTAAACACTTCGGATCGAAGCATCTCTCGCGCAACACGTGGTCGATCGGGTGGTTGAGGAGAGGCAACGATTCGAATGGAACCAAGGGCCAGGATTAGACCTGGGTCCTTGTTCTTGATAGAACAGTTGCGAGTGCCTTTGAATGAACATCCAAGAACAACACACCGACGAAGTTCAATCCGTTGTTTCTTCGTGCTCCATTAGTGGAATGCGTCTCCAACAAGAACTGGAGGGAGCTGAGCGTCCTCCGCGTGCAACGACGAGGTCCAAGGAAGGTGAGGGGGCTCGTAGTTCTCTGGCGAAGTCGAAGCACCTGGAGCCGCTCCAGGTGGTCGTCAAGGTCCTAGATGCGTCCTCAGACCTGCGAGTTAGCACCCAAACATTCCTGGGTGCGAGGACTATCTTCTCGACTCAGGAATTGATTGAAATGAAAGGGGGAATCGAATGGCGGGAGACTCTGACGTTAGGTGGTGGAGGGAGCTCTGAAGTCCTTCAAATCAGACAGAATCGAGAGGACTTTTGTGGGCAGATTGCAGAGAAAGTGTGGGGAATGGAAATAGGGTGAGTGGATGGATCGATTACGGTTGGATCACGATGAAATCAACCTGGAGCTCGAGCTCCAGGTCAAAGATGGATTTAGCAATGAAAACTACTCCAAACAATTAATTACAAAAGTAAATGCTTAAACGAAACCTAAAGATGCTAAAGTACCTAAGATGTGAAGGAAATAGGGCTCAACAGAGCCTGTGGGCTTTGGAGCAGAACCGAT
Source organism: Ottelia alismoides (assembly GCA_037367405.1). Lineage (NCBI taxonomy): Eukaryota > Viridiplantae > Streptophyta > Magnoliopsida > Alismatales > Hydrocharitaceae > Ottelia > Ottelia alismoides. The sequence continues at coordinate 1,315,060 of JAZKJV010007890.1, read as the reverse complement.
CGGAGAAGCTTCGGCGGTGGCTAGATGCACCGCTCAAGTCATCCTCCTCGCTGCAAACCTGCGCCTGAAGCTCCCTGTCACCAACATGGAGGTGTATGAAGGGGTTTGAGGGTCTGAAACCAGCCAAAGAGCCATCACAAAACAAAAGAGGATCTGGGGGTTTTATTTATAGTCGAGTTTCGATCAAGTTTCGAGGATCAATGGCATGGAGATATGATGAATCTGTGATTCATCACTCTAAAAGTTGAAAATAGAGCTTTGTTCCGGAGTAATTAGCGACATTTTTCCATCTATATTGCATAATTTGCATTCATGCATGTGAAAATAATATCTGCATTTTAGCATTCATGTTTGCATTAAATAAGAAACCCAATTAAAATGTAAAAATCACATGTAAATACCATATTTATATATATTTTATACTAACTTCAAATCTAATAAAATCAACTCCATAGTATATATATTACTAACACTAATAAAGGAAAAATATCAAAAAAATACTAACTTGTAAAATTGTCCAATAAAACCCAAATCCAGATTTGAGACCATGAACCTTAAAAGATGTATCTCTCAATATCCGATTTAGGTCCGCTCACTTTTAAAGTAATATACATTCAAAGACCTTCAAAACAAGACCAATTTCATTAAAATCGGAGATCATATGTGAAACTTGGGTTTTGGGCCCCTATTGTATATTGTACTTATTGACTTTTTCGCCCTTGTATTTTATCCCCTCATTTGACCTTATTTCCATTTTTGGTCAACATGAAACATGTAGATCTCATCGAGATCTACAACTTTCATGTTTTGAGTTTTTCCAAAATCAGCCTCTTTCCTCCTCATAATTCACTTTTTATCTGAATAATCTGATTGGGCCACGTGGCTCTCTCTGGTTGCGCCACGTGGCCCGTTCTCCGCGCACCACGCGCCCACTCCCTTTTGCTATTGGATGGCTTTCAAAGCACCCAAATCCTTACCGTTCACTCCTGCAACTGTTCCTAGCCATCCGATCAATCCCATGTTCACATCACCTCAGCCCGCCACGTGTCATGCCCAACCACCGCCTGATTTTCTCAATCTCGGTCGTCATCTTTCCTATTGATTTCGCCAGTTCGATCTAGCCCCTGATCTCATCATCACTATCCACCATCTGCCCTCCAATGCGCACGACACGTGGCCCCCCTTGCGCCCTTCGATCTCGCTGCTCCGCTCTAATCCCAGCCGCATTCAAGCGCCCAACTCATGGCTGTTGGATCACGAGATCCAACGGCCAAGACCTCGTCTTCCTCCTCCATTTCGCCCACTCTCCCACGAACTCCACCTCGCGTAGCTGCTTCTCCCTTCCCATTTCTCCCATCAAGTCCGCCATCTTCACCACGATCCGAGCACCCCATGACATAGCCTGATCTTCCGTCGTCCTCACGAGAATCCACTCCCTCCGTAAAACCCTCTCCATCGCTCCAACTCCTCCACGTAAACCACGCCTCCCCTCACCGGAACCCCGAGCTCCCCCTTTAAATATCCCCCCTCCACCACTATTCCAAGCCATCCACCACTAAGATAACCAGTCCATGGAGCTCTGATCTTTCCTCGGTGAAAGCGAGAGCGAGAGTCATGCGAGAGATGACCGTGCGGCTTGCCGGCATGATCCAAGGCAGTCTCATCCCTTGTCGCAGCTCCACTGTAAGTTGTTAATGCTCTGGTCGGCCGAACCATCGAGCGACGATCGAGGAACATCGTCAGTGCTCCTCCTCAGGCACCACTCCATTCATCACTTCCAGGGACATCCACCCATCCGGCATCGACATGGCCTTCTTCAAACATCCACCTACCTCAGCCTAGTCTCCAACAGCTCGTGGAGGAGCACCATTCATCACCTGCTACAACACCGGTCGTGTGCCGACCGGTCTTCGGCCAGTTGACCCCACCGAGCCCCACCATCGTCTAGCCCGTCCATGCACTTGTCATGCCCCAACGAGTCTGCTATCACTCTTGTTCACCAGGCTGACGCCGCACTAGAAGCTTTCCCAACCGCATCCAGCTTCACACATCCCCCTGGGACCTATGGCATGTGTCGCTTGAGGTTGAGCTTATGCTCCTTCGCAGCAGGCCACCTTCAAGCATCTCCACCGCCACACCTCTACAGCGACCCGCTCCACCCATCGCCTCGAGCTCACCGCCCACGACCCAGATTCAACCGAACATCCTCATGTGCCCCAACCACCTCCACCGGGACTCCTCCACCGTACCTCGCCGCCTTTCGCCAAGGCCGCTACGTGCAGTATAGGCACCACTCGATTTTCATCGAGCGGCTCAGACTTGATCATACCGTACACAGTCGAGCCTTGCCCTCCTGCCTCGACTTCGGGGTCCACCGAAGTACCGGTGACAGCCACGTGGAGGTTCGTCCCGAAGCGGCCGCGGAGCCAGCCATGCATGTGACCTGCGCGTGCGAAGCTGGGTAGTTTGCGCCCGAGCCCTCGCAAAATTAGCATTTCGCGACTGAGTCCCCGCCTTCAGGGAGCACGTGAGGAGCACGTGTTTTCCTGGGTCATTTGCATCCATACTCTCTTAAGTATTGGTAATTGCATATTCATCCAGTCAGCATATTTTTAAGTCAATTTTATTTTATGTATTGCATTCATACCCCTGTGTTTGCATATTTATTTAAACATCCATTTAGCATCATTTTATCATTCCAAAAATTGCATATTGTAGAACATCTTAGGCTTTATAATTGTGAATGCTTGTTATATTTTTATGAGCTTCTGGTTATTTAATATGATTATTCTAGTGGAAAATATCATATTTTGCCCAATGTTTACCTTTAATTGATTATTAAATCGGCCGTTGATCCAAAAATCGCCAAAAATTCAAACTAGGTAGAATTTGAGTACTTCTATTTTATGCCCAAAAATCACATCATTTGTACATAAATCAAGCTCTAAATAAATTAATTGGTATTTCTCTTAATTGATTTTTAATAGGTCAAAAATTAGTTGTTTTTGGGATCTAGTAATTTTCCTGGATTCATTTCACATAGATCATCTAGGATAATTTTAGTTTCTGAAAATAATTTAATTTGGGATTTATTAAAATCAATTTTGTGAAAATCACTCTGCATTCATATTTAATTCATAGTTAATTCATTTAGATTCGAAAAATTATAAAAAAGTTAGGGCAACTCCATTTCATCATAATTGACATTCTATCCAAGTTTGAGAATTTTTTGACTTAATTTGGTCATAATTTATATTTTAACCCTCAAATTTGGTCTAAATTGCATTTGCATTTTAATTGCATTAAAAACGATAAAAAAATATTTTTCTGAAAACCTAGCATCTGAATCGACTTTAAATTAATCTAAGGAGAAAGCTGCCTCTATGAGTTCGACCTTGGGCTTGCCAAGTAAAAAAATTACCACTCGGTATTAATTGTGGTATTAATTAAAGCGGTTTTGATTGACTCGAGTTTATTCAATACAACGAAATCGTTACTTCAACATTAATAAAAGGATAAAATTCAGATTTTTCAAATGGCGCCGTTGTCAAGGAGGCACAACTTAGGTTAATTTTCAAAACATCTAGATTTTAGCTTTTCTATCCCCGGGTAGTCTGATTCCCGATTTTTCTTGTGTATTTTTTTTATTTTCATCATTTGTTTATTTTGTGGCGTTCTATCTTTGACCATCATTTATTTTTATGCGAGGAACACGAGGCATTGAAGGCGATTTGTCAGGCAAGCCGGAGACCTGCATCGATTTGAACTGAGTGGTTTTTGAGAGAACTTGTAAAAAAGTTTGCATTTACAACGATTCCCGTTTGGGTTCTCGCGCATATAAGTGAATAATAAAAAGAATCTCCGTGTGTTGTGTGGTTTATTGACGTAGGATAGGATCTGCACTCGCAGCTCTTAGAGCTTTCTTAGGACTGTTTGTGCTCCTAATATCTAGGATCACACTTTACCATTGAAAGACGCACTTAGACCGCTTAACTGAGCCAAATTTAACTTGTTCTTCACTCGATAATAGAACTGCTTGTCTAGGAGTGGCTTTTTCATCAACTACATTTATTTAGATAAAATTTCAATTCTATTTTGCATCCCGCATGTAGAGCACGAGGATCACTGTAAGTCTTCTGAACTTGGCATACATCATCATTCTATCGTGCATCTGCTTTTCTCGACTCCTTGTCCCTTGGTTTTCTAACTTAGGATTAAAGGAAATCGGGACTGGATAATAGGCGTGTCTTGTGTGTTGAACTAATCAAGTGGTCATCTAACTTAGAATCGGGACTGCTAAACAAATTGACCAAAAAATCAACATGAAATCATAAATTATGTTTGCGGGAGAATAACCCCGACCTTGATTTCAGGCTGAGTGAGGGTACAGAGTGTGTGTGCACACCATAAGGCAGAGCCAAAATCCCCGCTTTCCATATCATGTACCCCGATCCTAGCAAATATCACGGGCTAAATTCTTATAGGTTCAACTGACTAGCACCAAGTAGCCTCCGCCTGTTTCGACAAGTAGATAGGGGTGAAGCAGCGACGCACCGCGACAAGTTGCTAGTAACCCTCCAAGGTGAAGTTATAAGACTTTTCAGCCTCCGCCTACTTCGGTAGGTAGATAGGGGTAGGCCCTTGAACTTCTCAGCTGGTGATAGGAGCGAAGAAAGGAAGGGCGTTGGTATCTTAGGCGACATGTTAAACATGAGGAGACGCATCCGGCTTTGAGCCGACTTTCCTATAGGCCACATAACCCTTGCTATTTGCCTGAAAAATCACACTTAAAATCAACCAGATTAATCAGACCCGGCTTCGAGTCCTTCATCATGTTGAGTGTGAACTTAGGGCTTGTGATTCATTTGCTTACTTTAGGTAGGAGTCAAATCCTATCTTTACACACTTGTGCTCTCAATTCTTCTTTTTGCCATCAAAGATTACTGACTATGGGGATATTTAGTCAAGCTTCGCAAATCTCTCATTAAACCCCTCACAAAGCTCATCTTCATCGGCCCAAGCGCAATTTGAGACAACCTGAGCTCATGACCCTCTTAAGTTCGGGATCCCCCACTCTCAAGATGGTTACCCTCAAACCATCCCTTTTCTCTCCTCTCATCTCACCAAGGAAGACCTTCGCCTCGGCAAGAATGTCTTCTTTACAATGTCCTCTAACCTAGACCACATTCTTTATTCAGGAGAAGAGGACGAACCCGAAACCAAAATGCTTAAGAAAAATCCAGACAAAGAGGAACACATAGATGATCATATGCATCAAGTCCTTGAGAATGAGATGCATATCATATGGCTAGGATGGGACAAGTGATTGAAGCAGGTGGAATAGATAGACCAATCGTAGATGCCTACAACCCAACTGAGAATGAGATGCATAGTTGGCTGGTACCTGAGGTACCCCCAGAGGCATTTGAGCTGAAGCTCCATTTCCTTGGTCTGCTACCAAAGTTTAATGGAAATGCAACAGAAGAACCATATGCTTTTTTTGAGAGACTTCGAGTTGGTGTGTAACAACCTTAGCCATCCTAGGGTTGGACAAGATTACATCCGGCTGAAGGCTACCCTGTTTGCCTTAGGAGATAAGGCTGCCCATTGACTGAAGAATCTCGGGGTTAGATACACAACCTGGAGGGAATTCAAATATATATTTTTAAAGAAGTTCAACCCACTCAGTAGGACTAACCAGATGAGGACAAAGATCGCTAGGTTTTCCCAAGGCCCCCACGAACCATTCCATGAAGCTTGGGATAGATTCATTGGCTTGACACAAAAATGCCCCTGCCATGGCATTACCAAGGTGATTTTAGTCTAGACCTTGTTCTGTGGTATGACCCTGGAAATGCAAGGGTTAGTGCGTGCATCATGTGGAGGTAAGCTATCTGAATAAGAATGAAGATGTCGTATGGAAGATCCTAGAGCAGATGGCAGAAACAAGCAGATCTCAGACCACTAGGGCCTATCAGGTGTCTTCCTCAAGCCTATCTAATGAGACACCTAGGAGGAATATAGAGGATATGATAGATGACCTAATCCCTAGTATGGGGATAATATCTGATAAGCTCACCATGGTAGAACAGATCCACAAGAGGGTCACTGACCTTGAGGTGCTTTCACGATTGCCGAAACAAGTGGAGGAATTAACTGATAAGGTAGCCAAGATACGACTACCTGCCCCTTCTGCACCACCTGCACATGTACATCGAGTTCACCTAATACAGGAGTAGGTACAGGGGCCTCAGAGCAGCTGGGTTGAGGAGCAACAGTACACTTAGCAGGAGCAGCACGCACCCCTATAGGTGGAGTCAGTCTATGAGGAGCCTCCGCAGGTGTTTGAGATCAACGGGCTCTGGTACAACCATAACCTCATCGGCAGACAGTCTTGGATAGGGAATGGTCAGCAACACTGACATTCCCTAGCTTACCAGGAAACCAGCTCCGTCCCCACACCATGCTTTGTATAGTCTCAACCAGGACAAAGATACCGGCCTCAACAGCACCAGCAGCAGCATACATTCCACTCAGGCCAGCAAGGCCCTCCACCACCTTACACCGCACTGTCCCACCCACAGTAGTACCAGCAAAGCTAGCAGGGCCAGTATAGATAGTCGAATCACTCATCCTCTAGTCAGCAACAACAGGCCCCGCCCACCAGTGAGTTGGAGTCCCTTACCTTGGTCATCCAAACTCTGACTGAGAGGGTTCAGTAGATACAGAACGATTACCTGGATGTAAGAACAGATCTGAACCGTGTCTCATGCTACCAGGATCAGCAGATGGCACCAAAGACCCCAATTCCCGCCCAGGTTTAGGCCAACCCCAATAGCTTAAACTAGGAACAACATCGACCACGCGATCAGGTATATTATTCAGTTTGCTCTCTATCTAAACACGAGATCCTTTCGTACGATAATGTTAATCGTATGTCCCTTAGGAGCGGAAGGACTGCGATCGTACCTGATTGGGTGTGGGTACATGAGGAAGACACTGCCAAGTCTCTACCTGAGGAGAACTTGGAGGCAGAGGAGCAACATCACCACCACCATCACCAGCGGAATAAGAGGATTTCCAAGTCCTCAAAACACCATGGCAAGAAAAAGGGTAGGAGCACCATCTATGAATCGAGCGAGCCTGATGAAGAGCCCGCTCCTCCATCTGAGGAGGACGCACCAAGAGTAGCAGTAGATGCATCACCTGTTTTGTTTCATGAATTTCTTTCCAGTCAGAGTCCCAGTCCTGTACAGAACTCAGTTTCCTATTTGAATGAGAATATTTCAGTTTCAGAATCTGAGTTGTTATCATTAATCCCTTTCCCACGTGCCCTTACGGGTGAAAAGAAGAAGAAACCCAAAAAACTACAAAAAGATGACCCTGAGATGGCAGAGTTCTGCAATAAATATATCAATGTCACACTCCCCTTTGATAAGTATGTGGATATGACACCTGCATTTCAGAAGTACCTTAAGGTGAGATGCACACCTATTAGGGCCAGCAGGAAAATCGGAAGCCGTATTGAGAAGCACGTTTTGTCAGTAGCCACTACTTGCGCCATCAAGAATGTGTTTCCAAGGAAGCGAAGGGACATGGGTGCCCATTATGTGGTGAGTCATGTTGATGATACTGCGTTTGTAAACACTCTCTTAAATAATGGATCCTCAATTAATTTGATGCCCACAGCCCTCTACAAGCGGCTAAATCTAGGACCTCTTAGGAAATCCAGAGCCTTACTCTAGTTCATAGACAAATAAACCAAGAGGTCCAAGGGAGAATTGAGGAACATTATCATCAAAGTCGAGGGTCAGGATTACATGGTGGACTTTACAGTCCTTGATATGGAGACCCCTCTAAATTGGAGAAATTCTCAGATCATTCTCGGAAGGCCCCTCCTTAGAACAATATGGGCTTTATTTGATTATAAAATTGGGAAAATTCAGTTCCAAACTCTAGATGGAGATGAGGAACTCGAAATGAAGCAGACAAGGTGGCAGAGGCTAGATTCTGAATCAATCACCGAGTACACTTCGTCAGAAGTAGATTGTGTCCATGTAGACACCGTTGGGCCATGGAGACAAAACCCAGTTAGATCCGATGACTCCCTCTCCGATGGAGAGAACCTTGTACATGAGATAGTTTGCGAGATCCTTAGGAATGAACTTAGCGTAGATCACACAGAAAATGCATCCCCCTACATCTTCGATGACATAGAGGCGTAGCTGGGCCTGTCAGTCCTTCCCTCTTTGGGACAATCAGAAGATGAGGATGATGCGTCAGGCGTGGCTTTCATCGATTGCTTGGATACTTTTGATGATCCGACTCCAGAGCTGAACGAGTTGGTGGTATTTACCTCAGAGACAGATCCAGCCACTACCAGCACATGACCAGAATCGATTGAGCCAGATTTTCTTGATGACCATACTTTTACCTGAGCTCAAACCATTACCCACAACCTTGAAATATGCCTTCCTTGTGGGACAAGAGAGAAAATTTCCGGTCATCATCAGTTCGTGATTGACCGAGGAGTAGGAATCTCACTTAGTAGAAATCCTGGAGAAAAACCACAAGGTAATAGGCTGGAGCGTCTACAATCTCCACGGGATAAATCCCACTCTGTGTTCGCACCATATCTACCTTGAGAATGAAGATAAACCCTCTCGTGAATTCCAACGCAGGTTGAATCCAAATTTACGAAAGGTCGTGAAGAAGGAGATTGAGAAATGGTGTGACGTGGGTTTTATTTACCCCATCTCCGATTCCAAGTGTGTGGCACCTATTCATGTTGTCCCGAAGAAGTCGGGAATTCAGACAACCACCGATGAGGATGAAGAGGAGATCGTGACATGAGTACCCACATCGTGGCATGTCTGTGTGGATTATAGACGTTTGAATGTCGCGATGAAGAAGGATCATTTTTCCCTACCATTTATCGATTAGATCTTAGAAAGATTAGCGGGAAAAGAATTCTTCTGTTTCTTAGATGGGTTCTCGGGCTACAATCAAGTATCTATCGCTCTTGAGGACCAAGAGAAAACTACATTCACATGCCCCTTTGGTACCTATGCTTTCAGACGCATGCCCTTTGGGTTATGCAATGCTCCCGGTACATTCCAAAGGTACATGGTTACAGTATTCACCAAGATGGTCGGTGAATTCCTGGAAATCTTCATGGATGACTTCTCGTCCACGGTGATTACTTTGATTCCTATCTTAGAAATCTGGACCGAGTCCTCAAAAGATGTTGTGAGGTCAATCTGGTGCTCTCCCGAGAGAAAAGCCACTTCACGGTGACGGAGGGCATTGTGTTGGGGCATGCCATCTCCAAGAGAGGAATGGAGGTTGACCATGTCAAGATGGACGTGATCAGACGACACCGGCCATCAACCAATATAAAGCAGTTGTTTTCATTCCTCGGGCATGTAGATTTATCAAAGATTTTTCAAAGATCGCTCGACCGCTAGCTGAGCTTCTAGGAGAAGACGTGGAGTTTATTGTTGATCACTAATGTCTTGATGCCTTTAAGCAACTTCAAGGGATGATCATGGATGCCCCGATCCTACAAGCCCCAGATTGGTCTCTTCCTTTTGAGATCATGACAGATGCCTCAGATTTTGCTGATGGGGTTGTGTTAGGACAGAGGAGGGACGGTGTCCTGTTTGCTATATACTACGCAAGAAAAGTGCTTGATCTTGCTCAGCGTAACTATACAGTTACCGAAAAAGAGATGCTTGCGGTAGTATTCGCCTTGGATAAGTTTAGATCTCATCTCATCGGATTTAAAGTGATTGTGTTCACAGATCATACAACACTACGGTACCTAATGGAAAAGAAGGACGCGAAGGTGCGTCTTCTTAGGTGTATTTTACTTATCCAAGAATTTGACTTAGACATCAGAGATAAACATGGAAAGAAGAACATAGTAGCTGATCACCTCTCCCGTCTCGAAATTCTTAATACTTCTGATGATACACCTATTCGAGACTCCTTTTTAGACGAGTCGATTTTTGTTATCGACTCACTCCCATGGTACGATAATATAATGAACTATCTTGTCTTCAAGAAATTTCCCGAAGATTGGCCCAAGAGCAACATAGACCGACTCAAGTCGGATGCAATACATTACTATTGGGAGGATCTGATCCTTTTCTTTGAAGGACCGGATTTTGTCTGGAGGAGGAGCATTCCTCAGGAGGAATATCATAGTGTCCTTACTTTTTGCCATAGTCTGGAGGCAGGAGGACACCACTCCAGGAAGAGGACCACATGGAAGGTTTTACAATGTGGCTTATACTGGTCGACTCTATTTCGCGATGCTCTCACCTTTGCGAAGTCATGCCCATCATGCCGGCGAATGGGAGGAACCGTTGGTTCCAAGGATGAGATGCCAATGCAACATGTCATCATTTGTGATGTCTTTGACGCTTGGGGCATCGACTTCACAGGCCCATTCCCAATTAGCCATGGTTTTGAATATATCCTTCTTATGGTGGATTACTTGTCAAGGTGGGTGGAGGCTATCCCGACCCGAGCTGCAGACAACAAGATTGTCTGTAAATTTATCAGAGATCATATCATATCTAGGTTTGGGATCCCCAAAGTGTTGATATCCGATGGGGGTAGCCATTTTGTGAATAGAGACGTGAAGAAACTTGTAAAGGATTACGACATCAAACACCGTGTCGCTAGTCCTTACCACCCACAGACGAATGGCATGGCAGAGGTGTCGAGTAGGGAGATTAAGACCATATTGCAGAAGCTTGTCCGCCCAGACATGAAGGACTAGTCTCAGATCTTGGATCAGGTCCTTTGGGCTTATAGGACAACTTACAAGACACCATTAGGAACCTCCCCATTCAGAATGGTGTTTGGGAAGCCATACCGTTTGCCCGCAGAGTTAGTGCATAAATCCAAATGGACAATCAACAAGGTCAATTGGAACACACACCTAGGGCAGAAACAGAGAGAAATGGATCTGAATGAACTTGTGGAGATCAGAAACCTAGAATATGATAATAGTTTGGTGTACAAGGACAAGGTAAAGCGTTGGCACGATAGATTTATCAGAGAAAGACCTTTATTCCTGGACAGAAGGTATGGTTATTCAATATGAGGCTGGAGGTTTTCCAAGGGAAGCTTAAATCCAAGTGGACGGGTCCGTTCATAGTCCGTGTTGTGCATGATAGTAAATGTGTAGAGATCTCAGATCTTACAGATGGAGCACAAACATCCCTAGTTAATGTACAACTGGTAAAACACTTTGTTGAACCTAATGAACAGTTAGTCCATGTTGAGGAGATTGTTTTCATGCGTGAGGCAGACTCAGAAGACACACATAAAGCCGCATATGAGGACTTGCAACATTGAGCTCTCACCATCAGCAGCATCGAAAAGATTCAGATCTTGATCCTTGTATATACTCACCTCCTTATTGTATATATTTTCTTTCCCTCCCTCCCCAGTGATTCGAATCACTCGCCCCAGCTCCATATCATTTCATTTTTTGGCTATACTTAGGATGACCAGATCCTAAGTATGGGGGGGGGGGGAGAGACCCGAGTCTCTTCACCTTTCTCTGTATATTATCTAGATCCCATCAGTCCTCATACCCAATCTTGTCCTATATTTATGTTGATTAGAGCCTAAGTATAGTGGGGGGATTGATGCCCGCCATGTATATATCCCCTATTGACCTCGTCCGTCCCATTTTTTTATCTTCTTCTACACTTAGCCAGAGCTTAAGTATAGGGGGGCAGATCGACTTCTATACTCTTTATTATTTTAGCTCTCCTACGCTTAGCCCAAGCTATGTCTTTTTCCTTGCTTTTCGTGCTCTGAGGATATAGCACACGCTAAGTATAGGGGGACGTGTATATATTATATATACTTACCCATAGCTCGTACTTTCGCGTATTTTTTTTATATTATGCAATAAGTATGAGGTGGGTAAAAATTGATTTTTTTTGTAAAATACATGTATACTAGTATGTATATTGTATCATCTGTATAATACTTGTATAAAAAAATTGTAAAATTCTTGTAAATCAAACTCTTGTAAAAATGGTTGTATACCAGAAAATTAAATGAAAATAAAGGCTTCTTATTTACTCTTGCATATTATCCTTGAAAAAAATGTCTTGCACTTCATTCATTTCTATTGCATGTCATCTACATCTCATTTGCATATTTAGCATATGCTAAGTGAAAAGTTAGCGGGTTCTGAACCAAGTTATGAATAGATGTCGAGGATGGATTTGATTTGACCTTAAATTACCTAATTTCAAAGGAACCTTATAGGAACTGGAGTTAAGATTTTTTAGGTCGAGTGACTTAATTCTTTGAGTCCGCAAGTCTATGTTCACATGTCATCTTGATTGGTCTAAGTAGAATATTTCGAACACACACATTATTCTTTTAGACAGTGACCTAACTTGGACAAGCACCATGCACACATCTCTTCATTGATGAGGTGGTGAGGAGGTAGAATCCTTTGTCTTGGAGTAGCACACAGGTGGAAACATCCGTCCTCCTCTAGGGAGGGTAGTGCGTCTCAACCTAGTCTGGTGGTGTTGACGTCTAAGGACGGGATGCTGTGGGCTGCATGAATGCTTCAAAAGAGGGATAGTCTACTAGCTCAAGAAGAAAAACTCTTGATGTACATGTTGCACCTTGTATATATGTCAAAAAAAAGGAAAAAAGGTAAAAAAAGAAAAAAATGCAAGAACTCCAAAAAATGCATAGGCATGATTGAAAATAAAATGCCTGTCGGAGTCTGTATATTTGCAAGGCATCATACCATAGAAGCCTGCAGCTGGATGACTTGGCTACACTGGTCAAGCATCCTAGGATAGATAGCTACACTGGATACCGTCCATTCTTCTCTCCATCTCCTCTTCTTGAGCCGGTCGCACTTGAACTTAGAAGGGAATACCTCGCTCCTCGAGGAAAGATTACTGGACAGGGGCATTAGAGTTACCTTATTAAAGGAGGCTGGTTCTTTGCCATTTCTGGTGTGGAGTGCTATACTTCACTTACACAGTACAAGTAAGAATCACAATCATCAGAATTTGCGTATGAGGATTTGTTCTGACATGACTGTTGATGCAATTTGAATAAAAGACTTGTGGAACTCAAAGGTTGTTAGGTCTTAAAATCAGATCCCAATAAGGTTCCGCCACATAATTAATCCAATGGTCGAGTCAAGATCCATTTTCATCTTTTGTTCATAACCTTGGTATGGAACCCAAAATCATTTCTCTTTTGCATTTCATTTTAGTTGCTCGGGGACGAGCAAGGTTTAAGTATAGGGCGTTGATGAATATGTGATTCATCACTCTAAAAGTTGAAAATAGAGCTTTGTTCACAGGTAATTAGCGACATTTTCCCATCTATATTGCATAATTAGCATTCATGCATGTGTAAATAATATCTGCGTTTTAGCATTCATGTTTGCATTAAATAAGAAGCCCAATTCACTTGTAAAAATTACTTGTAAATACATTATTTGTATATATTTTACAATAACTCTAAATCCAATAAAATCAACTCCATACTATATATATTACTAACACTAATAAAGGAAAAATATAAAAAAATACTAGCTTGTAAAGTTGTCCAATAAAACTCAAATCCAAGTTTGACACCATGAACCCTAAATATTGTATCTCTCTCTCATACAATATCCGATTTAGGTATGCTCACTTTTAAACTAATATATATTTAAAGACCTTCAAAACAATACAAATTTCATTAAAATCGGAGATCGTATGTGAAACTTGGGTTTTAGGTCCATATTGTATATTGTACTTATTGAAATTTTAATCCTTGTATTTTATCCCTTCATTTGACTTCATTTCCATTTTTGGTCAACATGAAACTTGTAGATCTCACCGGGATCTACAACTTTCATGTTTTGAGTTTTTCCAAAATCGGCATCCTTCTCTCTCATAATTCACTTTTTATCTGAATAATCTAATTGGGCCACGTGGCTCTCTCTGGTTGCGCCACGTGGCCCATTCTCCGCGCGCCACGTACCCTCTCCCTTCTATCGTTGGATGGCTTTCAAAGTGCCCCAATCCTCACCTTTGACTCCCGCAACTGTCCCTAGCCATCCGATCAACCCCCTGATCACATCACCTCAGCTCGCCACGTGTCATGCCCAACCACCGCCCGATCTTCTCCATCTCAGCCGTCATCTTTCCTATTGATTACGCCCGTTCGATCCATCCCCTGATCTCATCATCACTGTCTACCATCCGCCCTCATATGCGCACGACACGTGGCACCCCTTGGGCCCTTCAATCTCATTGCCCCGCTTTAATCCCAGCCTCATTCAAGCGCCCATCTCATGGTCGTTGGATCGCGAGATCCAATGGCCAAGACCTCGTCTTCCTCCTCCGTTTCGCCCACTCTCCCAGGAACTCCCCTTGTACAGCTGCTTCCCCCTTCCCATTTCTCCCATCAAGTCTGTCATCTTCACCATGATCCGAGCACCCCACGACATAGCCTGATCTTCCATCGTCCTCACGAGAATCCACTCCCTCTGTAAAACCCTCTCCATTGCTCCAACTCCTCCACGTAAACCACGCCTCCCCTCACCGGAACCCCGAGCTCCCCCTTTAAATATCCCCCTCCGCCACTATTCCAAGCCATCCATCACTAGGATAACTTGTCCACCGAGCTCCGATCTTTCTTCGATGAAACCGAGAGCGAGAGTCATGTGAGCGATGACCGTGCGACTTGCCGGCGTGATCCAAGGGAGTCTCTTCCCTTGTTGCAGCTCCACTGTGAGTTGTTAAAGCTCTGGTCGGCCGAACCATCCAGCGACGATCGAGGAACATCGCCAGTGCTCCTCCTCAGGCACAACTCTATTCATCACTTCCAGGGACATCCACACCTCCGGCATCGACATGGCCTTCTTCAAACATCCACCAACCTCGGCCTAGTCTCCAACAGCTCGCGGAGGAGCTCCATTCATCACCTGCTACAACACCGGTCGTGTGTCGACCGGTCTTCGGCCAGTTGACCTCATCGAGCCCCGCCGTCGTCTAGCATGTCCATGCACTCGTCGTGCCCCAGCGAGTCCTCTATCACTCTTGTTCACCAGGCTGACGCTGCACTAGAAGCCTCCCCAACCGCATCGAGCTTCACACATCCCCCTGGGACCTCGGGCGTGTGTCGCATGTGGTCGAGCTTATGCTCCTTCGCAACAGGTCGCCGTCGAGCATCTCCACCGCCACACCTCTGGGGCGACCCGCTCCACCTCGACGCCTCGAGGTCACTGCCCACGACTCAACTTCAACCGAACATCCTCCTGTGCCACAGCCACCTCCACCGGGAATCCTCCGCCATACCTCACCGCCTTCTGCAAAGGCCGATGCGCGTAGTACAGGCACCACTCGATTTTCATCGAGCGGCTCAGACTTGATCAGGCTGTACACAGTCGAGCCTTGCCCTCATGCCTCAGCCTTGGGATCCACCGAAGCACCAGTGACCGCCACGTGGAGGTTCATCCCGAAGCAGTCGCCGAGCCAACCATGCGCGTGACCTGCGCATGCGAAGGTGGGAAGTTTGCGCTCGAGCCCCCGTAAAATCAGCTTTTCGTGACTGAGTCCCCGCCTTCAGGGAGCAAGTGAGGAGCACATGTTTTCCTGGGTCATTTGCATCCATACCCTCTTAAGTATAAGTAATTGCATATTCATCCGGTCAGCATATTTTTAAGTCAATTTTATTTTCTATATTGCATCCATACCAATGTGTTTGCATATTTATTTAAACATCCATTTAGCATCATTTTATCATTCCAAAAATTGCATATTGTAGAACATCTTAGGCTTTATCATTGTGAATACTTATTATATTTTGTGAGCTTCTGGTTATTTAATATGATTATTCTAGTGAAAAATATCATATTTTGCCCACTATTTACCTTTAATTGATTATTAAATCGATTGTTGCTCCAAAAATCACCAAAAAATCATAATAGGTAGAATTTGATTAATTCTATTTTGTGCCCAAAATCACATCATTTTCACATAAATCGAGGTCTAAATAAATTAATTGATATTTCTCTTAATTCATTTTTAATAAGTCAAAAATTAGTTCTTTTTGGGATCTAGTAATTTTCCTAGATTCATTTACATAGAGTTATCTAGGATAATTTTAGTTTCTGAAAATAATTTAATTTGGGATTTATTAAAATTAATTTTGTGAAAATCACCATGCATTCATATTTAATTCATAGTTAATTCATTTAGAGTCGAAAATTACAAAAAAATTAGGGTAGCTTCATTTCATCATAATTGACATTCTGACCAAGTTTGAGAATTTTTGGACTTAATCTGATTATAATTTATATTTTAACCCTCAAATTTGGTCTAAATTGCATTTGCATTTTAATTGCATTAAAAAACCATATAAAAATATTCTCTTGAAAACCTAGCATCTGAATCGACTTTAAATTAATCTAAGGAGAAAGCTGTCTCCCTGGGTTTGACCTTGGGCTTGCCCAAGTAAAATAAAAATTACCGCTCGATATCAATTGAGGTATTAATTAAAGCGGTTCTGATTGACTCGAATTTATTCAACTACAACAGAATTGTTACTTCGACACTATTAAAAGGATAAAATTCGGGGTTTTCAAGATGGTTGGTGGTAGGTGGAGATTGAAGATGGGCACGAATGAGGGACGAGATGGCTACAAGAAGGTGGAGGTCTTGAGGGAAGATGAGGAAGATGGACGCGTGAAGAAAATGGAGAAATATGTGTGCTCGTAACTTTGACATAAGTCAGAGGTGTTAAGGTACAGATCATTGAGATCAACAAATGGAGACGCATGGTTGGTCCACGTGGACCAACCGGGAAATTTCAAGGAAAAAATTCCTTAGAAATGGATAATAAATAATAATTTAATTTATTATTTTTAAATTATAAAATAAAAAATATTTCTAAAATTTTGTTGTATTTTATGCATATTTTTATTTATTTTTATAGGTTGTTAATTACAAGTTTATTTTAGGGTTTTATTTATATGTATATTTACCTATGTTTTGAGTATTTTATTTTTATTTTGTAATTGTGATTTTATTATTTTACTTTTTTTCTATATTTACACTTATTTTTATATACTGACATATATTTTTATTATTATGTTATGATATAATATATACACTTAAATAAATATAGTTGTATATTATATATGTATAGTTATTGTATTTTCATATATGTATTTAATGTTCATATTTTATTTTAAAATTTTTCTTTATGGTTTTATTTTAGTTTTAATATTTAAATATGATATAAATGATATTTACAAAATTATAAAAATATAAACTTATAAAAATAATAAATAATAAATAAAAAAATGAATATTTTATCCGGATGTATTGTACAATAGGGGTCCAAAATCTGACTTTCACACCTTAAATCCAAAAAATATGAAACCACATTCATTAAATAGCTTATTAAAAGTTATATAAATTAGACGTGATATTGATATATTTTGAGGTTTTATTTCCGATATATGGGTATGAGAAGTTGGGATTTTGGCTTTTTATTTAGAGTATAAAAAGTATACTGTATATTATTTTTTGCATGAAATCAATTTTGTGTTTTTCTATATATTATTATCTACAACTTTCATGTACAAATTTCTTTATTTGAGGTATATATAATAAAGAATAAAATAAGTCCCAAAAAGTAATTATTGGCCTTTTTTGTAAAGTGATATGACTATGGTTTCTATATAATTAGCCGCCCTATCTCCCCCTACTTTATTCCTTATCGACTAAGTTATCATGATGATCGAGTCTTGAGGTCTAGGGTCACTTCATTATCCTTGACACTTCGCTCTTTTTCTTTCCTTTCCTTTATTCTTTTTTGGCAGTAAATACAATAAATATGCAATATTTTATACAATATTTGGTACAAATTAACGAATGTTTATTTTGATTCCAGTCCTCAATGGAATCTAAAGAATTAAGTCAAGGTGACCTGAGGTATCTCTAGTTCTAGTCCTCAATGGGTTCCTCTGAAATTAAGTGTATTAAAGTCTATTTTAAGCTCCAATCTTCAGACTTTATTTGGACTTGTTCACTTGTCTAGATTACTATGGAAAATGAACATGTTATGTACAATACATGAAAGTATTTCTGTAATGCAATTTTCAAACTTTTAAACTTTTTATGGCTTTTTGAAAAAGGTTTTGCAAATGTTTTTTTGACTTTTAAAAATAAAAGATTTTGGCTAAGAAAATAAGGACAACATGGGATGCATCTTATTATTTACAAGAGTATGGGTTTTTAATAATTTACAAGGGATATGTTAGTTAATTTTGTAGATATATTTATATAATAAAGAATTTTGGTGTGATGTATATATTCATCAAATTTATTTGAAAAGTGATTTTGCAAATAATTTTGAAAACTGTAGTTCAAAATAATTTTTACAAACAATTACAATCATTTGAAAATCATTTTGCAAATGTTTTTCAAACAACATATATAGATTTTTCAAAATATTTTTGCAACCATTTTCAAAACCATTTGCAAATAGTTTTTCAAGAGATATTTACATTACACAAAGAAAAGAAATTTTTAAAAACAAAATATTTTACAAAGGTTGTAAACATTTTACAAAATATCTTTCAAACAGTTTTCAAAAGATTTTGCAAATAGAATTTTAAACTATTTTCAAAACATTTTACAAAATACTTTTACCTGATTTATTAATCAGTATACAAAAAGAATTAGAGGAGTAATATGCATCTTTTTTATTAAATAATTTAATTAATTTGTATATATATTTACAACATTTTTTAAAATTTGAAAGTATGAGTTATGTCTAAAATATATACAAAGTATATATTGACCCCCTTGTACTTAGCATGAGTTATGTCCTCATAGGTCGGAGAGAAAAGGAGGACATAACTCATACTAAGTATAGGAACGACTATGCTATGACGACTAAAGAATATGATGTTGGTCGCCCCCCCCATACTTAGGATCAGTTAATCCTAAGTATCACACATTGTATACAAATGCAGGGGGGTCGAGGATGGGAATGAATAAATGAATAAATCAACAGCTCGGCCTGCCTCCCCCTATAATTAGGGTAAAATATCCCTAAGTATAGATAGAATGTCAAAAGTTGAGGAGACAGGAGAGGGATCAAAGAATGAGAACCCGAATGCACCCATCCCCCCTATACTTAGGATGAAGCATATCCTAAGTATAACAATGATGTATGTGATGGATGCGACTTTACAGAACAATAAAAGAATAGTGAATGAAAAGAAGAAAAAGAAGAAAATGATTAACTATTCAACAATGTTTTTGCTAGTCTCATCTGATTGAGTAGATGTTGTGGCTGTGAGTTTTTCATCATAGACCACCTGAATTGAGTCAACCACGGACAAAAATGTATCATGTTCAAGATACAGCTTCAAGAGTTGTTTGTTGATCACAAATGATTATGTGTCAACTGACAAACTGGATATGACTATGCTTCCATTGTCACGCACCTGTTTCACTAAGAACAACCCTGTCCACTTGCTCTTCAATTTCTCTGGGAATAGTTTGAGCTTTGCATCGAACAACCAAAATTTCTGCCATGTTTCGAAGGTCTTACGGTGGATGTGCTTTTCATGCCACTTCATGATATTTTCTTTATACATCAAGCTATTGTCATATGCATACTCGCAGAATTCAAGGAGCCAATTCAGATCCACCTTTATGTTCTGTCTGACCTTCTTTGCATCCAAGTTGTAGATATTAATTGCACACAAATATTTGTGAATAAGTTCTACAGGAAAATAACATGGATTTCTGTTAGGGAGACATTTCTAACGATGACTTGTACGTGGTTCGATAGGCCCAAAATACTGAATCAAGCAACTACGACCAATTCTTCTTGTTGGGGCATACACGCTTATGCAAAATTGTCTTTATCTCCATGTTTGAACATTCAAGCATGCCATTGTATTGTGGGCGGTATGGAGAGGTGACACGATGTTCAATGTAGAATTCATGTGTCATCTTCTTTACCTCTCTGTTGATGAAGTGGCTACCCCCATCAGATATCAAATTTTTAGGGATCCCGAACCTAGAAATGATGTGATCTCTTAGAAACCGTAGACGGCGCAACTATTGGCAGCTCGGGTTGGGATAGCCTCCACCCAATAGCTTACATAATTGACAATGAGCAGAATATATTCAAATCCCTGACTGTTAGGGAATGGGTCCATGAAGTCAATGTCCCATGTGTCAAACAAGTCTGAAATCTGAATGTACATCAGGGGCATTATGCCCTCATTCCAATAGTACCGCCCAGTCGCTAACAGTAAGTGCAATGCTTGACAAAGTCTTCTACATCCTAAATAAAGTTGTCCACCAAAGGCCACATTGTAAAACTTTCTTTGCCATTCTCCTTCTAGAGTGATGTCCTCCTGCTTCTTTGGAGTGGCAATGCTCGAGGACAATGTGGACTTCCTCCCGAGGAATGCGTCTTCTCCAAATGCAGTCTGCTCCCTCACGAAAGAGATAGGGATCCTCCCACTGGTAGAAATAAATTTCCGACAAGAACATGTCTCTCCTCAGTTAGGCAAATCTTGTGGAATTCTCTTGGATACAAGATAATTCGCATTATCGGCGAACCAGGGGAGCGAGGTGACTGATAAGATGGCTTCATCTGGAAAAATCTTCGTAATCGGTAATAGGCTCTGCTCAGGAGTGTCTGGCTCTAGCAATCTTCACAAGTGATCGACCATCACATTTTTTACTCCAGGTTTATCGTGAATTTCAAGGTCAAATTCTTGGGGCAGAAGGATCCATCTGATTAACCATGGTTTGGCATCCTTCTTGTTTTATAAGTACTTGATGGTCGAATGTCCTATAAACACTATAACATTAGATCCAAGCAAATGGGATCTGAATTTTTCCAAGGCAAATATCACTACCAGCAGCTCTTTTTCAGTGACAGTGTAGTTTCTTTGAGCTTCATCTAGAGTTCCGTTGGCATAGTGAATGGCAAATGGAATATGATTTCTCCTCTGTCCTAAAATTTCCCCAATAGCAAAATCAGACGCGTTTGTCTTGATCTCAAATGGTAAAGACCAATCTGGTAGTTGAAGGACAGGGGTTGAGTGATTATTTCTTTCAATTAAGAAAAGGCTTGGAGGACTCTATCATCTACAGTAAAGTCAACCTCCTTGCCCAGAAGCTTGTTTAGGGGTCGGGCAATTTTGCTAAAGTCTTTGATAAATTATCAATAGAAACCAACATGCCCTAGGAATGATCTGACCTACTTAAAACTTGTAGGTGGTTCTAGCTTTGAAATCACTTCCACCTTTATCGGATATGTGTCCATGCCACGCTTCGAGATGACATGGCTGAGCACAATACATTCAATCACCAAAAAATGGCTCTTCTCCCACGAAAGCATAAGGTTCACTTCATAGCATCTTTTCAAGACTCGGTCTAAATAAGATAAACATTGATCAATGCTGTCTCCATAGACCGAAAAATCATCCATAAAGACCTCGAGAAAACTTCCAACCATTTTTGCGAATACAACCAACATACATCACTGGAACGTTGCTGGAGCGTTGCATAACCCTAACGACATTCTACGGAAGGCATATGTCTCAAATGGACAAGTGAAGGTTGTTTTCTCATGATCTTCAGGAGTAGTTGCGACTTGATTATAAGCGGAGTATCCATCCAAGAAATAGAAGTATTCCTTCGCATCCAGTCTTTCGACTATCTGGTCGATGAAGGGAAGCGGGAAATGGTCTTTCTTGGTCTCTAAATTCATTCATTTGTAATCCATACAGACGTGCCAAGATGTCGGAACTCTAGTTGCAATCTCCTCTCCTTTGTCATTCTTGATCATGGTGATCCCTGACTTCTTTGGCACAACATGCAGGGGGCTCACTCACTTTGAGTCAGAGATGGGACATATGAATCCCGCATCAAACCATTTTGCGATCTCATTCATCACAAACTCCTGAAGGTTTGGATTCAATCGATGCTGGAATTCGCGAGAGGGCTTGTTGTCTTCTTTAAGGTATATGTGATGCGAGCATAGTAAGGGGTTTATCCCTTGGAGATCTGAAATCTTCTAGCCTATGATCTTGAAGTTTCTGTCTAGAACCTTGAGCAGACGAGATTCTTATTCCTTGGTTAGCTGTGAATTGATGATTATGGGGAATATATTTGGCATACCTGCAAGGAAGGCATATTTCATATTTGTCGGAAGTGGCTTGAGCTTAGGTGGAATTTGGTTCAGCTCGGTGGTGACTTCAGTTATTGTGCAGGACGATGGTGTCGGATCTTTCAGCTATTATGTGTCCACCATTGGCACTATAAGCTCTGAGTGCAACACCACACAGAATTTCCGATGATCGAATCTTGTTCACAAAAATCTATAATGATGTCCTCTTTCTCTGCTAGGGACAGATGGCCATAAATACATTCATCAGGAAACTCGGCAAAAATCTCGTCATCAAGGGTATTTGGGAATTGGATTGCGTTGTCCAAGACTTCCTCTGTGGAAAGGAAAGCTTGGGTTTCAATGTCATCCATAAATATATGTGTATCACGGATTTCAACCAAAAAGTCACTGTCCTTTATCTGTTGCTATGCCAGCTCACTATCGTCTGATGCAGATGCTAAAGTTTAGATACTTGTATTGTCCCAATTGGCACTTTATTACTGTTCGAACGAAAGGTCATCTGCCTGGTGCCATAGTTCACCACCATCTTGGCTGTTCGAAGGAATGACCATTTAAGGATTATCGGGGTATGCAAAAGAGGAACTGAAGTGGCCATATCCAGAACTATGAAGTCTGCAGGGAACTGCATTCCTTGAATAGTGATGACGACAACTTCCAGAATCCCTCAGGGTCTCTTAATGGATGTGTTTGCGAACTGCATAATCATTCTAGTGGACTTGAGCGGTCCCAACCCAAATTCTTTGAGCAATGAAGTGGGAATCAGGTTGATTGAGGATCCACTATCAAGTAGAGTTCGGTCCAACTCTTGATCAAAATTTGACATCTGACTAGAGAATCTCCCATATCCTTCTTTTTCATCGGGAGATTGCTGATTGCGTTTACTGTAGCCACAGTGAGGATATGCTTCACATTTCTTTCACGAGCTTTGTGCAGCTATCTCTTTGAGGTACATGCCTCCTTTAGACCTTTCTTAGTCTTAGGCATGTACTTGACAGCTTTGAGAAGAGGTATTTCAAGTACAAGATTCTGAACTATTTCAACCACATAAGGTCAGACAAGGAAATTTTCAAAATGTTAATTTTTTTTGAATTTTCTTATTGCATCAGGAAAAGGAATATGTATAGAATCAAAAGCAATAATAGAAATAGTGTTCTAATTTACAACAAAATATGTTCCCACATCAGGCTATATATGTGGATGACTAAAATGAGCAGGGTCATCCAGGAAAGTCGGGTACCCAAAATCTTCAAGCGAGGCTCCATTGACTGGTGTCGGATTAACTGTGGGTGCGGTCTCCTCCAAGGCTGACTGGTCGGTGCTTCTGCTGCTACTGTTGGTGTTATCAATTGCATTTTTTATTTTCTTAATTTTTTAGGCTTTTTGTTGGTGGTTCTTCTCCTTCTTCTTCCTCACCTGGCTTGGCTATTGGTCTGACTGATGCAGAAGAAGATGATGACTTGCCCACGGTTGCTTTATTCTTCCCCTTCCAAGTGGTTGATGGCTACAAGGTCCTACCGCTCCTGAGAGTGACAACATTAGATAAAAACAAGTCATTCATATCTGACTTTATAAGACCAGAGGGAACTTCACAGACTACCTGCTTTTTCTTCTTAAAATTATTAGGGATTGCTCCGATTGTACAGGAATGGAGGTCTTGGTTGTAGTGAAATCATCCAACTTCTGGCTGAGATCTAAAAGGACCTTGATAACTTGGGCTAGGCAGTCCAAGGCAAGGTTTTCAAGAGATGCAGCCTCAGATACTTCGACGTGCTGGCCACACTGATATTGCTGATGATGTTGAGACAACTGGTTGAGGTACTGAAAATGATACTAAGGAGAAGGGTGATGTTGTTGATACTACTGAGAGTGTTGTTGCTGATATGGTACAACCACGTACTGCTGGTTTTGCTGGTACTATCGGTAATGTGGTTGTTGGTGCTGGTTCAATCTCCAATTACCAAGGAATTGTGGAGACTGCTAGTGTTGTTGTTGTTGAGGCTGGTTGTTCTGGACAAACCTCCCTCCTTGCTGTTGAGGGAACTGGCGGGAGTTAGCATATTGCCCCTAATGAGGTCCGCCTGGGCTGGATGGTTGTGCATCCTTTGAACATACGTCGTTCACCTCCTGAATGAGAGGTGGTGGAGGGTAGAACTGATCTAGAATGTAGTGAGGCTTCAGCTGGTAGATGACCAGATGCGGCTGTGACTGCTGTGGAGTGGATGGCTATGGGGCTTGCACGTAGTAGACGTGCTAAACCACTGGCTGGGGCTGACTCGACTGAGGAGGCTATCATGGTGCTTGTTCCTTCGTCTCAACTGGAGTGGGAGATGATGCAGACATGAAGTTGCAGGAACTGATTGTGCTCGCCAACAGCTCCAGCTGCTTGGTGATTTGATCTATTTTATCCAGGTTTTGCATCCTCTGTTCGATCACAGCACGTTTTTCCAGGTCCTATGATCGCTTCTAGATTATGTCTAATTTGAACAGGTGACTCCCAATAATTCTTAGATAGGAGCTCTCATCAGTGTCTGTCTTCTGGGATGCTGCCATATGCCCAAGTTTTTGAATACTATAGGGTTGGCACTGATAGGCATGGGACGACGATAAAGCAGCCTCTCCTTTGACCATCTCCTCAAAGATCTGCAAGAAAACATGCTCATC
The DNA here is from genome assembly GCA_037367405.1 of Ottelia alismoides. Taxonomy (NCBI): domain Eukaryota; kingdom Viridiplantae; phylum Streptophyta; class Magnoliopsida; order Alismatales; family Hydrocharitaceae; genus Ottelia; species Ottelia alismoides. The sequence goes on along the minus strand of JAZKJV010007890.1, from coordinate 1,290,166 downwards.
TTTGTTGAAATGCGAGCTACCACATGTGGCATCCAGGAGCTTCGGACTTTCTATTGTGAGTCCCCCAAAGAAGTGTTGGACCAAGCTGGTCCGTGGGACGTCATGATGGGGGCATTTTTCTTGTAACTCGGTGAATCTTTTCCAAGCCTCATGAATGGACTCGTGCATGGTTGGGTGAAGTTTTTTATTCGGGCATGCATATGATTGAGTCGCCCCAAAGGATAATACTTAGGCAGAAAGGCTGACTTCAATTCTTCCCATGTCGTAACAACCTTCCCCAAGTGGTTGATCCAACGAAGGGCATTATCCTAAAGGCTGAAGGGAAATGTCATCATCTTGACTACGCCTAGTGGTATACCAGGGTACTGAGTTGTACCACAGATGCGCCCGAACTATTGTATGTAAGGTTCTTCATTGGCATTCCTGCAGAAGTTGGGTAGGAGTGCCAGTAGTTGAGGTTTCAATTCAAAATGCACATGGATTGCAGGAATTTAGACCCATTCAGTAATTTGTCCTGCCAAGGATTGTATGCCTCTTTGAGAGTCAGCTTGGGTCACTCTGTTATAGGCTCGTTTGTTGGGCCTCTACTGCCTCACATTCGGAATCCTCTTCAAATCCTCCTCCCTGGTTTTCTCTCCTTCTCCTCAAGTCATTGAGCATGTCATCGAAAGTGACATGTGCTAGGGCCTGGTTAGTGAGCTGCTGCTCGATTGCCTAAATAGAGGCAAGGATCTGGGCATTCACTACATTCTGATCCGACTGCGGACCCTGATCTGGCTGAGGTGGTGGTTGCGGTCCCTTCCCTTTTCCTCCAGGAGCCATCTCTCTCTCTCTAAGCCTGAGTCCGATTCTATCACAATTTTTGGCTCCAGATTGAGCTCTTGATATTGATGAATCCGTGATTCATTGCCTTTATTCTTTCATTTTAGCTAAAACACTTCTTAAAATTTATGTAAAAATTCACTTATTCCCACTAATTAACATTTTAATATTATATATATTTGACACTTATTTTATCCAAAATAAAATAATAAAGAGAAAATAAGAAAAATGTAATAAAAGAAGGCTGCAGTATATACAGACTGATCATAACCCCGAGACCATGTCAATATTGACCAGGTCGACAAAATAAATAAGTAGCGGGAGATAAGGATCCTAACCTATAAAAATAATAGAAAACAAAGACCAATACAAATTATCCATTTTTCATATTGTAAATATTTCACATATTTTATTTATCCTTTAGTCAACCCCAAATCAAAATACTTCTTTTATAAAAGTCGTTCATAAAAATATATATTATTTTATAAAAAAATATTAAAAAAATAATTCAGCATAAAAATAAATAATTATAATGAACCGAAAAAATCGTAAAATCCAACTTCTGAGGTTTGTAACTATTTATAGAAACTCCAACGGACCAAACTCACTTTTAAACTTCATTTTATACTTAATACTATTTATTAAAAATATAAAAAATATTAGAATAAAATAGGCAAGTTTTGGCATTTGGGACACGTTGTCTATATGTACAATATGTAGAAACTTCCCGTATTTTTAATTAATTAATAGTAAATCTATTTAAATTAATTTATTTTTTAAAAATCTTATAAAAATCAATATAAAAATATTACTTAAGTCAAAATGACAATAAACCTAAAGCCATGAAGATGTTACTTAAATTTTCCAGGCCTCATAACTCAGCCATACAGACTCCAAATTGGGCAATCTCAGACTTAAATTTCATATTATTCAATTATCTACAAAATGACACTGATTTCGCGTAGTATGAAAAATGTGGGTTTCGGAACTGTATTGGTATATTGTACAAGGTACTGTAATTTATATTACTATTTAATATTAATATTCTAGTCTTAAATTAAAAATGAATAATTTATTTATTTATTTGTAAATTACCCATTTAATTACAAATATCATTTTATAATCTACATTTTTTGTAAATGATGCATTATGCCCATCTTTTCATAAAACACAATTATTTTTAATATTTTAGATTCATTCATTAATCATGTGGATCCCTCATAATATAAATTATATTTATTTTGGACGTCAATTAAACTGAAAATATAAAATAATTCTTAATATTTTATATTTATTTTGTTAATCTTGTGGATTGATTTCTCATAATATAAAGTATATTTGTTTTGAATGTTAACTCATAATATAAAATAAATCTTACTATTTACCACGTTATTCAAAACAAATATACTTTATATTGTGAGAAATCGATCAACAAGATTAAAAAATAAATTTTAATATTATGAATTCTTTCAGTTCGCACATTATAATAATATACTTATTATAATGCATCCTTTTGGGTCATTTGTTCTTATCCCACTTGTTGTTGATGGAGAAAAAAATCACCCAACAATAAATTTTAATATTATGAATTCTTTCACTTATGCATGCAAATGGGTCAAATGGAGCAAGTCCAAGGTGCCGATTTGGGCTTGCTCCCTTTTGGGCCATTTGCATGCATGCCCCTCCATTGGAGAAACAAAAAACAATGTTGGGTGATTTGGATGGCAATAAAAAGAGGGATATGAATATAAATTATCCGGATGGGAAAAATCCAACCTGAGATGCCGATTTGAGATTGACTTCCCAAATCGACACCTCAAGTGCCGATTGATAACTATTTTTTTAAATATTCGAACTTGATGCTTATTTAATTAATTACGAATATTTTAATAATTATTTAAAAAAAATTTCGTTCTTGTAAATCTGTGTATTTGCATTTAGCTTGATTGATCGTGTTTGTGCATGTTTGCTTCCATTATTTGCAATATAACAAGCAGACATTCTTGATATATACAGGTTACTTGGATGATGAAGAGGCAACTACAGCTACATTTCATCCAGAAGGTTGGATAAAGACAAGTGACTTATGTTACATTGAGTAGTTTTCATTGCTGAGAGCTTTTGAAGACCGATACCTAATCTTCGCCTGGAACATCTGATTTTGGAAAACCTAAAGCATCTGCGGTGCCTGTCAGCGTCAAGGAGAGGAACACCGAGAAGAAGAACACGCAAGTTATAGCATCGTCATCAATCTAATCTTCTATGCACAACCAGGATCAGACGAAGCCTTCATGATAACTAGCTTCAGATCAGAGAATAGTCAACATGACCAGCTGATACCGAGGCTTGAAACCATCTCCACTGCATGCAGTTGAAAAGGGGAAGATCAGAGTTCTCCTCCATATAGAATTGGACCCCTTTCCAAACTTGAATCTGACGGTTTGTGAGTTTTCACATATGAATATGAGAAACCACCGCTTAAGTTTTGAGTTGTGCGCACGTGCATCGTACATGTGCAGGCCCAAATATCTGGGCGATTTGCATATATGATTCTCGGACAATCTTTAATTGCATACGGGTCTATCCTGGTGGCTAGCACATGCTTGAGCACGTGATTAGTGGAGAATTAGCGCGCCAGCCCCCATTCTTCCTCGATTTGCAAGCAGGTTCTGTACTGGTGGAGATCACGTGAGAGCACACGTGTTAACTAGAAATATTTTGCGCGAAAATGCCTTCCACTTTCTGTTATTTCACGCACAGCCCCCAAAGTTCCTGCGAATACTTAAACCCCTATAACTATACATAATCCCTATACATACCCTATATAATAAATAAAATTGCAAAATAAAAAATATATATAATAAAAATACATAATAATACCGAATACTTTACTATATACAATATTAAATAAGATTTGAAAAATAAACAAAGATCAACTATTTTTTACATAAACTATTAAATCACAAAAAATATAAAAAACTATAAAAATCATAAAAATACAAAAACACTACAAAAAATCCTATAAAAATTATATAAAGTTCATTTTACCATAGTTTGCACAATAAATAGAAACAAAATAAATATTAAATATTAAAATCAATAAAAAATACACAAAAACTTTAAAAATTCATAACTAAGTCAAGAAAATTCATAAAAACACGTATTACATATCATTTTAAAGTTAATTTCACATACCTTCCAATAAAAAAAATATTTTCTTATTATTTTCAATTTTAAAAATACCTCATAGTTTTTTTATAAAAACCTAATTTTTCAACCTTAAAAATACTATAAAATCCATAAAAATATAAAAACCCCTTAAAAATTCATAAAACCGTAAAAAATAAAAAAAACATAAAAATAGCAAAACAAAAACCAAATAAAAATTACAAAACATTTTCTAAAATAAAAAATACAAAACACTTAAAATCACAAAAAACAATATAAACTTCATAAAAATTAAATAAAAATTAGAAAAAAATCTTTAAAATTAAATAGAATTTAGAAAACCATAAAACCTTAATTTTCTATAGTTTAACCCTAGTTTCCAATAGTTTGCCTCCATGAGTTCGACACTCACGTACTTGACACTATACACATCTTGTTTAGGAGTATAAATAATAATAAAAACAATACATTTTCTGGTTAAAATTCACCTGGTCGATACAATGACCATTTTATCATTCAGATGAGGTATGTTTTTCAGACGGTGCCGTTGCTAGGGAGGCAATGCTAGGGTATACCACAGATTTAAGATTAGGGTTTTGTTTTAGCCATCATATTTTTCTACCCTCATGCTTTTCTTGTTTCTGATTTGTGCAACACAGGTCAAGCTGTACAACTGAGAACCGAGAAACCGGAATTTTTTTACTTTCTTGTAATCTTTTGTAAGAAAATATAAAAAGATCAAGGGAACTTGCTTGTTTTCCTATTTTCGTAAAAGGGGACCCGTAAGGGCATCTCAGCTTATACCTTCCTCCCTCTCTTTCTCGAGGTCTGTTTCACCGAGTGACGTGCACTGGAGGAGTAGAGCACTCACTACAGCTTTTATCGTATCACGATTTTATCGACGATTTTCTGCAACTTTTTCGAGGCTAGATGCTTGCTTAGGTTTTTTGATTTTTCTCTGCTTATGCCTTCGTAGCTAGTTTTAGGACTCACAACCTAGGTGCATGCTTATATAGGATAAAAATAAAAAGAAAAAAATCGTTAGATGATTCTTTGAAAATATCCAAAAAGAGATAACCAAAATTAAAACCGAGACTGCTAACATATATGACTCTTAAAATGAAATGTAACAGACTTACTTGTATTGGGAGAGCAATCCCAAGCGCATGAATTGCAGGTACTCTCTATATTTGTGCGCGAGAGACGACCCTTAAGGTAAAGCCATAGTCTGAATTTCTTTCAAAATACTACTTAGTTCATACATTTAATCACTTCCTCTTCAGTGGGGACTCTCAGATAGCCAAAAATGGTTTGAGTTTCCTTAGTAGAGTGGGAGGTTTAGAGGACACCGCAATTGCATAGTCCTCAAGTAACACGGGTAGCCCCCATATTGGTTGAGAATATGTGATTTTCTGTAAGGACTCGGGACAGTATTCTGAGGAAGTTTCGGGTACCTATCAGCTCACGCTAATCTATGAAAAGACATGTTTGCCAAACAACCCTAAAATTGAAAAGATAAAAGACCGATCTTTTACGGTCATCACCAAGTTGAGTTGGTGAATTCATGGTTTGTTTTGCATTGATTTTTGTGGTATGAGTCTTATCTTTCAGAGATATTTCGTAGTCACTAGTCGTCTGAGTCTTGTCTAGAATCAGTTTTCTTTTTCTTGAGTCGTGATGATGGGTAGATGGTCTCTTAGGCCAACTTTTCCGACAACGCTTCCAGGCGCATCTACCTGTTCATCTAGGTCGGTTCGAGACGACTCGTGTCTCGAACCTGAGTCGAGTCATTTATCCTTCTCCGAGTGTGACTCTGACCTCGGAGAGTCCCCTCCCTTTATTTCTTGTGTTTCTTCTCCGTCTCCTTCTATCCCCTTCTCTTTATTTCTCTCGAGTTAGCCTTCAATTACATCAGTGGTAGCTGAGCAAGGGTTCAAGACCCATGAGCCAGTTTCAGATCAAATGAGAGATTCAGGTCCACTAGTTGCTGAGACAATAGTACGGACGAAGCAACATGCATCTTATTCGGGAGCTAAGTCGGTCTCTACATCAGAGCTACCAATCTTCCTGATTGTTTTAGACTTCGTCTCACTACTGTTGAAGTTTTATGGGAAGCCGCATGATGAACCATACGAGCATCTTTATGCGTTCGAGGATATTTGTAGCACTCGATTCTATTCAAATATTACACCTGAGGACACAATCACGAAGACCTTTCCCTTGACACTTAAAGATGGAGCCACAAGATGGCTCTGACATTTTGAGATGCCTTTCTTAGGAAATTTTACCCCATTGGCCGAGCCAATTTCATGCGGTCGGTTATCAAATAATTTTCACATGATCCCCATGAGCCAATTCATGATATGTGGCTCAGATTTGAGATCTCCATAGGAGATTTTTGGATCACAGAATCTCCAGAGCTGAGTTAGGTCACATTTTTTATCAGAGGATGACCGCAGAACAACATGCATTGGTCGATGCCACGTGTGGCAGTTCACACCGCAGTCTTGACGAGGATTCACTTTGAACTCTCTTTGGAGAAATCTCTGCTGTCAAGATGAGACACGAAGGAGACGCCAGACCATTTGGATGTGATCCAACTCCACCTGATATGGGGATCGTCCATCAGGCAGTTGATGTGGACACTGATGCAATATTAAGGATGGTCGTTGAGACAGATACAAAGAGTTATTGTCCTCAGAGACTGATACATATTCTGTTGAGTTTTCAGCCGGAATATGCGTCAGTTCCGTGCTTCCCCGTTCAAGAGCCTTGGATACCTATTCCTCATGTATTCCAAGATACCGAGTGAGAGCCGATGCTATTTCAACCAACTTATCAGCCGATTCAGTTTCTATATCCTGACCAATGCCATGAGCAACCACCTCAAGAGCATTTCTCCTCGAACTCATTTGATCATTTTGAGCATCTCCAGCAGCCCGAAATGGATGTGGGACATTACTTTGAGAGTCCTGATATAGATGTTCCCACATACAATCATTTCGTCCGTCTGATTCATGAGCAGGGTGCCTATCATAAAGAGTAGATGGACACCTTCAGAGATTTTATCGCTAGCATTGTCACAAAGTAGAGATCAGTTTCAGATTTTCCTGCTTCACATGAGTCGTTGAAGGAGCATACAATCGACAACGGTGCAAATGTACATTAAGCTTCTGATTCTCTTCATAGTGAAGGTGAAAAATCACAAAAAAATGGAGAAAAGAGAAAATTAAGAAAAAGGAATAAAGACAAGACTCCTGACTCTTCAGACAGATCTCAAGCTTCTGATATTCATGGAGCTAGTCCCCATTTAAGAAAAAGATTTTCTTCTTCTTGTTATCCTCCGAGTGTACAGACTAACACTCAGGATGTACAAATACCCTTCCCCGATGCTCTGAATCTAGGGAAGGGAGAAAAATCAGAAAATTTTAAAATGAACCAAGATTTGAAATTTACAAAAGAGATGCTAGACCAAATTCATATCAAGCTCACTCTTTCGGAGGCATTGGTTCACATTCCTCTTCTTCAGAAATGTCTGAAGCAACATACCACACCGAAAAGGAAGAAGAGGCGTAATCACTTCTCTGAGAAACAAGTGCTGACCATTACCACTTGTTACATCATCCAGCACATGTCTCCCAAAAAGAAAAAGAAAGACATGGGAGCACCATTTGTTAGTTTTCAGATTTCAGGTCACGAGTTCGAGCACACCTTATTGGATAGCGGGTCATCAGTGAACATTTTACCCTTCCATATTATCGAGACACTTCATTTAGGGCCTCTCAAGCGAGCTAGAATGATTCTCCAGTTTCCAAATCGATCGGTTAAGAGGCTGAAGGGTATATTTAAAGATGTTGTCGTGATAGTACAAGGCACAAAATTCACCGCGGATTTTGTTGTCTTAGACTCTGACTCCTCGGTACCATCACATGATGCTGCCATCATTCTTGGTCGGCCTTTTCTGCATATAGCTAAGGCCATTAGTGATTATGGGACGTATGGTGTTACCTTTCCTTCCAACATCATAGTGTCAAACCCAAAGCCAATAGAGACTCTGCCAATGGGAGAATGTTCTTTCGGGCCATGAAGGATAGAGACATGTAGGATTATAGCAGGAGAATGTGGGATTTGTGGAACTTGAGGGCTGTTGAGGCTTAAATAGTAATTCAAATAGAGTCCCGACAGATATGCAAATGGAATAATGCCCCGAACAATCTGTATGGAGGCACCAGTTGTAACAAATCGGTCCGTGTCAAGGTCAACATAAAATTTTATTAAGGATGGTGATGTGTAAGGAGTGAAATCAATAGCCATCCAAAATGGGCAGAGTTCGGGACGAGAGTGATCGTGGATTACTGGAGAAGACAAGGAGTCTGGAGAGTTGTTCGCGGAGTCTGAACTGGATTCTCGAGAATTTCCCCGAATTATTGGAGAAGTCGAGTGCATGGAATCTATGTGGGTGTCAACAGAGTCTTAACCAAGCCATCCATGTGTCACCATCTTGAAGGTCAAGAGGAAGATCAATTTGGAGGAAATGATACGGGGTTAATTAAGGAATAAAGCGAGTGTAAAATAGAAGAAGGCTCCAAATGAGCAGGGGGTCAAGTAAGGAATCAAAATACAGTGCAGAAAGGCACGCACTATGCGGAACTGATCTTTGAACCTTAATCTAATTCAAACAAACACAAAACAAGGATAGGTTCAGCTACTCAACATATGTGAAGCCGTAAGAGTTCGGCTATTTTTATCTTTTCAATTTTATTATTATTTTCAGGCAATCTTATAAAAAGTCCTTAAGTACGGTAACCGTATAGGAGCGTGTGTACTGTCAGGCCAGCGCCCCATACTTATCTCACCTCCTTTGAAACCCGTGATCTGCGCACTTAAAGGTCCTTGATATCATGTCTGGGCAGCTACTCAACCAAAGAAATACAGAGGGGAAACTGATCCTTCAGACCTCACTCGCAACGGAATCACCCGTGAGCGTGCAAGGACCTACTCGGACGCCAAGTCGGATGCTCCACACAAGGAGGGAACACTGTGCTCGAAAAGGCCCTATTCGGTCACGTATGATAGAAGCGCCAATACTTCGCCAACCCAGGTGATAACCAAGGCACCAGAGAGCGGGATTTGGGCTCTTATCCTTAGCGAGCCGTGCCTCACTCTGTCTGGAATGTACATGAAAATAATGTGGCCTTTATGAACCCCAAACAATGAATGGTTCGTTATAAATTTTAATTCAGATCAAGTTTATTAGGAGTTACTTTTTTAAATTTTGGGTTTTCACTTTTTTGAGTATTTTTCAGAGCAAGCCGCCTAACAACTTTTGTGTATTTTTCTTTTATGTCCTAAGTGATATAAACACAATGGGGAGAGAGGACGGAAAAGCCGTGGAAGTCGTCACTAAGATGGAAATCTCGCCTTAGTGACTAATGATGCATGCACAGATAGAATTACTTACAGTGCTTCCCAGCTCTCTCCATGCGAGATGCAAGGCAGAATTGAGATAATTACTTTTATGACGATATGCAAATGCGAGAACGTGTCCTAAATAATAGCTGCTATTATTGTGAAGAACCAAATGTTAATTACTCAGAAATGAGATCCAAAAGTCCGGTCTCTGAAGTGCATCGGTGTCTGCCACAGCGGATCTGCAAGCGTTGTATAGAAGTCTCTCAACGCTCAATCTCAAGTCCAAGTAACCAACAATTAATTTTTACTAAGTCCAAGTGTGTATCACTATAGCTGTATGCAATGTTGTTATGGCTATGGACCTAGCTACCGAGTCAAGCAACCTACTATCTAAGGGCTCATTCACAGAAAACAAATATGAACAAAGACGGAAAGCTCAAATCACAGGCAATAAATAAAAGGTGATAAAACACGAAGAAATCCGATACGAGGCCCCCAGGAGAACAGACACCCGGGTATTTAACCTTGTGTAGTGTAAAGAGTAGCGTTCAAGTTAATTACAAGTTATTTTGCAAAAATTATATATATCTCTCTCACACACAAAAATAGAAAATGCTAGGCTGAGTCTGCTCCTTTCCTGCTCCCTTGTTCTTCTCTCCTGCTCTCTCCTGGTTAGCTTACAAAGAGAATGCCGACCTCCGCTTGCCTTGGGTGTGCCTACCTCCTAAGAGATAACCCTCGTCAAGCGATCCCTCGTAAGAAGGATTAACAAGAAAAATGGATTAGAATAGTCAAATAATTATCAAAGAATAAATATCAGAAAAATGCGGGTAAATAATGAACAACTATATATACAACAAAAATGTGCTACAATCTTTTGCTCCCCAACAACGACACCATTTGTTTAGTTAGCTACCACATAGGAGGGAGTCATACGCTCCACACAAGGCGAGAGCAGTGTCGTTGAGTGGATCCCTAACAATGCCCTAGGTGGTAGAAACAACAATCAACCCATACAGTATAAATCAATCAATGAAAAAGCAGGTGTGAATCAAAATTTATTATAAACCCTACATAATTAATCATATAGTGACAAACAGAATAGGGTGTCGAATACAGGGAACACACGACGTAGCACTTAATATTGTTTATAAATAAATAATGAATAAATAATATATGTATGTATATATATAACTATGCACAATATTAGCCAAATAATGTGAGTGTATAATTTTGTATTTAATAATATTTTTTATACGTCTCTTTATATACTTTTTAAAACTTTCTGCTCTCTCTCTCTCTCTTTTTAATTATTAATTTCACTTTCTTTTAAATATATAACATAATATATATTAGGCTATATATAATAATAGATAATATAGATATAAATATAACTAAAAAAATAAAATTTACAGAATTAAATGTTTTTGGATTTTAAATAATTTTTTATTATTTTTAAAATTTTTAGTGAATTTTTCTATTTTTTTATATATTTTTAAAATCAAAAATATTCCAAATCAGGGATTTAGTACATATTTAAAATTGAAATGAAGATAAAAACGATCAAATGATATCCAAAATTCTTTAAGTCAATTTTATTATGTAGATAATAAGATAAGGAAATTTCAAAATAGAAAATATATTTCTAGAATTTTTAAGAATTTTATAGATTTTTATAAAGGATTTTGGGGCTTTTCAATTTTAAGAGTTTCCTTTTTCTATTTTTATGGATTTTTTTGGTCTGAAGCGTCAAAAAACTTTAATAAACAAGATATACTTTTTTTGAGAATTTTTCAAAGAGATTTAATATTTTTTTGGAATTTTCTAAGTTAAATAGGGGTTTTGTGCTCTTTTTAATTTTTAATAAACAGATAAAAATCCTAATTTGTGAAAATAAAATGTGGTGTGGAAGTGTATGCAATTAGAAGTGTATATAATTTTATCGATGATTTTTGGAGCATAGTTTCTATATTTAATAAATAGAGAAAATGCGTAAAAAATACTGAACTAGGAGAGGCATAATTGCAACTAAAAATAAACTGGAGGGCTTAGATGCAAATACACCAAAGTTTTAAATTACATTCCAAATTTAAAGTATTAAAACTAAATTTACAAAAGCCATGAAGGTATTTACACAATTTTTTCAGCATAAAACATGCGCATGCACGTGACTAAGACAAGGACCAAATTGAAATATTTGGAAAGTTCTAGGGGCTATATACAATTTACACACTACTTTCAAACTCCATATGATATTTACAGGAATTCTTAGCAAATAAAAAAAGTACGAAGGAGGATATAGAAATTATACCACTAAACGCTTCGGATCTGAGCGTCCCTCATGTGACACGTGGCTGATCGAGTGGTTGAGGAGAGGCAACGATTCGAATGGAACCAAGGGACATGATTAGACCTGGGACCTTGTTCTTGATCTCACGGCTCCGAGTGCCTCTAAATGAACACCCAAGAACACTATGCTGGCAAAGTTCAATAAGTCATTTCTCCGTGCTCCGTCAATGGAATACGTCTCCCACAAGCTCAGTAGGGAGCTGAGTCTCCTCTGTGTGCAACAACAGAGTCCAAGGAAGGCGAGGGGGCTCGCAGTGCTCCGGTGAAGTCGAAGCACCTAAAGCCGCTCTAGGTGGTCGTCAAGGTCCTAGACGCATCCTCAGACCTGCAAGTTAGCACCAAAACATTCCTGTGTGCGAGGACTATTTCCTCGACCCAGGGATTGATCGAAATGAAAGGGGGAATGGAATGGAGGGGGAGCTCCAGTGTTAGGCAGTGGAGGGAGCTTCGAAGTCCTTTAATTCGGGTAGAATCGAGAGGGATTTTATGAGTGGATTGCAGAGAAAGCATGGTGATTCGAAATGGGTGAGCGGATGGATCGATTATGGTTGGATCACAATAAAATTGATCTGGAGCTCGAGCTCCAGATCAAAGATGGATTTAGCGATTAAACCTACTCCAAACAATTAATTACGAAACTAAATGCTTAAAACGAAACCTAAATATGCTAAAGTACATAAGATGCGAAGGAAATAGGCCTCAACAGAGCCTGGGGGCTTCGGAGTAGAACCGGTCAGAGAAGCTCCGACAGTGGCTAGATGTATCGCTCAGGCCATCCTCCTTGCTGCAAACCCGCACCTGAAGCTCCCTCTCACCAAGCTAGAGGTGTATGAAGGGGTTTGAAGGGATAAAACCAACTAAAAAGCGATCAAAAAATAAAAGAGGATCGGGGGTTTTCTTTATATACGAGTTTTGAGCAAGTTTCAAGGATCGATGGCGTGGAGATGGTTGATCGTAGGTGGATATTCGAAGATGGGCGTGGATGAGGGTTGAGATGGCTACAAGAAGGTGGAGATCTCGAGGGAGGAGGAGGAAGATGGAGGCGTGGAGAAAATGGAGAAATGGGTGTGCTCGTGACTTCTGACAGAAGTAAGAGGTGATGAGGTACAACTGACCGAGATCAACAAATGGAGAAACCTGGTTGGTCCACGTGGACGAACCATGTAATTCCATTGCAAAAATGCCTTGGAAATGGATAATAAATAATAGTTGATTTTATTATTTTTAGGTTATAAAATAAAAAATGTTTCTAATTTTTGTAGTATTTTATGCATATTTTGTTTATTTTTTAGAGGTTATTAATTACAAGTTTATTTTTAGGGTTTATTTATAGGTAAATTTACCACTGTTTTGAGTATTTATTTTTGTTTTGTAATTTTGATTTTATTATTTTACTTTGTTATTTTATATATTTACAACTAATTTTTATATACTTAAATATATTTTTATCATATTTTTATGATATAATATATATACTTAAATGTGTAGGTGTATATTATATAGGTATAGTTATTGTATTTTCATCTATGTATTTAGTTTTCATATTTTACTTTAATATTTTATTTATGGTTTTATTTTTGTTTTAGTATGTGCATATGATATAAATAATATTTACAAAATTATAAAAATATAAACTTAAAAAATAATAAAGAATAAAAAATGAATATTTTATTTGGGTATATTGTACAATAGGTTTCCAAAACCTAACTTTCACATCTTAACTCCAAAAAATGTGAAACCACCTTCATTAAATAGCTTATTAAAAGTTATATACTATTAAAGGTGATTTTGATATATTTTGAGTTTTTATTTGAGAGATATGGGTTGGAAATTTGGGAGTTTGGTTTTTTATTTAGAGGGTAAAAAATACAATGTATATTGTTTTTTCATGAAATCAATTTTTTGTTTTTCTATATATTATTCTCTACAACTTTCGTGTACAGAGTTTCTTTATTTTAGGTATAAATAATAAAGAATAAAGTAGGTCTCAAAAAGTAATTTTTGGCCTATTTTGTAGAGTGATCCGGTTGTGGTTTCTGCATAATTAACCATCCTATCTCCCCCGTACTTTATTCCTTCTCGACTAGGTCATCATGATGGTTGATTCTAAGGGCTAAGGTCACTTCAGTGTCCTTGACACTTCGCTCTTTTTCTTTTCTTTCCTTTATTCTTTTATTTTGGCAATAAAGTCAATAAATGTACAATATTTTATATAGTATTTGGTACAAATTAATGAATATTTATTTTAACAAATTAATGATATATTCATGCATTCAGCTAGGGTTTAAAGGCCAAAATGAAAGAATAAAGGTGATGAAATGGAGATTCATCACTAACCTTGCAGGAATTGAGTCGAAAGAGCTCCGTCTGAGGGGCATCCACTAAAGGAAGGAAGCTCCAGGTAACACCAACCTCCACGGCTCCTCTGACGAGCCCCGAACTTCGTTGAGCCATCTAGCAGTCGAGGAATCCTTCGGGGAACATTTTGAGCTCTGGAACATCCTTCTAGTTGGCCGAAGATATGAGATAGATCCGATCGAAGCCCGTTAGGCGACTGTTCTTGGGTTGTTCTTCCTCTAGCTCCCGCTGTCATCCAATGAAGAACCCATCTCTAGGAGGAACAACGACCATCATATTGTAACTTGCCAACACAATCAATTTCAGACGGAGATCTAATCATGACCACCCATCCACGAAGCATCATCATCTCCCGAGAGCGTGCCACGTGTATAAGTGTCACATGATCCACCGTCTGTGCGCTAGTGGAGGGTAATTTTGCTAGATGCCCTTTCGTTTTTTGTATTTTACTTTCAATCCATAAAATACCATATTCTGTGATAAAACTTTTGATTATTTTGCAAGTAGACCCATGCACTCTTTGTATTTGCACTTAGGTCCCTTGTTACGTCACCTCACGTGCCCACGCACGTGAGGTGGTGGGGTTTTTGCAATGACTCCCTGAGCTTTTGCATTATTATTCAATCTTTTAATTCTGTAACTCAATTCAAAACTTTTTAGAATATTTGCATGTATGCCCCGTCGAGTTTTTAAAATTACATTTATATGCCTGTCAGCATTGAATGAATTAAATATTTGCGGGAAAATTATGCTGAGGCCATTATACTTTGGATATTTATTATGGGGTACATTTTTATTTAATTTTATTTACATATCAGTCCTTGAAAGTGTTTTATTTCTGTTTCCTTTATTTCTTACATTAAAAATATTATCTTATGTCTAAAATTTTAGGAATTTTATTTCAAGTGCCTACTATATTGTTAAATCATAGATATTTTTTGTTAGGTCATTTAAAATATTTTCTAATATTTTAAAATTCAAAAACTTTTCATTTATTCCCTGTTTACATTAAAAATTCCATAAAATTAGAAAAATATTTTGAAAAGTTCTAAAACAATTAGGGTTTATTTATTATTGTATTTTATATGAGCATAACGAAAATCACTAAAAAATACAAAAGGAAAATAAAAAATTGCAAACCCTCTCTAACACTAAAAAGTTATAAAAAATCAATAAACAAACCAAAAATTACATTTTTTATTTTTAAATTTTATAAATAGCATAAATAATATGTTGAAACTAGTTTTGGAAATTTTTGAGCTATTTAGTCGTTTTCTGAATTCCAAAACAATCCAGCTATTTCTTATTGTTCACTATTTTCTTGTTTGTATTCACTTAAAAATACAAACAAATTAAAAAAATTAGATAAAAATCACAAAATAGAATAAAATATAAACAAAATCTAAGAAGAATTTATTTTTGTGCATTTTGAGTGTTTATAGGTATATTTATACGAATACTAGCCTATATTGTATGTTTATGCCTATATTTACTTATTATATAATTATAGTAATTATTATTTTTAATAACACAAAAAATATTTTTAATACCCTTAGAAAAAAGGACTGTACCTAGGGTATTTTTCTAACTTTTCCTTATTTTTATCTATCATCTATTATCTTATATATATAGATGTATATATATATTTCCTCTCTTTATTAAAAAAGAGAACTAAAAATCAAAAAATATAAATATAAAATAAAACTATAAAATTAAAAACAAATAATATATATAAGCAAAAATCCATAAAAAAATAAAATATTAAAACCCACTAAACAATCAACAATCATTATATAAACACAAAAACAATCATTATCTTTTTGCCAAATTTTGTTGTCTATTTCCCTTACACCTATATACATATACTTACATCTATATACATTATTTGTAGCGTTGTAACAAATTTTAACTCCACATTTTTATTTTGCATTGTTTGATCTATATTATGGATTAATTGTTGTTGGATTTGGATTTCAAGAGCGATCACCTCAGCGATAGTGTAGATCTCGCCTTGTGTAGTCCTCATTAGACCCTCACAAATTTTCAGCTTCAACAGTAACATGTTAATAAAAAGGTTATTCGATATTTTTTTATGTATGATGTATGATAATAAAAGAAAAGGTTGGAGATGTTACGATTCAACTATTGATAAATGCTATACATCCAGGATTGCCATCTTTGATGTAGCATCATCATGATGTTGAACTTTTGAGGTTGCATTATTTCATACAAAAGCTTTGGAAGATTAGTTAAACTAAAAACAAGGGGGGCTTCAATAAAAAGAAGGTAGCTTTAAAGAGAAAGACAATGGGGTATCTAAGGCTGAAAAATCATCCCTAGAAAAGTGGATTTCATCAATAAATCTCCAAAGGATTTCTTACTACTCAATATGAGATCAAAAAATATTCAATCATGTCGTTTCGACAATATACCAGATTATGTAAGCTTAGTTCCAAGTATGTCATATATGTAGTCGCTGAAGAAGAAGTGTCATATGAACTTACTATATAGTATCCAAAAAACAAGAATGGATAAATGCAATGGAATAAGAAATCAATATGTTATTAGAAAATGATATAAGGTATCTCGTTCCCAAGATAAGAGATATAAATTCGACGTAAGTGGCTTTACAAGTTGAAGACTCATTCAAATTGATTCGTCAATAAGTACAAAGCTCGATTAATTACCTAATGACTCTCTCAATAATATGATCTATATTATATTAAAATGTTTAATCCACTTGAGAAAATGAGTGCAATGAGAATTTTGTCAGCCTCAATAACTACTACAACATCCTTTTTCGCATTAGACTACATCGAGAGATTTTATGCGGCAATCTAGAGGATTTTAAGATAAGAAAAACCAACGGCTTGTTTACAAACTAAATATGTCATTATATAGTCTAAAGAAAGATCCACAAGCATGGTATGGGATGATGAAAGCATTTCTCTTAAAATGTGGCTATCAAATTCACTTCTTCCCATTCAAGATTATTTGTCAAATCCAGTGAAGGTAAATTATCTAAAAAACTCATGTATTTCGATTATATAATAATCACAAGAGATGATACCAAAAAGAAATAGAGAATGAAGAATAATCTATCAATAAAGATTGTTTAACCAAAAAATCGAGCAGTTGTATGGTCCACACAAGGCGGGAACACAGTCGTTGAGGTGACCACACAAAATCCAGATTAAAACAATAATTAACCCATAACAAATAATTAAGCAATAAAAAGCAATGTGGAGTTAAAATTTATATTATTTAACTCTATAAAATGTCTGTATAGTGCAAGTATGTAGATTACCGAACACAGGGAGCAAACGGCTAGATCGGGGCAATGGAGCACACAATGATGATTGTGGAATTTTGTGCCTATATTTTTAATGTGGGATTTTAATTTTTATTTTATTTTTGATTTTATATTTTTGTATTTTGATTTTTAATTTTCTATTTTTCTATTTTTTCTTTTTGGATTTTTATATTTTCTTTTTTTAATATATATATATATAAAGCTATATATATAGGGTATTTATACAATATAATCTCGAATAGATATAAAAATTCATAAAAATAATCAAAAATAAGAAAATAAAATATTTTTAGTTTTCTAATAATTTTTATTGTGATTTTTTTAGAATTGTTGCTAATTTATTTATATTTTTAAAGTAAAAAATACCCCAAAATAGGAATAAAATTAATGTTAAAATAAAGATAATAATATAAATAAAATTAAAAAAATAGAAAATAGATTTTTAGGGATTTTTAATACTTTTTTATATTTTTATGAAGGTTTTAGGGGTTTTTTAATTTTTTAGAGTTTTCTTATATATTTTTTAGTGATTTTTGGTCTGAAGGGCCTCGGTGCAAAATTGCCAAACCCACATGCACGCGCACGTGAGCCTCGCTGGCCGGTACTAGAATGCAATATATCAAAATCTAGGGGATATTTGTAAATTTTACAAAATATAAATAACTGCAAATGAAAGTTTAAGTTCTATTTTATAATTAACAAAAACAATTGGGCAGGGTTGCAAAATGCCCAAACCTAGCGCGAATCCAATGGTTTGATTTGATTCACTTGACACGTGCCGGGCTCTCGTCGTGCGATGACGCTTCAGCTTCGAACGGCTGCGTTTAGATTATCCTAGAGGCGATCGACAACCGAGGGTGACTTGATCGAACGACAGCTGCAATCCTGGGCGGTGGCTCCTGATCTGACGACGGAGAGAGGTGGAGGATGAACTGGCGAAGAACTCTGCCGAAGCGAAGTTCCACTAGTTAGACCTCGCTACTCCAGCGGTCTTTGATGCTCCAAAATGGCCTTCCGGCTCCTGCGAGTTCCCTTTATCGATCAGCGGCGTCAAAATGGCGTGGAGGGTGTTGGTGGGTGTCGGTGGACCGCCGCGAAGGGGAGAACGGGGGCTGCTCCAGATTCCTGATGTCTGTGCAAAAATCGACCTGATGGGGGGTCTAAGCCTCCTGGACCTGCAGTTAAGAATGCACAAAGAATGGGGGTTTCTTGGGGCTTCTATCGGTGGTGGAATGAGTCGGGGGGATCGGGCAGAGTTCCTCTGGTGAGGTGATGGAGGTGGAGGTGTTGATCACCAGATCCAAGAAGGACCTGGGTGGATGGGCTGGCACGGAGTATGGATAAATCAAGGGGGAAGAAGTGAGGGTGAATGTGAGGTCGGAGTACGGTCTGCAACAAGTGGGGAGAGTTCGCCGGAGCTCAGCTCCAGCGAACTACGGGATAAAGATTAATGGCTAAATCACACGGTTAGTAGCACAAAATAAAGTAAAAAGACACCCTACTGGGTACCATTAAGCTAGAATGTAGTAAAAACGCGAACTGTATGCATAGGTGAAGATCTTAATGGACATGTTTGAAAAGATGCTTTAGGGTATGCTAGTGTTCACGAAGGACATGGTTTTGAGGATAGAAATGAAGAGGAAAAAGCAATTCTGGAATTTATAGTGGCATATGATCTTTTCATAACAAACACTCCCTTCAAGAAGAGGGAGGAGCATTTAATTACTTATAAGAGTGGGCCAACTAGAACAGAGATAGATCACTTTGTGTTGAGGAGAAGAGATCGATTGTATTGTAAAAACTAAAAAGTAATCCTAGGAGAGAGTTTGACAACCCAACATCGCTTGTTAGTCTTGGATGTGCAAACAAAAGGGCTGGCAAAGAAAAGGATGGTTCCTAAGATCACAAGAACTAGATGATGTAATCTTCCACTGAAGCAATCGAGCTTCGAGGAGAAGGTTTTAGAAGACTTATCTTGGGATAATAGCGGAAGAGCAAATGAGATGTGGGAGGCAATAGCATCTTGTATCCGAAAGTTAGCCAAAGAGATATGAGGCGAGTCGAAGAGAGGAGCTCCAGGTCAAAAGGAGGCTTCGTGGTGGAGTGAAGAGGTGCAAGAGAAGCTAAAAATTAAAAGGGCATGCTTTAAAGCTATATCTAAGGATAGAACAATGGAAGCTGTCACAAACTACAAAATAGCGAAGAAGGAAGCAAAGAAGGCTGTAAGGAAAGCTAAGTCAAAAGCTTATGAAGTTTTTTTATATAAAAATCTTGACTCCAAGGAGGGACATAAGGATATATTCAGGTTGGCCAAAGCAAGAGAAAGAAAGACCAAAGACCTTTCTCAAGTGAGATGCATTAAGGACGAGGAACGTCATGGGCTTGTTACTCAGAAGGACATAGAGACTAGATGGGAGCAGTACTTCCATAAACTTTTCGTCAGGGAAGGAAATAGAGAGATCACTTTGGGTGATCTAGCTAGTAGTGAAAGTTACTTGAATAGTGCAAGCTATAGACGAATACAAAGAAACGAAGTAGAGGAGGCTTTGAAGGTTATGAGACATGGGAAAGGTGTAGGACTGGATGACATCCCTGTAGAAGTATAGAGAGTTTTAGGTGGGTGTGGTTTGTCTTGGCTTACGAATCTATTCAATGTTATTTGGCGAAGCAAGAAAATGCATGAAGATTGGAGGAGGAGTATCATGGTACCTCTTTATAAGAATAAAGGAGACATTCAAAAGTGTTCAAATTACAGAGGTATCAAGCTGATGAGTCACACTATGAAAATTTGGTAACATGTTATCGAAAGAAGATTGAGGAAAGTTTCCAATGTAAAAGAAAATATATTTGGATTCATGCCAGGTCGCTCAACTATTGAAGCCATCCATTTGATGAGGAGAACAATGGAGATTTATAGAGCTAAAAGGAAGAACCTCCATATGATCTTTATTTATTTGGAGAAGGCTTATGATTCTGTCCCACGAGAGATATTGTGGAGAATTCGAGAGAAGAGACAAGTACATGTCCTATACATTATCCTCATAAAGGACATGTATGATAGGGCTTTATTTTGTGTAAGGACCCCGTCTGAGAAGACTGGCTATTTTGACATCAACAATTGTTTACATCAAAGTTCAACTTTGAGTCCATTTCTTTTTACTTTGATTATGGAGGAGTTTGACAAGTTACATTCAGGATGAGTTACCTAGGTGTATGTTATTTGTTGATAATATTGTGTTGATTGACGATACTAGAGATGGAGTAAATAAGAAGCTTGAGGTATGGAGACATGCATTGGAGACAAGGATTTCGTATAAGTAGGGCTAAGACGAAATATATGGAGTGCACCTTTGATGGAAGCAATGGTGAAGGAATTGATGTGAATATTGGTGACAATAACATTCGGAAGAGAGATTCTTTTAGATATCTGGGATCTATTTTACAACAGGATGGGGAAATTGATGGATATGTTAATAATAGAATAAATGCAGGCTGGATAAAGTGAAGAGGAGCCTCTGTTGTTCTCTGTGATAAGAAAATTCCTTTAAAAATTAAAGGAAAGTTTTACAAAGTAGTCGTGAGACCTGCTATGCTCTATGGATCTGAATGTTGGCTTGTGAACCATAGGCATGTGCAGAGAATGGCTGTAGGAGAAATGAAAATGCTAAGGTGGATGTGTGGACACACACGTAAAGATTTCGGAATGATGCAATCATAAAGAAAGTTGGTGTAGCTCCGATCGAGGATAAGACGCGAGAAAACCGCTTAAGATGGTTTGGTTATTTGCAAAGAAGATCAATGGATGCACCAGTTAGGAGATGTGAGTGTTGGGATGTTGAGACGGCTAAGAGAGGGCGAGAACGACCCAAGAAGTGTTAGAAAGAGACTATACGAAGTGATCTTTGTTTTTTGGATATAAGCCGGAGATTAACCCAAGATAGATTTGAATGGAGGCGAAGAATCCATGTAGCCGACCCTATTTAATTGTGGGAAAAAGCTTTGTTGTTGGTGTTGAATATATACACTTAAATAAATAGGTATATTTATTATATAAGTATAAATATAGGCATTTTACCTATGTATTTTATATAAGTATTTTATTTTGATGTTTTCTTTATGTTTTAATTCTTGTTTTAATATGTACATATATTATAAATAATATTTAAAAATTGTAACAAAAATAAAATTATAAAAATAATGAATAAATAAAATGAATATTTTAATCAGGCAAATTATACAATAGGAGTCCAAAACCTAACTTTCACACCTTAACTCCAAAAAATATGAAACTACTTCATTAAATAGCTCATTAAAAGTTGTATGCAATTAAACATGATTTTGATATATTTTGAGTTTTTATTTGAGAGATATGGGTCTGGGAAGTTAGGATTTTGGAATCTTATTCAGACTGTATCTTTTATTCAATATATTATTTTTATGTGAATAAATTTTGTATTTTTATATATTTTATTGTCTACAACTTTCGTGCTCAAATTTCTTTGTTTGAAGTGTAAAAAGTGTAAAATAAAATAGGTCCCAAAAATAAATAATAAATGAATAAATAAAGTGGAATTTTATTGTAAATTGGACCCTTATCTCCCCCTACTTTATTCCTTGTCGACCTAGTCATCGAGATGCCTAGATCTCGAGATTTAGGATCATAAAATATCTTCAATATTTTATTCTTTTTCTTTTCTTTTCGTTACTCTATAATTTTGGCATTAAAAATAATATTTTATACACTATTTACGCCACAATACATGAATGCTAAAATGCATGAATTAAGAGTATTTACACGCATTTACTAGTGTTTTTAAGGCCAGAATGATAGAATAAAGGTGATGAAATAGAGATTCATCACCCCCCATATACTTGCCTTTGCTAGTCCGTAGCAAACACTTATGAAATAAGTGTAGAAAATAAAAACAAAGAAAAGAAAAAGAAGGAAAATGGATCAAGTTTAATTATCAAACTTGTCTTCACAAAATCAAAGTTTGGAGCTTAAGCCGGACCTTTGGAATTTTAGTGTCGGCAGAACCTTAATGGGAATCTGAATTGAAATCCAACAGCCTTCGAGAATCCCAAACTCTGCTCAAGTCTCCTCAATAGCCAGGTCAGAATACTTCAACTCATACACAAACCCTTACGACTATGAATCTGACTCGTACAGTGTATGTGATAGTGGCTCTCCCCAACTAAAATGACAAAGAGACTGACTTCTCCTATATGACAACCCAATGATTCCCTAATCCAGCAACTCCTTCCTCGAGGAGCGGGGCATTCCCTTCTAATTTCAAATGACAACCAGCTCAAGAGGAGGGGGTGGAGAGTAGAATGGGCAGTAGCCAACGTAGCTATCTATCCTAGGATGCAAGACCAGTGTAGTCAAGTCATCCAGCTACATGCTCACATGATTTGACTTTGAAGCTCAAGCTTGCTTATTGACAATACAAATATGTACACTCCGACATGCATTTTATTTTCAATCAGGCTAGTCCATTTTTGAGTTTTTTGTTTTTTGTTTTTTTGAAATACAATATACAATTACATTTACATAGGGAGTTTTTCCTCTTGAGTCAGTAGACAATCCCTCTTTTGAAGCATTATCGCAACCCACACTCTCTTGTCTTTAGATATCAACACCACTGGATGGGTTGGGGTGCACTTCCCTCCCTAGACGAGGACAAATGTTTCCACTTGTGTGCATCTCATACCGGCAAATCCAATATCCTCACCACTCCAACTGAGTTGAGCCAAGTGAAAGGTGCGGATGCCCAAGTTAGGTCATTATCAACAAGAATCGTGCGTGTGCTCTGAAATACTCTACTTAGGCAGTCAAGAATCCATTGAACCAAGTCTCGTGATCATCAAAGAATTAAGTCAACTAGACATGAAGTACCTCAATTCCAGCTCCTATAAGGTTCCTGTTATTAGGTAGATTTAAGGTCCAACCAAGCTCCAATCTTCAGATTTTACTTAAACCTGTTCAATTATCAAACACAATCTGAAACATGCTATGCTATGCAAATGCTATGCAGAAAATATTTTTGTGATGCAATTTTCAAGATTTTGAACTTTTAATGGATTTTTGAATAAGATGATGCACATGCACTTTTTGTATTTTCAAAAATATTTGCAAGTGATTTTGGTATTTTTTTCGTTTTTGCAAATGTTTTTGCGATTTTTGAAAACAGAAGATTTTGGATAAAAACTAGGTACAAATATTTACTCAAGGATGCATCTTATTTACAAGAGTTAGATTTTAAGAATTTATAAGGGGTAAGTGATCAATTATATATATAGGCTTTTAGTGTGATGTATATATTCCTCAAGCTTATTTGAATAGGATTTTTTAAACAATTTTTTAGAAAAAACTATAGTCCAAAATAATTTTTACCAACAATTTTTACAAACATTTACACACATTTGAAAATCATTTTACAAAGGTTTTTCAAACAGTAAATATAGATTTTCAAAATATTTTTGCAACAATTTTCAAAATCATTTGTAAATAGTTTTTCAAACATTATTATTTCACGCAAAGAAAAGAAATTTTTACAAACAAAATAACTTTTACAAAGGTTGAAAATATTGAACAAAATGTTTTCCAAATAGTCTTCAAAAGATTTTTTAAAATATTTTCAAACTATTTTTTAAACATTTTGAAAAAAAATATGTTAACTTGATTTATCAATCAGTATAAAAAAGAATTTGAGGAATGATCAACATCTTTTTATTAAGTGTTTTTATTGAATTTAATTGTATATTTAGACATAATTATTATTTAAAAATACGAAAGTACGAGTTATGGCTAAAGTATATACAGAGTATATACGACCCCCCATACTTAGCTTAAGCTATGTCCTTATAGATCAGAGAGAAAAAGAGAAGACATAACTCGTACCGAGTATAGAAAAGTCTAAGGAATAAATGAATGGAGAAATGAATGAACGAATGAGAAGTTGACCGTCCCCCCTATAATTAGGATCAAATATTCCTAAGTATAGTAGACTGTACACAAAGCAGGGGGGTCAAGGGTGGGAATGAACAGATTATACTCAGACTGTCTCCCCATATACTTAGGGTAAGATATCCCTAAGTATAAACAAGAAGAGAAGACAATGGAGAGGATCGAAAAATGAAAGAACTCGGGGTGTGCACCCCCCCTATACTTAGGATAAAGTACATATGAAGTATAGAAGACTGACAAAAAGGGGAGATACCTTTTTGGCAGAAAAAGAAAAATGAAAAGGAAAAGAAGAAAATAAAAAAGAGAAATGAAGACAGAAGAAGATAAAAGAGAATGTACACATCACTCCCCCTATACTTAAGGTAAAAGAAGCCCTAAGTACGTCCTAAGCAAAATACACACGAGAATGGGCTGGATGAGCAATACAGGAGATAGACAGAGGAAAACGAAAGCGAATATACAACAGAGATGGATGTACAGAGGTCAAGAAGGTGGAAAGAAAAACTTCTTGCAGGACCGTTGAGGGATAGATCTGACAATATGGAGGTCCATATCAGGGTCCACAATGGACGAAAGCCGATCAGGATTGACCTGATGAAGATCCTCAGCAGTCGCAGAGTGAGCAGGCACAGACAGGTTAGTGGAAGTAGTGTGGCTAGGTCTAGCCATGGGTGTCTCGCTGATATCGAAGTGAAAAGGGACAAACTCATCATCAGAAGAAGTAAAGTCAAGGTCATCCTGCGAGGTCTCTCCTAGGGCAAAACCAAAAGGAACAAATTCATCAGTGGAAGTAGTCAAATCACGTTCGTCCTCAATAGTCTCAACCAGATCATTATTCTCATCAAAAGGTCCAAATTACTGAATAAAAGCAACAAGATCAAATTCGGCCTTAGTCTCATCAATATCTGTCGTCCGCTCAATGGTGACAATCGTGTCAATCCCGCGGATGTCATAAACGCATCACCAATCACAAGAAGAGGACACTCCAAGGTCTATGCTTTCTGAGTCTCTCCTCGGAGAGGAATTCCCTCAGGTCTCATCATCGGTCATAAATAAAACCTCTCTGATATCAACATATAGGTCATAGGTCTCGGGGTCGGCTAACACAGGCACACTCTCATGGGATGCGGGTCTCTGGTCAGTGGTAGGTGTGGTGATCAACTCATTGCTCCCAACATCAGAATGGAAGCGAATATCTCCAGATTCATAGTCAATATTGGCTCTCGCAGAGGCGAGAAAGTGTCATCCCAGGATGACTGGAGAATGCTCCACAGGGGTGGAAGTCTCTATGGGCAAAACAATAAAGTCTGTAGTGAAGCTCATGTCCTGGATGTGGATGACGACGTTATCAAGAATATCCTTCAACCTCTTTATTGAGATCCATCAACGAATTGAACAATCATCCTGGTTTTCTTGAGAGGCCCAAGATGAATAGATTGTACCAACAAGAAGGGTATTATATTGATCGATGCATCACCGTCAAGGAGAGTGTTGTCACATAAATGGTCAGAGATGGTACAAGTCACAAGCGGTGTGACAGTTATCCTTTTCATAGAAAATGGATGATGGGCGATAGTGTGGGCAGTGGCCATGGTCAAGATATGATGCTCAAATCTGCTCCTCAGCTTTCTCTTCTTATGATGAGGAGCACATAATTGGGTCATGGCCTGGAGAAGTGGGGCATCAATGATCTCATGAATATCGACCACCACTTCAGGTTCAGTCAACATTTTTTGAATTTTTGGATCGCCTCCATATAAGAGAGGAGATCGGAATCATCATGCACACAAGGAATGGCAATAGAAGTCTGTATAGTGGCATCCTCTGGGTCAAAGGCCTGACAGGATGTGAATAGATGTGTGGGTGAAAGGCCTGGAAGATGGGACCTCTCCTCACAGTCTGATTCGATCATATGTCTACTGAATTCTTTTTAAAATTTTCTCATTTTTTGTATTTTTGGCGATTACAAGCTCTCATGACCGTCCTCAAATGAATCCATTTCCTCAAATAGTGGAGAGACATTCTGGTCCTTATTTAAACAAGTAAGATCATCAATCCTTGAATTCATTTGCTCCATCATTTGGTTCAAGGTCTCAATCGTGGAAATCATGAAAGGTGACTCCAACAAATCAGTCTCGGGTGGTTGTGAAGGTGGAAAACAAGGAGGTGGAGGTGGATGTGGATAAAAGTCCGAGGGTTGATATTGTGGCTGAGGCGGATATGTACAGAAATCAGGAGCAAAGTCCTCCTAGAAAAAAGGAGGTGGATCGGCTGGAGTGAATGAGGAATCTGCAAAGTCCAGATAGAAAGCGCTCCAATCGGCCATCTCAAAACAAAAGGAAAATAATCGAGAGAGCACGATGGTCAAATCAAGAAAAGTGAGAAAAAGGCACAAATGCATAGAGACAATCTAGAATGCACACAAAACAATCACAATCAAACTGACACAAAACAAACCCCTCAATTCACCTATTCAACTCAGTGAAGACCGTGAAAGTTCGATCTTTTCATCTTGTCTGTTATAGAGTTAGGTGAGAAGTTAAAAAGTTGTACAAACACTTAGGAAGGCTGAATGGGATTTTGGCACTACTCCTTACTGTGTATGCGAGCAATGTAAAATGAAGACAATGAGGGGATTACTCACCCCAAGACAATGATTTTTCTTTTTGGTGTTTTTAGGGTTAAGTAATATTAGCAGTCCCAATTTTATTGATTATCACTTTTTTGGATTTTTAATAAGAATGCGCATGCCTAATGAGGAATCAATTTTACTTAGCACCTAGGTGATCAAAATAAGAGGGAGAGTCGGAAAAGCAATGCAAGCGACAAATCAATTATGTATGCTAAAGAGAAATGCTCACCTTGCCTCCAATACTCGACATGCAAAGATGCTCAGCAAAATTGAAACCTATCTATATGTAAATGCAATCAATGAAATCGCCCTAGATGAGTAATTGCTATTAGCATGAATAACAGTATCCTAAATATCTAGAAGATAGATCCAAATGTCCAGTCTCTGAAGTTCATCGGTGTCCGCCACAATGGATCTTGGAAGCGATGTATAGCACTTCTCTTGACACTCGATCACAAATCTTAATAGATAGCAATTTATACTTTGACTAGATCCAAATATAGACTATAGGAGCAGGCAAATATAATTAGGTGTTTGCACTCAATGCTATTAACAAGCAATTCCTACAACTAGGGCTCAATCACACAAAAGAAAGAAAATCGAAAATCAAAAAACAAGGTAAAAAATATGATGAAAACAACGACAAAACCGATGAGGCCCCCAAGGGAACAATCCCTCAGGCACTGGACCTCGTGAAATGTGGCAGACTGTGACAGAGTCTTGAATTATTGCAACTTATGAGGTCTCTCTCACTTGAATTACAAAAATAAATTCTCAAACAAATACAAAAAATTATCTTCAAAATTCCCTCCAAGTCCTCCTTGATGCTAGGTCAAGCCGAAGTTGTCTTCACATGGGTGCACATGTGCCTTGAGTAGAGCACCTCCCTCGATCTGCAGTACCTCACACAAAGTCAACAATAGAGGTGGTTAGACAGCTCAATATATCAAATAAAAGAAAATAAATAAAGCAAAAGGTAGACAAAAATAAATCACAATTAAACAAGGACCAATCTAAGTGGTGTTGCTCCCTGGCAACGATGCCATTTGTTTAACCCAAAAATCGAGTGGTCGTATATTCCACAGAAGGCGGGAACACAGTCGTCGAGGTGACCACATGAAATCTGGATTAAAACAATAATTAACCCACAATAGATAATTAAGCAATAAAAAGCAACGTGGAGTTAAAATTTAGTTTATTTAACTCTACAAAATGTGTATATAGTGCAAGTATGTATAGTGTCGAACACAGGGAGCAACGGCTAGATCGGGGCAATGAAGCACAAAATGATGATTGTGGAATCATGTGTCTATATTTTTAATGTGGGTTTCTAAATTTTTTTAATTTTTTAATTTTATTTTGATTGTATACTTTTGAATTTTGATTTTCAATTTTATGTTTTATATTTTCTTTATATACTTTAAATATTTTCTTTTTTAATATTTATATATATAAAGCTAAATATAGGGTATTTATACAATATAAGCTAGGGTTGATATAAAAATTCACAAAAATAATCAAAAATAAGAAAATAAAACGTTTTTAGATATTCAATAATTTATCACTATTTTGTGATTTTTTAGGAATTTTTGCTAATTTTTATATATTTTTAAGTCAAAATACCCTAAAAAAGGGATAAAATTAATACCCAAAATTAAAATGGAGATTAAAAATAGAAAATAGAACCAGAAATTCTCCAAATTGTTTTAAAAAAAAGATAATGATATAAATAAAATTCAGAAATTGGAACAATATTGTTTTTGAGATTTTCAATAATTTTATATAGTTTTATGAAGGTTTTTGGGGTTTTTAATTTTTTAGAATTTTCTTTTATATTTTTTAGTGATTTTTGGTCTGAAGGTTAGAAATACACAAGTATACAAAATATATTGTTTGGGGAATTTTTCACAATTGTAATTATATGTATTTTCTATTGTAAATAGGGACAAAAAGAGATGTTTTTAATTTTTAATAAATAATAAAAGTGATCAAAATTGCAAAATAAAAATAAAGCGTGAATGTATATGCAATCACGAAGCTACAACTTTTTTGAGAATTTTCAGAGCAAAGTAGCGATATGAAATAAATACAAGAAACAAAGATAAAATGCAATGCTAACAGGGGCGTTAATGTAAATATAAGAAAGTTGAGGGGACTAGCATCAATTTTACAAAAAATATAACTAACTATAAAATATGAGGGCCTCTGTGTAAAATTTCCAAACCCACGTGCATGCGCACGTGAGCCTCGCTAGATGGGATTGGAATGCAATATATCAAAAGCTGGGGGTATATTTGTAAATTTTATAAAATAGAAATAACTACAAATAAATGTTTAAGTTCTATTTAATAATTAACAAAAATGACTGGGCAGGGTTGCAAAATGCCCAAACCTAGCGTAATCCAACAGTTTGATTCGATTCACTTGACACGTGTCGAGCTCTCGTCACGTGATGATGCTTCGACTTCGAAAGGTTGCGATTAGATGATCCCAGAGGCGATCAACGATCGAGGGTGATTTGATCGAACATCAGATGCAAGCCTTGGCGGGGGCTCCTGATCTGAAGGTGGAGAGAGGTGAAGGACGAACTGCCGAAGAACTTTACCGAGGGATAGTTCCACTAGCCAGACCTTACTACTCCAACGGTCGTTGATGCTCCAAAATGTCCTTCTGGCTCCTGCGAGTGCCCTCTATCAATTGACGGCCTTAAAATGGCGTGGAGGGTGCCGGTGGACTACCGCGAAGGGAGAGAACAAGGGTTGCTCTAGGTTCCTGATGTCTGCACAAAAATCGACACAGCGGGGGGTCTAAAGCCTCCTGGACTTGCAGTTAAGCATGCACAAAGAATGGGGGTTTCCTGGGGCTTTTATCGGTGGTGGAATGAGTCGGGGAGGACTGGGCGGAGCTCCTCCGGTGAGGTGATGGAGGTGAAGGTGTTGATCACCAGATCCAAGAAGGATCTGGGTGGATGGGCTAGCACGGAGTGTGAGGAAATGAAGGGGGAAGAAGTGAGGGTGAATGTGAAGTCGGAGTACGATCGGCAACAAGTGGGGAGGGATCGTCCGAGCTCAGCTCCGACGAACTACGGGCTGAAGATTAACGACTAGATCACGCGGTTAATAGCACAAAATAAAGTAAAAAGACACATAACAGGCACAACTAAGTTAGAAATGTAGTAAAAATGTGAACCTTAGTGGCCAGAGCCAGAGGTGAATCTAACGGCAGTGTCGACTGTCGAAAATGGATTGGACGCCACCCAAAGACCTTGCCAGACCTCGAACGAAACTACAGGAGGCTCCCCTGTCACATGAGTCTATCCGACGCCAAGGAAGAGGACCCAAACTTTGTCAATAGAGGTTCGAAATTCAAATGGAAAGAGAGGGTGGCTTTTCTACATGTGACTGGGCGGCTCCAAAGATCGAAGAAAATCTGGCAAGTCGATGATCCAATCCCTGAGGAAATCAATAGGCGTATAAGAGTAATATACGAGGAGAAAAAGTCATGAAGGAAGCAAAATGGATTGGTGAAAGGGTTGGTCGCAAAAAATCGAGAAAACAAGCAAGAAACGAGGTGCTGACAACTACAGCGGCTCTTGGTTGGCCTACGTGGACCAACCAGAAAAAACCTCCTGGAAAATAATAAAAAATCAATAAAATAAGAAATGAACTTATTAATTTTAGGTTATAAAATGAAAAATATTTATTGTTTTCTAAATTATTTTATTATGATTTTTATTTATTTCTTAGGGCTTTATAATTAAGAGTTACTTTTTAAGGTTTATATATAGGAATATTCATCTATGTATTTTGGTCTTTTATTTTTATTTTGCATTTTTAATTTTATTAATTTAGTTATTATTTTATATAATTATAAATTATTTTTAGATACATAAATATATTTTTATTATATTTTTCTGATATAATATATACACTTAAATAAATAGGTATATTTATTATATAGGTATAGATATAGGTATTTGACCTATGTATTTTATATAAGTATTTTATTTTGATGTTTTATTTATGTTTTAATTCCTGTTTTAATATGTAAATATATTATAAATAATATTTAAAAATTATAAAAATATAAAATTATAAAAATAAAGAATAATAAATAAAATAAATATTTTAATCGGGTAACTTATACAATAGGGGTCCAAAAACTACCTTTCACACCTTAACTCCAAAAAATATGAAATTCATTAAATAGCTTATTAATAGTTATATACAATTAAAGATGATTTTAATATATTTTGAGTTTTTATTTGAGAGATATGGGTCTGAGAAGATGAGATTTTGGAAACTTATTCAGACTGTATCTTTTATTCAATATATTATTTTTATGTGAAATAAATTTTGTATTTTTCTATATTTTATTATCTACAACTTTCATGCTTAATGTTTCTTTGTTTGAAGTGTAAAAAGTGTAATATAAAATAGGTCCCAAATATGAATAATAAATGAATAAATAAAGAGGAATTTTATGGTAAATTGGACCCTTATCTCCCCCTGCTTTATTCCTTATCGACCTAGTCATTGAGATGCCTAGTCTCGAGGTTTAGGGTCATAAAATATCTTCAATTTTTTATTCTTGTTCTTTTCTTTTCTTTATTCTATAACTTTGACATTAAAAGCAATATTTTATAAACTATTTACACCACAATACATGAATACTAAAATGCATGAATTAAGGGTATTTACACGTATTTACTAGGGTTTTTAAGGTCAAAATGATAAAATAAAGGTTACAAAATGGAGATTCATCAAGGATCCAAATAAAAGACCTTGGAGATCTCATACGCTTTCTTGGTGGAGAGAATGAAGAATAATCTATCAATGGGAACCCAAACGAAAGAAATTCGAGAGCTCATACATTTTCTAGGTCTCTAGAAGAAATATGCTAAAAAATGTCTTCTTTTGCACTAACAAAAGTATGCAAAGGGTCTCTTAAAGAAATATGGTGTGTTAGATTTCAAGTCATTCCCAACCCGTATGGTGATGAATAGCACGTTAAACACAAAAGAAGGTTAGCTTATTAGAATATTAGATTATGTATATGCAATTTGTAGGTGGCTTAGTTTACCTGATCATGATAAGGCTGGATATATCATTTGTAGTTGGCATTGCTATCAGATTTATATAGAATCCTAGAGAACCATGTTTAGAAGAAATTCGATTTATCATATTGCAAGTCTCTAGGACCATATATTTTGCAATTCCATATATGAGAGGAGAGGAATGCTAGCTAGTTGGTTATTGTGATGCAAATTATGATCGAAGACATGATAAAAGGTGATACGTTCTAAAGTGATACCTTGATGTAGTAAGAAACAACATACAATGTTGTCATCAACCACAAAAGCCGAACTCAGAGCAAGAACACATGAAACACAAAAAGCATGTGGTTAAGACAACTATTAAAATGTCTATATCGACCCATTGATTATCAATTTGAACTATATTGTAGTAATCAATATGTTATTCAACATGGGAAAATCCATTCTTTCATGCAAGAACTAAGCATGTAGAAGTCCATCATCACTTCTAAAGGGAACATGTATTGAAAGAAGAAATTCAAATGAAGTAAATTTAGATAGTCGATCTAGCTAGTAATAAATTTTTGGATGGGCTTCCACTATCCAAGACTCAAAACTTTCAAATTTAAGTAAACATGCAAGAAGTTGGTTATGAGCGGGGTTTTACAATAAAAATGAGAGCATTATCAAATTATCTAGAACTTTATGAATAATTGAAACTCTAAGTTTCTAGAAACTTCTCAAGATGATGTGATTCAACTCATCTAGAGTTTCTTAAGTGGATTAGACTTCGAATCCCTACAATTTTCTTAGTTGCATTAATTTATTACTAGAGAATTCGATATCCATCAAGGACATTGTAATACAAGTATAAATAGGCCTTAGGATCCAATGCATGGATTCAAGGAAAGGAAGTGAAGCAAGAAGTGAGAAAGAGAGTTAGGACATCTTGAGTAAGGAGCAATGCTCGTGCTAGTGTTTGATAGAGAGTTGTGTCGGTTGTGTATAAAGGTAGTGTTGTGAGAGAAAAGAAAAGTGTATATGCCTTGTATTTTGTAGTAGTGAGATATATTACATTTTTGTTAAAGTATACAATATCAAATTTTATAAGCCCCTCCTCCCAATATTGTTTTTGATTAATATCTTTTACAAATTGCTAGCTCAAAAAACTATATATTAATGAAAAGGCATAAAGAGATTGATAAAAGGACTAGTCTCATTTAAGATAAGAGTGAACCAATTAGGAGGATAAGAAGTCCTAAAGATCTCCAATTCCTAATCTAAATAGAGTTGCATTTCATATAAATCCTTATAGGGATTGGACTTTAGGTCTTATACTTGGGTTATATACTGGTAGAGACCACAAGAGAAAAACAAGGGGGAGAGAATAGAGGAAGGGAATAGAGAGAGAGTTATACTTGTTCTTCTTCTTAGAGAATTTTCTTCTTTGATGATCGTGACAGGTTATTGCCCAATGTTGTTTTACATGTCTTTTTCTTCACATGATTTTGTGGTGTTAATTATGAATACGCATCCGATTTCATCACACTAACTACTATCAGAGCAAGCCATGAGAGAATGTGATGCTACAAGTACACATTCTTCAGAAGCCATGAAAAACTAACAGTTATAGCGACCAATAGATATTTGGAAAATGAAAGTTTGAATGAAGATATTGATGAATCAAAAATTTATCATCTTTATTCATCTATTTTTGCTTAAAATCCCTTACAAAACACATGTAAATAGCGTAATTCTCACTTATTAATAATCCAATCTCATCTGTAAATATTGTATTATTATCATTGTTTTAATTCCAATAATTAAATAAATAAATCAAGAAAAAAGAAAGAAAAGAAGGGATATGAAATAAATATAGGTTGGTCCTGATCATGAGAGTAGGTCAAGAGTTGACCTAATAGAAAAGGAATAACGTAGGGGGGGATATGATCATTAATCTATGAAAATCCTAGAAAATAAATCTCACATCTGTATATTCATCACCATTCATAATGTATATATTTATATTATTTTATTTATCATTAAAACAAACTCAAATAAAAATATTTTCTTCTTGAACATTGTATATACAATAAGCATTAAATAATAAAAATAATTGCAAAAAGAAATCATGTATAGAATATAAGGGATAATACTCTGAAAAAACCGTAAAGTCAGAATTGAAAGATCAATATCTACTCCAAACAGACTCAAAATAAATCAAACTCACTTGTGTTCAAAATTAAATAATCTCTAAAATGAAGGTAGTTTCATAAAAGTTAGATTTAAGATGTGAAAGTTAGCTTTTGGGAGTGCTATCATACCAATCTCTCTCTCTCTCTCTATATATATATATATATACATATATATATATAGGGAAAATGTGTATGCCCCCAAGGGGGAGCTAACTTAGCTCCCCCCGCCCTTTTTTGACATAATTTTTTTATTTTTTTGAAATCTAAAACCGTGTAAATTAATTATTAAATCCCTATATTATGCTATTAAAATTTCATGCGAAACAGAGACTCCTACGACCTTCATCCAAAAGGGGTCGATTTAAAAAATCCTGTTACCGTTAAAAAATGATTGTCTGGATGGAGGCCGTAGGAGTCTCTGTTTCGCACAAAATTTTAATGACATAATATACGGATATACTGATGAAATTCCACAGAAGAAAATTTAAAAAATAAAAAATAAAAAAATCGGGCGAAATGGGGCGGGGGGAGCCAAGTTAGCTCCCCCCAGGGGGAAGCCCCATTTATCCCTATATATATATATATTAGCACATATTATATTTTTATTATTATATATATATATATATATTTTTGTTAAAATACAAACAAAAATAATAAAAGTAAAAATAACCATAAATAAAATAATTGTACTTATATTATAGATATAATGTGCATATGTTTACTTGCTTAACCCATTAAATTGAATCATAAAAATAAAATAAAAATATATTTAAATCCTCTAATTATTTGTAAATAAATAAAATATAAAATAATATTATATATGTAAAAATAAATAATTAAAATTATGTAAGTTGTATATATAAGTATTTTATATCTACGAATAAAGGTTTTTATTTATTTTAACATTATTAATTAACTTATTTAAATTATTAAAAATCATCAAAATTTAATTTATTAATTTATAACTACTTTTTATTTTGAAAACATTTTTATTTAAAGTCATTTTCTATTTATTTCGGTATTTATTTTATTTATTTATTTATTTTGTCATGTAACAGTTGTCCATATTCGGACCTCTTCCCCATTGGGCGGACGCGGGTTTATTGACCCGGGTCAACTGCCCCTTTTGCCTGGAATACCTAAATAAAAGTCTGAGTTGCCTTCTTCCTTAATTTATCTCACCTAATTCTATTATTCTTTTGTCCAGATTTCACTGCCCGAATAACCTCCATTCATTCAAGAATCATGCCATAATAAAATTTCATCACTTCATATTGGTTCACATGCCCATTTCTCATTTTAAATTTAGTTCCTCACCAGCCCCTATAAATAATCTGCTCCACTCCTCGTTCAGATCTGATCCATTTTTCCTCTTCCAATTCCCCGAGACCGGTTTCAGGTGCTTGATGTTTTGACAGAAACCTCTACCCTCGATTAGGAGTGCGAAAAGGAGGTTGAAGAGTGTGATCCATAGCTGGCCAGAGCTCTCTATCGTGCTCAGTTTCTCCGACTATTCCACAGCCGGATTGAGCCATAATCCACCCATTTTTCATCGTAGGTAATATTAGATTAGTTTTCCTTTCAATTTGCATTTAATCCCATCTTGTTTTGTTCAAAGGTTTTCAATCAGCCTCCGATTAGCTTGATCGGAGGTCATTTCTGGTGTTAAACTTCGATCCGATCATCACATCTCCATCCTTAACCATTTATCCATTTGTCTCATGCAATCTGATCACCAAATCTTCATATATCTGAGAATTTTGATCTCATCTCTCATACACAGAAGATCAGACCATACATCATGAGATTTACATTGTTTTAAGTGAATAACCTTGACCAAAGTTGTGCCTTCGAGCCTCAAATAAAATGCAGTAGTCAGAAGGAGCTTCTAGAGAAAGATCGGGCACCTGAGAGTCAACTTACACTTGCACATGGGCTTAAGATCCATGTCCCTGATCAACGGGATCTGGATCAAGTTCTCCCCTCAACTCGATGCAGAATGAAATTTGGAATGTAGAGAGTATATCAGATATCATATTTGACCTAGATTGGAGTTCATATGCTCGAGACTTCATACATATTTTTCCAGGTCATTCAGACTCTGTTCGATCAAGCATCAGATGCTCTAGATTCAATCCAGAACGTCCAAGTACGCCCAATTCCTATCCTCACAATCAAAACTAGGGGTGCTAATCGAATCGAATACATTCGAATACACCTAGATTCAGATTCAATTCATTATAAAATTTTTGAATCCGAATTCGAATCGAATATTAAACGCATTTCTAATCTAGATTCAAATTCAATTCGTTTGGAGTTTCGAGTATTCGAATTCGATTCATTTTATATCGAATTAGAATTTTATTTAATAATGTAACTAATAAAAAATATATTAATAATATTTTAAGTTTCAAAGAATTGAATAGACTTTGAGATACTAATTTGTGAAAAAAATAATTAAGATAAGTAAAAACTTTAAACATAAATGGTAAATTCAATAGATATTAAAAATTGCATTAAAGTACCCAACTTTTGTCGTTCGAATATGTCTCTTGCAATCCTCATTTGTTTTTTTTTGTACCTATGGTGAATTGAATATATAAAGAAAAATAATTATTGACATCTTGATAGACCATCAATCTTTTCTTTTTGTGCCTATGACAGAAATCCAATCAATGCATCTCCACATTTTAACAAACACTCCACCAACTTTCTCATTCTCTTTGGTAGATTATTCATAAACCATTGATATTTTCTTTCTATCAATCTTGTTAATTATTTTAGGAATCAATTTTTCTATTTCTTCACATCTTCTTCCACTTTTTCATCAATATGATCATCATGCCCAATGACCCTCTCAAGGACACTATCTTGAGAAGATGGTATGTTGAATTAGACTTCTAAAAATAAAATGAAAACACATACTCAACTATATTTTAAATTTCATACCAATATAGAAATACACAATATAGATTAATAGATATACATGTCTAAAACAATAACCAGAAGATTGCGTTCCACGTTTCTCTGAAGAATCTTCCATATATTGCCCCCCATTGTGACTTATCTCCATGTTATCTAAGAAAAAAGAATCACTAAATTCCATCAGAATCATAAAAAGGTCGATGTGAACTGACTTATGGATCTGAATCCCGCATGTGAGGTGTATAAAAACTAGCAGACCTGACTAAGAACTCAGTTGGTATGGCTCTGATCTTAAATTTTCTATTATGTAAAATTTTTTCTACATCAATCATGAACAATTCATGCTTATCTCATTTCAATGCATTCTTATGGGGGCATAGTTGGGCTTATCAATGATTATGATGATATTTTCTTCTTGATAACCTAGTCTCCTTGTAATCTTGATGAGAAATGGAATTTAGTTGCAATTATGATCTTTTGCACATTTAGTCATTTAGGTAAAGCTCGAAATCCATGAAATCTGTTCATACCTTAATTGTCTCAAAGATATTATTTGTATTCAAATGCTTGGTTGTCCTTATCATAAGATCTGATATTATGATAGATGGGAGGATTAACAGTGTGATTAAGGAAAATATTATTAGAAATTAGAAATCTATGACATCGGGATGGTTTTTAAAAATTTAGTATCTATTTGTTTGCAGATGATGTATTTTAGGGTAAAAGAGGGTGTGTGGATGATAAGGACAACCAATACATAAATTATTTGGATAGGACCTAAATCGTAAATTTTTAGGGTAAAAGAGGGTGTGTGGTAATACTAGTAGTTGTAGGGATGATGGAGAGATGATGATGGCATTAGTGAGTCTAGAACTGGTGTCGTTATCGACGATTGGGAAGAGTGGGAGCTAGTGGTGAGATTGGTGATTGGGAGGGTGGTGTTGTCAGGGGTGGGAGCGAGCAGGAGCGAGAGACTAGAGCCGATGACATTGGAGAGAGCGAGAAGAAGCGGGAGGCCAGAGCCGACGATGTTAGAGAGAGCGAGCAGTAGCGGGAGATTGGAGCTAGAAATGCTGGAGAGAGCGAGCAAAAGCAGGAGGTTGGAGCTGGCGATGTTGGAGAGCAGAAGCAAATGTTAGGGTTTTTTCTCATTAGTGAGGGGGGGGGAGAGAGAGAGAGAATTTGGGGGAGTAAAGAGGGGTATAGTGTATGTAACAGGCATCATAAAATTGGGATGTTTAGAATAAGATAATGAGAATTTTTATTTATTATATTAAGTTGTGTATCATTTGTGGGAATTTTACAAAATACATACTACATTTATTTACACATATATATAATACTACATATCATATTATATATGTGTGTGTATCGAATCGAATCGAATTATTATCGAACGAATCCAAGTGAATTCAGATTCAATTTATTTGGGAATCGAATCCAAAAGTTAAATTCAAATTCAGTTCGTTTGATGTCAAACCGAACTTTTTTCGAATTTTTATCGAACGAATCCTAACCGAATTCGAATGATTCAATTCAATTAGCAGCCCTAATCAAAACCTGAAGCATGTCATCAGAATTGTACAATCGGCACACATATCGCACACATTAGTGGTGATATTTGCAATCATATGCTCTTCATTTTCATTAATTTTAAATAAATACATTTGGACATATGTTAAGTCATTATCGTTTAAATAATTGCACCTCATCCTTATTTTTTATCATTTTACATTTTAGTCCTTAATTTGCAGACTCATGTGACTCTTAACATGCTTATTAGTTGAATTACAATAAAATCACTTGTTTGTTGTTACTATTTGATTCTTTAGTTTTCTAAAATTGCAAATAAGTCCCTGATTGCACGATTCATGTGTGCAAACACATGAAAAGTTGGTTAATTTGCATAAAATGTCCTATAGTTCTTTTGCATGTTAATATTCAGTCTATAAACTACTTTTAGTTGCATACTAGTCCAACTTTTGCTGCATTTCTTTTTCTCATTAATTTATTTTAATAATTAGTTAAATAATTCCATAAAATCAAATTAGATTAAGATCATGTTTAATTTTTTTACCTCTAATAATTTTGTTTTGAATTTTTTTATTTAATTTTAAAATTCAAAAATTCCTTTATTTTCTCTATTTGATTTAAAAAATCCATAAAATTTTGAAAAACCTTTGAAAATTTTTAAAAAATTACAGTAGTTTGGTTTTAGTATAACTTATCATGTAAAAATTCCAAATAAAAATCCATAAAAAAGAATAAAAATTGAAAATACATAAAAACTTAAAAAATTAATATAAATTAACAGAAAATTTAGAAAAATACATAATTATGCTTGTTTTAAGCTAAATAAAATTCTTATGTTTAACTTTGATTTCCAGTTGTTTTGATTTAATTTTATTTTATTAAAATTTAAAAACAGTAACTTGTTTTCACTTTACTCACTATTTTCAAATTTAATTAGTTAAAAAATCCTTTAAAATCTACAAATATAACAAAAATCACAAAAATAGTAAAAAAATCTATGAAACATTAAAAAAATGTTTCTAGATTTTTTAGTATTTTTAATGTATTGAAAAATACAAAAAGGTTTATTTTCTCTTTTTTATATATAATCATATATTATTTTCTTTAAAAATTAAAAATATAAAATTTCAAAAATAAAAAAATTCTTTAAAAATAAAAAATCAGAAAATTTATAAAAAAAATAAAATATCAAAATCCATAAAAAATATAAAAGCATTAAAAAGACATAAAAAGTATGAAAAGATAAGAAAAGAAAAAAAAATCTTCATTAGTTAGCAATAATTAATTGATTCTCAATTTTTTAGCCTCTCTAAGTTCGATCTTATTGCCATACCAATTTAAATAAATAACACTTGTTCTCTTTCCTGTGAATAAAAATAATTTTATCTGAGTCGGTTTTGGGTTGCTACGACAAGACATTCATACATTATTTTCTTAAAACCCCGTAAAACCATGATTCAACAGATATCCAACAGTCTAGATAGAGGTTTTTACAATACTTATATGAGTTGGACATCTTATATGATTTGGACATATCTTGATGATGTTGCTCTATGGCATGGAAACCATCATATTGGACAAGACAATTGCTTCACTCTTATGACTGTATCTAAATGAAAGTCGACCGATGGCATCAAATTGTAAATGTTATGTTATGTGAAATGTGATTAGATGTTCTACATTAATGAAGATGAGGTTCAGATGTAGATCAAAGTGAGGGAGCACAGATAATGATGTGAGAAACGAGGATATCAAATAGGGCCTGCAAGCTCAAAGGAAGGGTTGTGACAACTTGCAAGAGGATCTTGCATATGATACGGATAGACTAGTGCAGACTCAAGATGTCATTGGTGATGGAGATGAATTTAAATTCAAAGGAGAGATTAAAGGATTATGAGGTTAGTAACTCCTAATGGACTTAAGCGTATATTCTAA
This sequence comes from Ottelia alismoides, assembly GCA_037367405.1. Taxonomy (NCBI): domain Eukaryota; kingdom Viridiplantae; phylum Streptophyta; class Magnoliopsida; order Alismatales; family Hydrocharitaceae; genus Ottelia; species Ottelia alismoides. The sequence goes on along the minus strand of JAZKJV010007890.1, from coordinate 1,249,519 downwards.
TCCAAGTATACCTGATTACATATAAAGTCCTTACTTGTATTTCAGCTACTTGGGGTGGGAGAGGGGAGGGGGTGTGTATTACCAATGCACACCACAACAAGAGACAACTAGGGGGGTGGAGAGGGGGTGGGGGGAGGGGGGAGAAGGGAGGAAAATAGCAAGGGAACAAAAGAGTTGGTACTTGTTCTTATTTTTAGTGAATTTATCTTCTATATTGGTGGTGAGAGATGATCAAACATCACCATATTATGTATCTTTTTCACTTTCATAGTGATTAATTACGCATCCCCTTCTAATTTTATCCATGGCAAGATGTCTCAATGTAAGTCTGTCTATATGGGTCTAGGGCCGCTGTTGTAAGTAGTTATATAATAGGGCATATAGTGTATATCCTTGTTTCCTATCAAAGATCCAATTAAGGAGGTTGTTCGGGCAAGAAACCACTTTCTTTAGAAAGAATGAAGGTGTATCCAATTGTAAAAATGTGCATGCCATGGTATGGTATTTTGTTAGGCAGAAAAAAGTGTATGTTGATAAAAAAACTTGTTCCTAACCCTTGCAAACTCAATGCAAATGCTGGCGAGAATGGATGTCACCAGACAAGGACATGCATCTAATAGTTAACTGCTGCATCTCATGATAACACTTAAAACCACTTAAAAAGGGTAGCTGAACAACTTCTTCCCTCGGATTCTTCCCTCAGATTTTTGGTAAAAGGCCATGAAAGCCATACCATGTCCTTTCATGTTTCCACTCAGCATGAGATCCAAACCCTTGTCAACATATATGAATAATGAACCTAACATGTGTCTCAATCGCAACCCGCATCAAGCGTCTAAAAAAGAGCCCAATTACAGAATCAGGCAACATAAGACATGAACTGTATATTTAACCTACAGATATTGGAGCGTACCTAATGCATTCTCTAACTGGGGAGGTCATTTTTTGAGGAGAAACTATGAACTTCTCTGATTACCATACTGCTCGAATGGAACAATCAATAAATCCGTGTGCCCTGCATGTGGTAAGGATGAAAGTAAACACCATGTGTAAAAAAAACGAGGTTACAGACTATCTCTGAGCTTATATATCTAAACAATGATGTAAAAGACATGGGTAAAAATTGTTGAAAATATAATTTGTAATTTGTTCATGAAGTATTAATGGGCTATTATACACATGGGCCTACAATACTCCACCATATGAGAAGATGTGGGCCTATATCCTCTACTCACATAAGGAAGAAGTTTCTAGAAAAGAGAGAGGTGGAGAAAATATATAGATATTTCTCCACCTCCCACCAAAATATCTAGATATTTCTACTTAAAAGATAAGCATGGAAGAGGAGTCTAGATCTCTCTTCCAAAATATCTCCACCCTCTTGGGGGCCTATAAATACCACCCAAGGGGTCCTCATTTGACACAACAACAACAAGAAGAAGTTCTCTACCAATACAAGAGTCTCTCAAGTGTCCTCCTCCTTCTAAGTGTTGTAAGTCTCTCTTCCTTTGTTGTAAACATTGTAAGTCCTCTTCATGTAAAGGTTCAAGTGTTGTATGCAAGTTCAAGTTTTAGTAAAAAGAAGTTCTTAAGTTTACATCTACCTTGTGCATTGATCCATATTCTCTCCCTCTTATTTGCTTCTTATACACCACTAATCTTCCACTGCTCCAACAAAAATCTACTTAACATACATTAGTGATGAGTTCTGCTTAATGGAAACAAAAGCTAATATATTAACAGTGTGGCAGAGGCAGGGAGAGAGAAGGGGATCCATGTATTTTATTCAAAGGAAAACAACAATACAAGATATCCTGATCTCGCAAATGAATTTAGCGAAATCTGCAAATATGGTGCAGAGTTGAAATGATAATTATCAGATCTAAATTAATTACAAAATGCTTGGTAAAATACATGGAAGGAAAGCCATCATTCTACTTTTTTCCATTTAAGTAAGTTTTGATCCCTTACGCTCATCACAATCTCTATATCTTAACCATTGGCATGATAATCCACTAACCAGACAGAATGAAGGAGGCAAAGAAACGATGAACGTGGAGATGGGACATGAGAGATGTTCACCTCAGTTATCGCCGGCGAGCACAGGAGGGAGGACATGGACGGATGGCGAGTTGGGGTTTCCTCCGAGGAGACGATCGATCTCCACGTGAATAGGGAAGGTGTTGGCATGGCGGTGGTCAAAATTTTCTATTTTTGGACTTTTATAGATTTTCATATTCTTTTTACGGGAATACAAAAAGTTGAGAGACGATCCACCATTACATAAAGAGGTTAGAAAAGACATGGTAGAGGGGAAAGAAGACAACAAAATTTGCCACTTCTTGTATTGTTTTACGCAGTATTAGAATCTAGCTTCAATTTTAGCAGTGGCAGGCCTTTGTTCATCATGCATGTGAGATGAACAACAAGCAAAAGGAAAATAATGTAATTCATTAGTCACATATATGGATTCAGGCCTGAGAAGGATATCAATCAATAATAAAAACAATTAACGTTCTTGTTTAAGATGGTACATCTTCCTCTAGATTAACCACCAAGTGGATACTACGTTTGCTTTTATTTGTCAGTAGGATCACATGAGTGTCGAACCATGCTTCGAGCCGGTTTAGTGTTATACACAAGGTGAGAACACAATCGCTATGATGATTGTACACGAACCCCAAATTCAAACAATAATCAACCCACAATACGAATAATCAATCAATGCAAAGTGGAGTCAAAATTTATCATAACACGACAAATAAATGTGTATAATGGTCAAGTATGTGTAGGGTGTCGAAGATAGGGATCGGATGGGTATAGTAGTATTATTATTGCTAAATAATGTATGCACTAATATATTTATCTGTTATGTACTTAATGTTTTTGTGGGGTTTTAAATTATTTATTTTTTATTTTTTTATATTTAAAATTTTAAATCTATAATTTTTATTTTCTTTATATATTTTTTATTTTCAATTTCTCCTTTTTTAAATATATAATAAGTTTATATATCACTATATGTAATATTGTCTTTACTATATATAATAAATATATAAATTTAGTAAATATAAATAAAAATAGTTCTTTTTATTTTTGAAGGGTTTAAAATATATTTATAGTATTTATGGTAACAATAACTAAAAATACTTAGTGTATATAACTATACATACATAAGTATTATATATGGTATTTTATTTATAAATATAGATATATTTATATATAGCTAAAATTATAGAATAAAATGTTTTGTGTTTTTATATTTTCTTATGTTTTTGTGATTTCTTTAATATTCTATTCTATTTTTTATAAATTTTTAAAATCCAAATACTCATAATCAAGGTGTAATTAAATAGGCCAAATTATTTTTATATAAGAATATAAAATAAGTACAAAAATTCTCAAAATTATTTTTAATATGCAGTAATATGTATATATACAAATATAAAATAGAGAACTTTTTTTTGAAATTTTGAGAATATTTTCTAATTTTTTTAAGGTTAGAACGAGTTTGATTTTTTTGGTTCTTTATATTTTTAGTGATTTTTGATTTGGAGTGATAAAATATAGTAATAAATGCTATTTATCTTTTGAAATTTTGAAGGAGTTTTTATACTTTTTTGTATTTTTTAGCTAAACAGGAAATAAAAGGGCTCCTTTTGATTATAGAAAATGAAAGAAATATGTTAACAAACTATATGGCATGAATGAGCATATAATAAGTCTCTTTTCCTTATTTTTTTCATAATTTTGGGAGCATGGAAGCTATTTATAAAAATGAAAATGCAAATGAATAATTATACAAGCTAGTAGGGGCATTTATGTAATAAAATAAAGGGCAAGGTGTTACATGCAAAATACCCAAAGTTTTTTAACAAAATGTATTTTTTATACATTAAACAGAAATACATAGAAGCTGAGGGATACAAAAGAAAATCGCCCAGCTCACGTGGGGGACCACGTGAGCAGAGCTAATAGTGGTCAATATGTAGTATCCAATAAAATTGACGGTTCCAATGTAATTTTTCCATAAAATATAAGCCTAATTTAATATTTACAAGAGTATTAACTTTTACAAATTATATAGAGGGGGTTCATGCAAATTACCACATTTAACAACCCATGATCGAGCCCTTCTATGGATGACATGTAGAGGATCTAACGGCTCAGGGGGACGTAACGATTCGCCTCAAATGGATGGCCCAGATTACATCTGGGTCGTGTTCTTCATCCAGCGGTTGTCGAGGTCCTTAGAAGAACTCCCAGGAACAAGTAGCATGGGCTCCTTCGATCACTGATTCCTTACGACTCCAGCGATGGATCTTCCTTCTGAGGACGCCTATGGCTCGCTGTGAGTGCTCTAAATCTGCATGGGGTCTCTGATGGTGTCTAGATGCGACGATGGTTGATCTAGAGCTCATCTTTCATCATGAGACCTGGATGTCTGATAAAACTTTGATTTGTTGCTCCAGTAGGTCTTCAAGATTTGGTTCCTGCACTAAAAGGTTCCACGGCTTGGGGGCTACCTCCTCGGCCAGTAGGTGAAGCTAGAAGGCAAAGGGAGTGGAAGGGCGGCGAGGCTTCGACGAAGGACGGAGGGACGAGCCTTGATCTACCAAATCCAACAAAGATCTAGATTGCTTTGATGGGGGAAAGATGGAGCAGACATTGGGGAACATAATGAGATGGAAGGCGAGTCGAGATACTGGCAAAAATAGGCGGATTTGGCATGGAGCTCGAGCTCCAAGTTAAAAGGGGATTTGTGATTAAACCTAATCTAACATCTAATAACCAAAATTAAAGATAAAAAATGAAAGAGACAAGTAAATGTTGCCTAGGAAAGCAAGAAAATGGCCTCGTCTTGGTGGGGGGACCAAGGAGGCAGAATCACTAGCGGGTATCTCCGACGATTGGTGGATCGAGCTTCGGTGAGCCTCCTCTTTGCTGCAGAATGGCAGGAATAGCTTCCTATCAACAAGCCTATCCTCTATGCAATATATGAGGGGCTAAGATGCTCTCAAGAGTGATCAACAACAAAAATTGGTGGAGAAGGGTTTATAGGCAGAGGACTGAGATGTCTTCGAGGAGATGTTGTGTGCGAGGGAGATGGGGTAGGTGTGCATCATGGGTTCGGCGACGGTGCCGGATGTGCAGGATGTGGGAGGGTAGTGAGCTCAAGGGAGAGAGAGGCATGGAGGTTGAGTGAAAATGAGGAGAAAATGCTTCCCTCGTGATTCTGACAAGGCGACTGAAGCAGGCAGTACAGTTGACCTAGGTCAACTAGCAGAGCGATCTGGTTGGTCCACGTGGACCAACCAGATAATTCCAACGTAAAAATGCCTTCTAAAATCAATATTAATTAATTAATTAATTAATAAAAATTTGATTAAAATAAAAAAATGTTTATAATTTTATGTAGAATGTTATTCTGTTTTCTAATAATTTCTACAAGGTCATTTATTATAGGTTCATATTTACATGTATAAATATAGGTAAATATACATGTATTTTGTATATTTTATTTTTAATTTTTATTTCATATTTTATTATTATATAAAGGTATTTTATATATTTATAATCTATTTAAATACATTTTAGGTATTTTTATTGTATTTTTTCTAAGTTCATTTACATACAAAATTAATTATGTATGTATATTATATAGTATATATACGTATTATTCATCTATATATTGGAGCACTCTATTTATTTTATTTAATTTTTGATGGTTTTATTTTATTTTAATTATATTCATGTGCTTTATATAATATTTAAAATTTTATAAAAATAAAAGAGAGTGAAAAATATAAAGAATATTATATATAAGTATATTGCACAATGGGGCCCAAAACCTAACTCTTGCATCTTAACTCCAAATTGAGTGAAACCACCTTCATTAAATATCTTATTCAATTTTATGAACAATAAAGAAGAGTTTGGATAATTTCGAATTTGTATGGAAAAGATACAAGATTGCAAAGTTTTCTTTGTAGCTTTCTATTTTGTGTGTCTATGGCATATTGTGCACTTTTCAGTGAAATAAATTTTGTATTTTGTATTTTTATTTTTATACACAATATTCATTTTGAAGGTTTTTTATTTTTAGTATAAAAATAATAGAATAAATGGGTCCCAAAATGAATTAGGAATTTTGTATGTTTTTCTATACAGTTCTTCCACCCTATCTTCCCCTACTTTATTCCTTGTCGACCAAGTCATCAGAATGACTGAGTCTTAAGGTCTAGGGTCACTCAATGTATTTGACACTTCATTATTTTTCTTTTCTTTCCTTTATTCTTTTATTTTAAAATTAAATACAATATTTTATACAGTATTTTTTTGTAATTTATGGATTGTTATTTTTCATAAATTTAATATATATACATGCATTTAGCTAGGAATTTAAGGTCAAAATGAACGAATAATTGTGATGAAATGAGGATTCATCACCCCTATACTTGCCTTTGATAGTCCATTGCAAACACTTATACCTATAAGTGCAGACAAATGAAAATAAAGAAAAGAAAAAGAAATAACTTGGAATATTTTTTTACTATTAGACTTGTCCTGATAAAGTCAAAGTTTAGAGCTCAGTTAAGACCTTTATATTCTTGATTTTATTTGGAACCCCATTAAGGTTAGGAAGAGTGGCACAACAACCCTTACATTCCATAATCCTATTATCCAGTTATCTTCACAGTCCGGTCAAAACCATCCTCTCAGTTGCATACTCTTGCAAGATCTGCTTGGAAGCCCTTGCCCGTCGATACACGACAGAGTGGGAGTAGGCGGACGGCTGAAGGTGCTCGTCGATGTAGCCGAGGATCGGGAGAAGCCTTGTGCTACTTGACAAAGAGAATCTGTGTGGTTGGCGAAGCAGTTCACCCAGAGTGAAGCGGAGAGGCGCTCCTCTGCTGCGGCGAAGATGCGAGGTTGCAGCCAAGGATCGGGTGAGATAGAGGCAGACTGACGCGGAGGTGTCTACTTATGGAAGTCCTTCAATGCTGATGCTATGGCTTGGAGAAGCGGTGCATCACCCTATCATGGTGCGTGTGCAGAGAGGTGAAGTAGAGTGGTAGACGGCGAGTAGCGGTGCGAGTGGAGAATGATGGTGATGATGATGATGACGGAGGTGGTTAATTGGTTTCGATTTAGAGCAGAGAAGGGGGAATAGAAGAGTGGGAAGAAAGGACAAGAGACATAGATCAGAAGACAGAAGAGGAATAAGAATAAAACAAAGGAGAAGAAGCGGTCTGGGAGTAAATGGATGAGGATGCCTGGGATACGGCCGGAGCAAAGGCTCCACCGTGGTCTTCGCTCATCTTCATGGCAACAAAGGATCTTGAGAAGCTCTCGCTTGAGCTGCGGCAAGGGAAGATCCCTTGGATCTCGTCGAGAAAGGACTATCTTTTCTCGACCTGCTTGTATGCCCATTGTCACCGAGAAAGAACTGGGGAGATCGAGGGTCTCTCCCTAATGGCGAGATGATCATCAATAGGAACGTCAGTCATCTATTTGACAGTGGTTGGGCGAGAGAGGGTCGTGCATGAGTGGAGTATGAGGGCACAGGTCCTGTGGTATCGATTGTTGCAGAGAGAGATGGAGGTCGTGGGAAAACACGTTGGGATTGTCGCAACTAAGGGAGAGAGAAGTGTGCGTGTGGTTGCACAACCGCTTTGTGGGACATGCACATATTTGTTACAGGGAGGGAGGGAGCGATGGAGAGAGAGAAGAGATGTATGTGGTTGCGGGAGGCGTGCACACCTCCGCACGAAGCGGGGCAGAGGGGCGGTTGCTACAAGTGCGTGAGGGGAGAGGGCGTAACACTGGGACACAGGAGGAGAGGAAGTAAGGAGCCACATGGCATGCCAAAGGGCTGCACGTGGTAAGGAAAAAATAAAAAAGAAATTAAATAATAATAATAATAATAATAATAATTAATAATTAATTAAAAATAAATAATTTATTGAAATAATAAGAAGATAAAAAATAAATACGATAAGATAAATTAAAGATAAAAAGAAAAGTAAATAATAATAATCAAATAAACAAAAATTAAAAGAAAATAAAATAAAAACGGGGTGACATGTGACGACTCCAGGAGTTGTCACGTGTCACTCCAAGAATAATCAAAAATTAAATCAAAAGAAAAATAAAAAAAGAAATAACAAAATGGGTCAAATCAAAAAGTGATCAACACAAAAGTTGCTTGTCTCAACGATATCTACAATTTTTGTGAAGGGTCCAAAACCAAAATAAATCATATGTACAAAATGTATTTTTAGGTGGTATCTTATAGGTATAAAATGCCACATTTTTATATTTTGCATATTTTTTGGTATTTTAAAAAATAAAAATCAAAATAAAATCGGAGAAAATATAAAATAAATATTATTTTTTGGATGTTTAATAATTAAGAAGAATAAAGAAATAGAATAAATAAAAAGAACATATGTACAATATATAAAGGGGACACAAAACCCATATTTCACATACGAACTTTGATTCTTTTGAATTTGGTCTTATTTTGAAGGTACTTGAATGTGTATTAATTCAAAAGTGAGTACAGGTCCATAGGAGACTGTATAAGAGAGATATTCACGTGTTAAGGTTCTTAGTCTCAAACTAGGATGAGGGTTTTATTGGACTTTCAAATTAGTATTTTTTGATATTTTTCATTTGTTAGTGTTAGTAATATATACACTATAGAGTTGATTTTATTCAATTCTGAGTCAGTGAAAAATAGATATAAATATGGTAAATATACACGTGATATTTATAAGTGAATTTGACATCTTATTTAATGCAAATGTGGATGCCAAAATACAGATATTAATTCTAAATGTATGAATGAGAATAATGCAAAATAAATCAGGAAATGCAGCTAATTACTCAGGAACAAAGCTCTATTTTCAACTTTTAGTGTGATGAATCACAGATTCATCGATTGTAATTGACCTCCATTCACAACAGGGGAACTTGGGACAAGAGTGGTCCCGATTTTTTAGTGGAGTGTAAAGGCGAAGGAAAGGAAGATGAGGAGTTTGGATATGAATTTGCAAGATCTGAACCGGGTTCTCAGGAATCGCATCGAATTTATTGAAGATGCCAGATTCATGGAATCGATGTGGGTGTGGGCGGAGTCCTGAATGAACCATCCATTAGACAACTTCTTGGGAGAACAAGATGGAGATCGATGTAGGAAGAAAGATACGATGGTCAACAAGGAATAAAAGGAGTGTAGTAGAAGGCTCAAAGTGAGCAGGGGGTCAAAGTGAAAAAGGCATGAACAAAATGTGCACTAATGTACAGGACGTGACCTTTGAACCTTAATCTAGATCCATACAAACACGATACAAAATTAGGTTCACCAACTCAACACCATGTGAAGCCATAAGAGATTGTCTATTTTTATATTTTCAGTTTTATTGTTATTTCAGGCGAATATGATAGCGAGTCCTTATCGGCTAACCTTATACGAGTGTGTGTACTACCCAAAAAAGTATCACGTACTTCGTCCACCTAACTTTGTAACATGTGTTCTGCATGCTTAAAGGTCCTTGATGTCGTGCTTGGGGGGCTACTCAGCCAAAGAATAAGAGAGGGGAAACCAATAGTGGCGAATCAAATACTTCGATCCAAGCTCGCAATGGAATCACCCATGAGCATGCAAGGCCCTACTCGGACGCAAGACAATGAGACAGACATCTCCATGGGGGTGTGGCCTTAGCTCAGTACTTAGTATAGGGTCGGTGTTCCACACAAGGCATGAATACCATCGTTGACTAAGTCCTACTCTTCAACATATGATAGAAGTGCTGGTACTTCACCGCACCCAAGTGATAATCAAGGTAGCATAGAATCGGTATTTGGCTCTAATCCATAGGGGTCACGCCTCGCTCTGTCTGGAAGGTACCTGAAAACAATGAGAGCTTTTTGAACTCAAGATAATGGAATCCATTATAGATTTTACTTAAGGTCAAAGTTTATTTAGCAATCCCCTTGTTTTAGATTTTCGTGTTTTCACTTTTTTGAGTATTTTTCAAAGCAATCTACCTAATGATTTTTTTGTATTTTCTTTCGAGTCCTAGATGATATAAAACGGGGGGTGGGGGAGAGTATAAGAAAAGTAATGCAAGTTGTCACTAAGATGAAAATCTCACCTTAACGACTAATGATGCATGCAAAGTAAGAAAACTCACATTGGTTACCAGCTCTCTCCATGCAGGATGCAAGGCAGAATTGAAATATTTACACTACATGGTGATATGCAAGAGATGTAATCATCCTAAACAATACCTGCTATTATTGGGAATAACAAAAATGCAAATTACTCAAAGATGGATCCTAAGTGTCTAATCTTGGGGACTCCTCGATGCCCGCTACAATGGGTCCTGCAAGTATTGTATGCAGTCCCTCACGCCATGTGGTTCCAAATTCAAGAAGTTCACAATTAATTATTTGACTAAGTCCAAAAGTAAATCACTATAGGTACATGCTTCTATTAGGTGTTCGGACCAAGCTATCGATGCAAGCAAGCATAGATCTAGGGGCTTCAATCACATAAAACAAATAAAAATAAGGGTGGAAAGCCAAAAAAATAGAGAAACAAAATAATATAAAGGTGAGAAACACAAAAAAAATTACGACGAGACCCCCAAGTAAACAATCACCCCGGTAATGGACCTCGTAGGTAGAGTAGTGTCTAAGTCCAAAATATTACAAATTGATTATACAAAAATAAATAAATGGCACTCCCCTCACAAAATAAAACAAAAAACTAAGTACGAACTATTTTGCTTCTCTCCTCTTTGCTCCTCTTGCTCTCTCCTGGCTAGCTCATAAGTAGAAGAGCTCACCTTCTCGCAGCTCAGGTGCGTTCACTTCCTAAGAAATGACCTTCACCATGTAGTCCCTCACAAGAAAGACAAACAAAGAAAAGTGGTCAGAATAGTCAAATAAATATCAAAAATAAATAGTAGAAAATAAAATAAGTATAATGTAAAAAAAGAATGATATACCCCGTTGGTCCCTGGCAACGGCGCCATTTGATTAGCTAGAAAATCCAAGGAAGAGGATTATACGCTCCACACAAGGTGAGAGTTAAGTCGCTGAAGTGATCCATCACCAAGAATAACTGAGTAAATCAACAATCAACCCACATAAAATAATATCAAGCAATAATTAAATAGGTGTGAATCAAAATTTATTATAACCCTAGAAATAAATGTGTATATTGGCAAGCAGGGTAGGGTGTCGAACATAGAGAGACAATCAGTGTAGCAGGACTATCATTTAATGAATAAATAAATAGGTATATTTTGTACAATATTTACTCAATGAATTAATTACTGAATATGGGGGGTTTTAAATTCAATAAAATGATTTTTTATTTTATTTTTTATACATATATTTTTTATTTTTTAAATATATAATTTTTATTTTATTTATTTATTTTTTAAAATTTCCTTTTTTTATTTCTTTTTCCTTTTAAATATATAGTAAAGGTATATATACAACTATATCTATGTAATATGCATAATACGAGTATTCTACAATAATAAGTATATAATAAATAAATAAAATCAGGAAAATACTTAGAGAACAGTCCTTTTATTTTTTAGGGATTTAAAACATTAATATGGTATTTGTAATGATTAATGATAATATTAAATATATCTAGATATATAATAAAATATAAGGGTGTATAATTATAAATGTAGCTAAATACAATAAAAAATTACAGAATCAAATCTTTTTTTCATGTTTTTTTATCTTTTTCTAATGTTTTTCTGATTTATCAATGATTTTTCTCATCTGTAAGTATCATTAAAATCAAAAACAATGACTAATTAAAATAGGCCAAATGTTTTGGAGATTTAAATATACTAACTATTTTTAATCGATAATATATAACACAAAGAAAATTCAAAAAAAGAAATGAAAATATTTTTTGTATTTTTCAAAAGATTATTTATAATTTTTCTCTAGATTTAAGAGCTTCTTAGTTTTTAAATGATTTTCTTTTCTATTTTTAGGAGTTTTTGCACTCGAGGCGCTAAATATAATAATAAACAACTACTATTTTTTTGGAATTTTAGAGATGTTTTAATATTTTTTTGATATTTTTCTATTTAGATAGTAAATAAATAGATACTATTTGATTTTTAATACATAATAAAATGCTCAAAATGCAAAATAAAAATATGACGTAGTGTATAATAGCTGGCATCTACCATAATTTTTGCAAAATAAAAACCAAACATGGGGTATTTTTAATAAAAATAAATGTGAAAATAAAATACATAATATAGCAGGGATCATTGTATAATTTAATATAAGTATCCATTCTTTTAATAACAAAAATAGACAATCCAAGGGTAAGGGTGCAAATTTTCCAACAATTATATATATTACCTGCACTTGGGAGGGGCATTTTGTAATTTACACAACATTGAGGTCCATACAACCTTTCCATAAAACTTTACACTGAATGTACATTTTATTGGAATGAACATAAATATAAAAAATCGGAAGGGCATCTGTGCAAAAATCATTGCCTCACGTGGGGGGGGGGGTCCACGTGAGGTGAGCTGGCATGGAGCCATAAGCAAATATCGAAAGTCCAAGGGCCCTTATGCAATTATTCCAGAATAAAATTTAAATCCAAAGTATTAAATATACAAAAGGCAAGGGATTCTTAGAAATTTACCCCTACTTACATGCATATGAAAGGTGAGGAGTGTGCCACATGGGCACACTTAAGTGAATCAAAAGGTTGAGGAGAGGTACTGCTTCATTTGCAATCAACGGACCATATTAGATCCGGGTCGCGTGTGTCATCCAACGACTATAAGGGCTAGAGCAAGAAAGGGAAGAACACTTCCATGTCCTAGCTTCGATCGTGAAATCCTCCTCGTCCCGGCGACCTGCCTGTTGGGCTCCTAAGCTTCCTAGAAGCTGACCGCGATGGCTGGTACCAACAAGAAAGTCCAGGCCTCACTGGGAAGAGGCTTGGAGCTCAATGAAGCATGGGTCATGTAGGATCCTCCTTCAGCTCCAGAATTGACCCTCCAGGGGCCTTGGGCGCGCCGTACCTACAGAAGGAGACTCCAGGGTTCGAGGGAATGCACCTCGACTCGAAATGAAGCTGTTGCATACATATATGGGGGTAAACGGAGGAGATCCGATGAAACATGGAGGAGGAGATCCAATTCATCGATCCTGGAAGGATAATGTTGGCTCAAGGGTGGATTCGATGCAGCATATGATGGGGAACGAGATGGATGTTAATTGATGGGTCGAAACGGTCGGGAACACAGCGGAACATGGCTGGAGCAGAGAGCTCCTATGATCGAAGAGATCGGAATTCAAGCTAAACTAGGATACAATTAAATAAACCTACTCTACGATTACCCTAAGGTACGAAAAGCAAGATAAAATGTGGAAAATGACAGCTCGCACCTGGGGGTTCCAGGGAGAAGGGACCCTCGTCGGAGCTGGAAGCTCAGCTATGGTGGACCGCCTCTGCTCCTCCTTTCTCCTAGCCGACACCTCAGGGGCACTCCTGTTGCCACCAAGAAGAACTCACACACATAGGATTGGGGTTATATGGATCGAAGAGGGGTCAAATTGAGCAAGGAGGAAATTGGGTTTTATTTATAGACAAGGCAACGGGTGAAGTTTTGGATCAAATGGACGACATTTCGAAGAGGATTGATGGGATCTAAAGATCATGCATGAATCAAGGGGATCCCATTGACAATTTTCGTTCAATGCTCAAGGTCAATCGATCATTAGGATCTTTGGGGAAAAAAGACAAAAAGTTGAGTGCTCGAGGCGGGTGTTAGAGTAGAGAGGGTTTAGGGGGCAATTGATTGGGGTCAACTAACGAAGGTTTTTGGAAAATTCCAAGGAACAAATGTTTTTAAATGATTATTAAATAATAAATGATTTTACTAAATATTGGTTATAAAAAAATACTTCTAATTTTATATAGTATTTAATTCCTATTTTCATTTATTTTTGTGGCGTTATTTATTACAAGTTATTATTTAGAACTATAATTATAGGTATATTGACCTATGGTTTGAATATTTTATTTTTACTTCTATTTTGTATTTTTTATTTTATTAACATAACTTATATTTATAACTTATTTAAGTATATTTTATTTTTCTGATGTTCTTTGTATACTTAAATAAATATATGTATTAATTATTTAGGTATATATGTAGGTAGTTCATTTATACATTTTATACACTTATTTATTTTAACTAATTTTTAATGGTTTTATTTTGTTCTAATTTAATACATATACTATAAATAATATTTACAAAATTATAAAAATATAAACTGTGAAAATATAAAGAATAAATAAAATGAATATTTTATTAAGGTATATTGTACAATAGGGGTCCAAAACCTAACTTTTGTATATTAACTTAAAATTAAATGAAACTACCTTCATTAAATAGCTAATAAAAAGTTATATACAATTTAAGTGATTTTGATGAATTTATGTAGAAGACATGGGTCTGGGAAGTTTTGGTTTTGATTTTTATTTTGAGTGTAAGAGGTACAATATGCAATATTTTTATGTAAAATAAATTTTGTATTTTTCTTTGTATTTTTTCTGCAACTTTCATGTTCAAAATTTATTGATTTGAGGTATAAATTATAAAGAATAAAATTGGTCTCAAAACTAATTTATTTGGCAAAATAATTTGGGATTTTTATTGTATCTTTGGCCCTTCTCTCCCCCAAATTTATTCCTTGTCGATCCAGTCATCATGATGCCTAGGTCTCGGAGTTTAGGTCATAAAATATTTTTGGCATTTTATTTCTTTTCTTTTCTTCCTTTATTCTTTTATTTTGGCATTGATTATAGTATTTTATACAATAAATACAATATAAATGATAATGTTATTTTGTACAAATTAATGGCATTTACATTCATTTAGCTAGGGTTTAGAGGCCACAATGAAATAATAAAGGTGATGAAATGGAGATTCACCAGCATGCTAAAACATTGATATTAATTACATATGCATAAATTATAAAAAATACAATTTAAATATATCAATGCAATCAATAACTTGAGAATGAATCTCTATTTTCTACTTTTAGAGTGATAAATCACATATTCATCAACCCTCTATACTTAAACATCGCTTGTCCCAGAGCAACAAAAACGAATGGTATAAGTGAAATGAGATTGGGTTCTATACCATGGTCATGAACAAAAGGTGAAAGTAGATCTCGACTCGACCTTTGGATTAATAATGTCGCACAACTCCTTATGAGAATTGGTCTTTACGAACAACATCCACCAAGTTATACAAGTCATCATCCCAACCTGACTCAGAAGTCATCTTAGATCAACCCCTTCCCAAAGCATCCTACATGAACATTGAATAACCGTCTATGATGTGTGAAGGGCGTTAGCTTTTCCCATCCAAGATGCCAAAATACCATGAAATCTCCACCTCTAGAAACTCATCCTTAGGGAGTCAGGTATTTCCATCTAAGTTCAGGAACGTGCTAGTTCACAATGAGTAGGGGGAGAAGTCTAGAAGAAGGGGAAAAGAAGTAGAGAGTGACCATTGTAGTCAACTATCCCGTGAAGCTTGATCGGTGTAGCCAAGTCTCCATCAAATCTATAGTCTATATGAAGCTTGGACCATTATGGCCAAATATTATCTTTTTAATATTGTCTTTTTTATAGTAGGAATTGTGGTTGATATTCATTGATCTTTTGTGCCTGACGTATATAGAATCTTTTATCTTGCCCATGTTTTGGTGTCTTAAAAAATATGTGCTAGAAGTTCATCCCTCATACGAAGCTTTATTTCAACCCGGTAGTCTGATCTTTAGATGTCCACGATACCAAAGAAAGAGATATATGGTTTCCCAACACCACATCAGAGTTGAGATAAATGCACAATGTTGAGTACATATTAGTTCCTTATCCAAGAGTCTACTTAGAATGAGGCGACCATGTTAGAATCTAAGAGTAAAAGTCTAGACAATGCCTTGTGAACTTGGAGATTTAAGTCTAAGGCCTGAGTTTCTAAATTCCTACTTTTCAATGAAGTTCCTTTGGAACTTAAGTAGATTAAGGTTATGTCAAGTCCACTCTCGATTTTACTCATGACTCGGTTCGGAGCATGTTAACTTTCCACTTTACATATGCATGATATGCTAATGAAATGTAGCTGAAATGAAATGCACATGAATGAAGCAAAAATTTTTGAATGATGACATTTTTGCAAGAATGAATGAGAAGCCATTTTTATTTGACAAAACAATTTTTTTTGTTTTTTTTGTTATACCTCTTATTTTCAACAATTTACACACAAGTATTATCTACAAGCATTTTACAACAATTTTACAAAGAGATTATTATTTTCACAAACTTCTATAGATTATACAAATTATACAAATTATACAAATTTACATGTATTTTACATATTTTACAAACACAAATTTTTTAATACCAAACTTTACCCATCACGTATTAATTGAATATTATATAATAACACATAAAAGTATAGGCTATGGTTAAAGTATATATGTAATATATACACACACCCCGATACTTAGCGTGTGATATGTCCTCGGAGAACAAGAAGCAATGAAGAGACATAACTCGTGCTAAACGTAAGAGAGTGAAAACAATAAAATTATGGAAGTTGACCTGCCATATATACTTAAGCTCTGGTCAACCTAAGTGTAGAAGAAGAGCGAAAATGGGGCAGTCGAGTTCAAGAAGAGAATGAATGAATGGATATACATGGTGGGCATCAGTTTCCCCTATACTTAGGCATTCATCAGCCTAAGTATAGAAGATAGAGTAAGTGTGAGAATCGATGGGGTTGGGGAATATGCATAAAAATGAAAAAAAAGGAGCAACTCGGGTCACTCACCCCCCTATACTCAGGATATGGTCATCCTAATTATAGACACAAGATGAAAATGATACAGAACCTGGACAAGTGATGCGAATCATAGGGGAGGGAGGGATCAAAAAAGAAGAAAACTATATAAGATAGAGTAAGAATGTACAAGTCTCAATAAGGTTTGTGATGAACCTTCTTTCATGAACGGAGTGGATGAGAATATGGAGGTGGAGTAGGTGGAAGGGATGAAGAAGAAGCGAAATCCCAGCCATCGTCAGAGTCATCCTCAGAAGAGTAGTAGTGTACGGTAGAGGATCTCCAACTAATATTGTGATTTGGCTGCTCCCTCACATGGTTTTCCAACTTGACCTCTACCGAAGAATATTCTCGTGAGGAAGTGTCTGCCTAGTCAAAAGGAATTATTCTGGTAAATTTATTAGGACCAGGAGAGTCATTCTCGTACATGTCTATTATGATATAATTGGTCAGTTTGCTAGATCCTGAAGCAAAGAGAGGGAAAGGAGCAGAGTGCTTCTTCCCTCCACTATAAACCAGACTCGAGGATGTGTCGCTTCTATGATGATTATGTAATGTGTAGGACAAGGGTTTTTCATTGGATGAGTCACCCTATATGTCGTATGTCTCCTATAAGGTCAGCATTCGTCTCGAGTACGTGGCAATGCTCTTAGTTGGCATGGGTATGATGGGTTCATTCTTCACCTCTTGGGCAGCACTTGTGATGGCTGGGCAAGTTGATGCTAGACTGGGTGACATTTGAGAATTCTAAGAGGGGATATGGATGTAAGATTAACATTTCCCCCTTTTGGATGTGAAGATTCTTTGTTGGTATTGGGCTTGGTTGGCTTGACAGTCGTCTCATCAATAGTAGTGGAGAGAGGGGACTCATCTGTCTCTCTACAGTCTCTGTTGTCTACGGCTAATTGGGTCGCTTTCGGTTGGAGCGTATTCAAAGGTCACGTGTGGTCGGTATGTTCTCAATGTTGTAAAATCAATCGTTTAAGTCTCACAATCTATAGTCTCCTTAGCCAAGGCTAAGAATAGCTTCCAAAAATAATAGGAAAGCGGGTTAATTCTCCTCGATCTCAATATCAATGATCGTGAAGTCCACTTTGGGTAGATCACCTTGGAAAGTAACAATGACCGAAATAATCCCTCTCAACCGTTTGATGGATAGGTCAGCGTTGATCGCTCTTGACTTCTTAATTGGTCCGAGTTTGAGCTTGTCAACCATGGAGGTTGGTATGATATTTATAGATGAGTCATCATCGATTCTCGCATGGGTAAAGATGGTGTCCCTGATTTCATTGGTATATGGTTGTATGTTAGGTTGTGTGGGAAAGCACTTTCTCTCACAACATCCTAGCCCACTATCTTGGGCGAGCACCACGTCCTTGTCCCAACATGCCTCTACACTAGCCAATGACTTATGTGGATGAGAACGAGACTGGACCATAGCAAGAACATGTGCTCAGCCAATCTGAAGAATAGTTCGTTGGACTTTTGAAGCCCCATTGAACATTTGATAGAGTTTAAAGACGCTATATATTTATTAATATGGTTCAAGACATACATGTGATATGGACCTTGGAATTTTCTTATTGGTATAATTTGTACTAATTTTATAATGCAAGCATACCCAATGCAACCCGCCTATACGCCTATACTAAGTATTCATATGCAATGAAAAGATATAACATAACATACAAATTGAAGAATATGTATAAAGATAAATTACAATAAACCTATTTTAAAAGATCATAAAATATAAGAAATATCTATATTCTACTAGCAAAGAAAAGGACTATATTATTTCTTCTTGAACCCGAAAATCTTTGAAATCAAGCTTTATTTGGATTTCTTCCTTTGTTTTTCCTTAAATAATGCAAACAAACAAGCTTGATCTTTCGAGTTGATGGATCACCAAACACCCTTGCTAATTTGTCATTTTTATGTTTAGGATCTATCAAAAACCGCTAAATTAATTATTGGTTCAATTAAATATGAGCTGTCAAATTTATTTTACCTAAACAAGCCCAAGATCAAACTCAGGGAGGCCACTATCTCCTTAGGTCAATTTTCATATAATCGAGATGCTACGTTTTCGAGGAGAATATTTTCTACAAATTTTTACATGCAAATAATGATGATAAGCAAATACTGAATGCCAAGTCAAGGTAAAACTAGACAATAGTAGAAAATCCAAATTAATATGTAACTTAGCTCAAAATCAAGAAGAATAATTTCCCTTAATTATTTATGCAATGAAGAATTCGGAATGTATTTTTTCAAGTTTTTCTGATGTAAAATGCAAGCATTGAAAATGGACAATTTTATGAGTTTTTTGTAACATGCAAATGAAATGCAACAATTACGACAAATTATTGCTAAGTTATCTTTGATGAAATTAACACACTATAAATTTTTGGGATTTTTTTGATGTAAAATTAATTTCCTAGAAATAAAACAAGCAGACAGTGTGATTTTCAATAAATTAATTTTAATAACTAGAAAAGTAAATTATTTTTTATAAATTAAATTATATTAGATTTGTATAATTAAGATCTATCCAGGAAAAATTATCATCCCAAAAATATTAAGATTTCCATTAAAATTTAATTATTCACAAATTAATTTATTCAAAGAAAAATATATATGCAAATGAAACAATTTTTGGGCACTTTTAATATAATTAATCCTACAATATGTGAATTTTTGAGAATTTTTGGAGAAATTGTTGATTTACCATGATTTTCCAACACAATCAAGGCAAAATATGGCAACTTTCTCCACAATAAATATTAATAAATCAATCACATCTCTCAAAAATTAAATCAATCATCCATAAGGTAAAAGATTAATTGATCTACAATGTATGATTTTTGAAATAAAAAACTGATGATAAATGATGGTTCAAAATATGCCTGAAATTAAGGAGTATCTTTGCAAAATAGACTTAAAATAACTAAAAGAAACATGCACATGAATTAAAAAGAAATTACGAATCCTCGAAGAGGTATCTATGAAATTTGTCCAAGTACGCATGTGTGTAACATGTGCTTCTGTCGACAGGGACCTGTCTTGCTAATCTAGGGGAGGGAGAGGGCCTCGATTCTAATCTTCTCCACCCTCACTTGTGGTTCACGTATAGTGTGAGGATCGAAGGTCTTCATCAGTTGCGATGTTGAGGCTCGAGATCCAAGCCCACACATGTTGTGGCTGGAGTCGGGTCGGGCCCACCTAAGGTTGTGGGCTCAGGTGGATGTCATGGTGGCCTGATGGCCGTTGGATCAAGAGATGGGTGCCTTATCCAACGAATGTTGTAGTACGAGGGTGATGGACGGAAGCACATCAGTGGTGGAGCTGGCGATCGTCGATGGTGCATGGAGGGCAAAGCCATGCGAGGTGGTCGAGTGCTGAGGCGGTGGATGTCATGCGGAGTGGCCGAAGGAGGAGGAGGTGTTGGATACACAGTCACGGAAGATGGAGATGGAGGTGATCATATGTGAGCGTTAAGGAGGTGCGAAGGCGAATGTGGTATGAGTCGCTAGGGCTAGAGGGTGATCGGCAGAGCTGCGGTGCGATTGTCGACGAGCAGTAGATCGGTGAGAGGTAGTCAACGAAGGCTATGGCACTCGTTGAGGGTGGAGGTGAACGCCGAGCGAGGATCGAGTCGAGGAAGTGGAGAAGAATAGAGGGGAAAAAGATGCCACAGAGGAAGAAGGAAAATAAGAAAAATAAGAATGATAAGAAGAAGAGGAGGAGGAGGAAGGAAGGAAGGAAGAAGAGGGCATTGGGTGGGTTCTCGCCGGAGGAGGTTGGAGGAGTTGTGGAGCTAAACTCCGATTGTCTCATCAACCGTGGAGTCGCTACCATGGGAAGCTATGTGGTAGCAGAATGTTGTTGGAGGAAGGCTCGATCGGGCCTTGGATCTCACCGCGAGAGCTTGAAGCTCGTCCTTGCTCATAATGGTGGGTCTCTCGATGTCACCTTGAAACGGTTGGAGGCGGGAGACACTCTCTCTAAGGTAGTTGTGGTTTTGATGATGCACCGCTAGGACTTCCTAATGAAAACAGAGAGGTGGTCAATGCAGAGGATCAAGAGGTGATGGAGAGAGTCTTGTACAGAGGGTTGACATGGTCATGAAGGAGATCGAGGAGGTGGACCGAGAGAAGCAGGCGGAGGTGGTTGGCAAGGCGGTGCGCGTAGGGAGGTCGGTGGATGCAGAGGGAAGGAGAAGGGGTCTAGGCCATTGGATCATCCCAGATCCAAGAGTGGAAAATATGTCACGAGGAGCATTAAATTAATAAATGAAACTAAATTATAAAATAAAATGGGGTAAAGGGGGAGATACGTGGCGGCTCCAGAAGCTGCCACATGTTGCCCCTAGAAAATTTGGAAAATAAATGAGAAGAAAATTCAATAAAAAAATAGCAAACGAGGTCAAATAAAAATATGGTATTCATGAAAGTTGTTTGATTCGACGAGATCTACAAAATTCAAGAAGGAACCAAATAAAAAATCATCTCTATAGAGGTGAGTCAGCCATGCTACATTAGTTATGGGGGGACCAGACTATTCAAAAGAAGAGTGGCAAGAGGTCAGCATTCAAAGCAAAAGCAGCTCATTCGACGTGGATATCCCGGGGACGTACTAGAGGCAATCTATAGCTGTCCCTTAGGCTTTGTCTGATACGCTTAGCCAGTCATAATTGCTGAGGAGATGATAGAAAGCAAAGGAGGGAAGTAGGCCTGATAAGCCACGGTGCTCTTCCAGACCTCCTGATCGCCCTGTCGCCTTCCTTGATTCGCTCTAGGCTTTCAGAAGTCTCCACAAAGGAAAGTCGCGACTAGAAAAATAGGCCGACGTGCAGCATAAATCGGCCACAGGTCTTCTGGAAATCCTAAATAAGCAAAGGCCTTGGGTCCCGCTTGACAAAATACTCAATCTTCCCTCTCCCTATGGTGGAGCCAAAATACTCAATCAACCCCCTCCCCCCCCGCAGTGGCATTGATTTGGCCCAGCTAAAATCAATAAAGAAGGATAAATGACATTGCATCTTCTTGATCTCTCCCAAGCATAGTCCTCCACCCTTCCCGCTCTATCAAGCCAAGACCCTGTCGGATAGTACACAGGAAGCGAGGCTTTCAGGAATCAGGATACGTTACTCGGAAAAGCGGAAATTCCAGTCCCGCAGAAAGTTGTTGAAGTCGAGCCCCGGATATATAGGCGTCATTCTATAAATCAGTCTAGATTTCAAGCCACCTCTAATATCTACTATATAAAAAATGTCATTATTTCCATAAAGGAATCATGAATCTCTTCAATAGAACCAGGGCCCATAACCCAAGTTTCATATATGAACTCTGATTCTTTTAAATGTAGTCTTGTTTTGTAGATAATTGAATGTATATTAATTCAAAAGTGAGTAAGTTCAATTGTTATGAGAGCGATATTTACATTTACGACTTGTTATGAGACTATCCAAAATAGGGAGGTGTTAAATAGGCTGAATTGTTTTGAGATTTAAAAATAGAAAATAAGTGCAAAATTTCTCAAAACTATTTTTAATATGTAATATATAATGTAGATAAAAATATACATAAGAAAGATATTTTTCGGATTTTATATTTTTTGCTTATTTTTTAGGGTTAGGAGGGTTTTTCAATTTTTAAGGTTTTTCTTTTGGATATTTAAACCCATAACCCTGAGTAGTTTCGTAATTACCCCAGGAACCCTCGATAATTCGTAATTACCCTAAAAACCCTGAATAGTTACTCCGTCTCACACCCATAACCTTCCGTTACTTTAAACCGTTAACTCAACTACAACTATGAGTTAATCTAACCCATCTTCAATCCAATGGCTATAATTTCAATTTAATAACTATAGCCTGAGTAATAAATATATGTGCGAACTCGGTCCGTGTACTCTGGTCAAATGGAATTGGAAATTATCTTGTTCTTTTACGAGGTAACTGCCATTTATGCGGGATAAGTTGTCCTATGATAACAGGATATGTTCAACCCAATCGGTCTAAATATTCTCATCGAGGAACAAGATATTCTCAACAGCTTCCTTCCATGGAATTGACAGTAAGAAAATAAATGCAAGGACGAAGTTAGACGACTGAAAGGCAGCTATGTTCTAAGCATGAAAAGCAATGCCTTCTATGAGCATGTACAGGTGGTTTCCATCAAGTACACCAAGCTTCTCTTGTTCACATGAAATCATCAGCCACCCAAGCAGAACAAAAAAGGACCATATGAAATCATGTACAAAGAATGTAGCAAGTACAAAGCCCCATATACCGCATCCATCTACTCGTCCAACCTAATTCTCTATCACATTAGCAAACCAGCAATGGCCGTGAAGAGTCTGCAATCACCTCCTCAAGATTAAAGTGGAGTCATCCTCCTCCTCCTCCCCCTCCTCCTCTTCCCGTTCAAGTACTTCAACACGCAGCTCAGCCCCACCAGCACCTCCATGATTGCCGCCTCCATCCTCCACCGCTCCGCAAATCGCAACGTCTGCATCGCCAACACCCGCGGACTCCCATCCAGCTTCTGCCTCTCGCAGCTCCTCTCGGTGTGCCACTGCACTGTATCCTCCGCCATAGGCCCCACCCATGCCAGCACCTTCCTCGCAGCCTCCCTCCCTCTCCCCACGGCAGCCTCACTCCCGTCCACCTCCCCCTTCCTTGCCATCACTGCGGCCCTCAATTCCCCTGGTAGAATCGCATACAGCTCCCTCCTCACCTCCTCGATCACCATGTCTGGTGCATAAAGCATCCTCTCCGCCATCAAGATCACGTCCCCATACCGCAACTCCAGCCCTGCCTCGCCCACCATCCCTGCCAATGCCTCCATCTCCATAACTGCACATAACTTCTCGTCCAAATTCTGCTTCTTCATCCCGTAGATCGGCCCCGAATTCATCACCATCTTCGTTGCGGAGCTTCGCATCGCCAGACGCTCAAGCGAGCCGGATGCGCAGTTAGGGTGGATCCGGGGTAACTCGGCCCGAGCACGCGGAAGCGTCCGCCTCAGTCGGGGCTGACACGTGGGAGCTCCGGCACCATAACGGCGAACATGGTGCACATCCGACCGAAGACAGTGATCATGGCAAGCGCCATGAGCTCTGCAGTTTTGCCGACAGTCTCCCCCTAGAGGGACTCATCCTGGAGCCGATGAACAAGGCGCCGCTGAGCTGCGAGCTTCTTCATGAAGAGATCGGTGCCACGGGGGTTCTGTTGTGGAGGGGGTGACGACGTGGTCAGGGGGCCACTGTAGCTCTTCCATCTCGGAGGCCTCCATCTCGGAGTGGAGAGCAACGATGGCAGCGGTGTAGCGTTCCATCTTGTGCATCTTCTTCTTGATATCGGGAATGGAAAACCCGAGCTTGCAGTCAAAATCGGTCGAGGAGGACTTGAGGTCAGAGTAGACGTGATGGAAGTCACGGGCCAGGGGTGCGGGGAGCGGAAGGTGAGGCGGGAGACCACATCCGCGGCGTAGTCGAGGTCGAGAGCGAGTGCGTAGTTCCTCTCGGTTAGAGAATTCGATTCCATGTCCCAAAGAACTACACTCGCTGTCACGAGGAAAAGCTATCACGAGGAAGAGCTGGACCATTCATTCCATGTCACTTCTGTCGGCTAATATGTCCCTAGGAAGGGAAGAGGGGTAATTTTGTCTTTTTATAAAAATCGTCAAATGTAATGAATAAAACAAATGGAACATAACACAAGGTTATGATATGTAAGAGTTAGGCATTATTCGGGGCTTCTAAGGTAATTACGAACTATCGAGGGTTCTTGGGGTAATTACGAAACTACTCAGGGTTATGGATGTAAATATCCTTTTTTCTTTTGTATTTTTTGTGATTTTTGGTCCGAAATCATATTATATAGTAATATATAACATAATTTTTTTTAAAATAATTAGATAAGTTTTCCTATTTTTTGTATTTTTATATCTAAATAGGGAATAAATAGGTCCTCAATGATTTTTAATAAATAGGTAATGCAATAAAATGACAAATAAAAATCATGGCATGAATAAGCATCATTGAACCATATCCTATAATTTTTCCATGAATTTATAAGCATATGAGATATTTAAACAAAATGGAAATGCAAATAAATAAATACAAGACCTGGTAGGAGTATATTTTCAATAAATTTAAAGTACAATGGGTGTGTCTAGATAAACCTAAAAGCTAATAGTTATTCACAAAATTATAAGACTAATCATAAATATACAAAGACAGTAGGGGTCCCTTGTAATTTTCCCAACTCATGTTGGGGACCATGTGAGCTGAGTTGGCACTGGACTGATATGTACTATCAAACAAGTATAAGGGGGTTCATGGAATTTTTACACAACTTTTTAACTTAACTTAAATATTTACAGGACCATTTAAAAATTACAAAATAGCAGAGGAGCTACTAAGAAATTTACCCCTTTACTGTGCACGATTACAGGGCAAAGGTGTCTCCACGTGACTTGATCATCGGCGGCTTTAGACGAGTATCGCTTCATTTAATTTAAACGACCCATATTAGATATTTGCCCTATGCCTGATCCTACGATTGGGGGATGGCCTGGATGAACACTCGAAGAACAAAGATCCTTCGAGCCTCTATCGTGGTTATCTCCTTCGTCCAGCCTGCTCACACCTCACTGACGGTCGCTCCACGTTCTTGGAGCTCATGCATGTCTGCAGGTACCTTCAAAAGTGTCTGGGGTCTAGTGTTGGCACCCTGGAGCTTCTTCTACCTAGAGCTCATGCTTAAGCTTTGAGTTGGAGAACCGGGTGTTGCTAAGTAGCGCGGACATGCACAAAAATGAAGGGGAGATCGAGGGGGTCTCCCTCGACTCTAGAGTTGAAGTTGGTAGCACAGGAGAGAAGGGAACGAAGAGGTCCAATGAAGTCAAAGGAGGTAGACCTCAGCGGCTCAAATCCTTGCAGATTTTGAGGTGAAAACAATGGGGAAAGGTAGAGCATGCGATGAGGATCGAAGATAGAGCGAAATGGGGTCCGGACACTATTAGAGCACGATGAATTTGGCGCTAGAGCTTAAGGATTCAGCGTATTTGATTCCTAAAATTAAACTAATACATGCTAATTGATTGAACTAAGGTTATATCTAGGCTACTGGAACGAAATGCAAGCTAAATAAAGTTACCTAGCAGCTCGACTTGACCAGAGTCAAGGAGCAAATGAGGCGTCAGCGGATGAGCTCCGGTAGCACCTAGATCTTCTTCCTCTGCCCATCACCACGCCAAAAAGGCAGACAATCTTGATGTTGTCACATACGAGATCAAGTCTGGGGGATCTTTTGGGTTTACGGGTCAGAGAGGGATCAAAATCACAAAAGGAGGCAGCCATGGTTTATTTATAGGTTGTGATGGGACAAAATGGCAGAGAAGATGGAGGGTGGAAGGACGATGGTTGGTGAAGTCATAACATGGGCGAGGGTGACGGAGGATGGGTGCCAAAATGTGGAGGTCTTGAGGATCATGGGGGAGTGGTAGAGGCGTAAGAAAAAGGAGAAGAGGGGGTAGGTGAAGTCTGAGAGGAAGGAGGTGTGGGGGGTTGTACAATTGACCTGGGGTCAACGAAGGTCGGCTCCTGATTGGTCCACGTAGACCAACCAGGAAAAAGAATGGACGAAATTCATTATTAAATCGATTAAAATTAATAAATGATTTTATTATTTTTTGGCAAAAACATGAAATATGTTTGTAATTTTATATAATATTTTATTTTGTTTTTTATTTATTTTTACGAGTTAATTTATTAGATGTTAATATTTATATGTATATTTATATGTATATATACATGTATTTGGTATATTTATTATTATTTTGTAATATGTATTTTATTATATATGCATAATTTGTATACTAATACATATTTAGATATTTTTTTGTATGAGTTTATTTATGTACTTAAATAAATATGCATACATATTATATAGGTATATTATAGGTATGTTTACATATATATTTAAGTACATTAGTTATTTTAATGTATTTTTAGTGATTTTATTCTCATTTTATTAGTTATATTTATTTTAAATAATATTACAATTACATGAAAATATTAGAATGCTAAAATACAAAGAATAAATATAATGACTATTTTATACATGAAAATTGCACAATAAGGGCTCAAAAGCCAACTTTTGCATCTTAACCCCAAGTTAAATGAAGTCTCCTTCATTAAATATATAATTTAATTTTATGAATAATAAAGGTGAATTTGGTCAATTTTGAGTTAGTATGGAGAAGGTATTGGTTTGGGAAGTTTTCTTTACGGCTTTTTATTTTGTGTGTCTCGGGCGCACTGTGCATTATTTTTAAATGAAATTAATTTTATATTTTTCTTTGTATTTTTATATACAATGTTCATACAGAGGATTTTATTATTTGAGGTATAAAAATAGGAAAATAAAATAGGCCCAAAAAGGTTATTTATTGTGAAATCAAATTAGGGATTTTTAGTATTTTCTATACAATTTCTCTATCCCACTACTTTATTCCAAGTCATCATGGTGACTAGGTCTTGGGGTCTAGGGTCACTCAGTGTCTTTGACACTTCATCCTTTTTCTTTTCTTTCCTTTATTCTTTTATTTTAAGATTAAATACAGTATATTGTATAGTTTTTATACAATGTTTTACGTGAATTATTGAGGGTTATTTTGTATAAATTAGTGATATATACATGTATTTAGCTAGGGATTTAAGGCCAA
This sequence comes from Ottelia alismoides, assembly GCA_037367405.1. NCBI lineage: Eukaryota > Viridiplantae > Streptophyta > Magnoliopsida > Alismatales > Hydrocharitaceae > Ottelia > Ottelia alismoides. The sequence continues at coordinate 1,221,846 of JAZKJV010007890.1, read as the reverse complement.
AATGAAAGAACAAAGGTGATGAAATGGAGATTCATCATCACAATTCTGGTTAAGACAACCAAGAAGGTAGAAATTGTAGAGCACAGACTTAAGTTCCTCCCAAGTCGTCACTGCCTTCCCCAAGTGATTTATCCAATATAATGTCTTATCCTAAAGGCTGAATGGGAAGGCAGTCATTTTAACCATACTTAACGGGATATTAGGGTATTGATTTGTGCGGTAGATGTGGGAAAATTACAAAAAATGGATATATGGTTCCTCGTTCATGTTCCCATAGAATGAGGGTAAAAGAGATAAGAATTGGGGCTTGAGCTCAAAGTATCTCTGGACTAGATGAATCTGAATTTATTAAATCATCTGGCCAGAGCCAGATTGTAAGTATCTTTGAGTGGTAGGCTTGTGAGCCTCTCTTCTTGGTTTGTCTACCCATCCATGGGTTCCATCTCTCTTTTAATCATCGTATCCTCCTCCTCGATTTTCTCTTTCTCGCATCATGTCATTAAGCATTTCGATAAAGGAGATATGGGCGAGAGCCTGATCTGTAAGTTGTTATTGTATGGCCTGAATGGAAACTAGCAATTGGGCATTCAATGCATTCTGATTTGGTCGAGGGCCCTGATTTTGCTGTTGTGGTCCCTCCCCTTTCCCTTGAGGAGCCATCTATGAATCAGACTTAAAGGAATTCATCTAAACGGGGTCCAGGTTCGACTCTTGATCTACACAATGAAATTCATCACGTTCAGACTAGAAATCTTGGGCACTAGATGAAATGATGAGTACGAAATTAGGGTCAATTCCAGACATATGTGCTTGATATGACGAGAAATCGATCTACATCTATAAGGGGCAAATGTTAGGACAAGAGTGATCATGGTTTATTGGATAAGAAGACGAGGAGTCTGGAGAGCAGTTTGCAAAGTCCAAGCTGAACTCTCGGGGATCGCCTAGAACTATTGAAGATGTCGGATTCATGGAATCGATGTAGGTGTCAGCGGGCTCCCGACTAAACCATTCATGAGTCGACATCTTGGAATAGAAGTAGAATGAAGAGTATGGAACACTGTGATAAACAAAAAGATGAAATAAATAGGAGATTGTAAGAAGAAACAAAGTGAGCAACAAAGGAATGAAAACAAAAGAAATGAAAAATAACGCAAGTGCATGGGATTGATCTTTAACTTAAATCTAATTCAAAATAAACACAAAGCAATGGGTTCACCAACTCAACCCTGTGAAGCCGTAAGATTTCAACTATTTTTATCTTTTCAGTTTTCTTGTTACTCGGGCAATATTATAGCAAGTCCTTAAAGGCTAACCCTATAAGAGAGTGAGTATTGTCTAAAAAGTATCTCGTACTACCCACTTCCTTTGTAACATGTAATCTATACTTTTGATATCCTTGATATCGATCCTCGACCGGCTACCCAACCAAAGAATAAGAGTGAGGAAGCAGATAGTGGTGACTCAAGTACTCCCCCATTGCGGGGTACTCGGATGCGTGATGAATCCATGATTCATTAATATTTTGTCTGCATTTTGTCTTAAAATCATTAACAAATACATGTTAATATCTATTAATTTACATCTTTATCAAAATTACATTCATGAATAAAATTGCACTTTTTGTATAAAAAACATGAAAAAATAAAAGAATAAAAATAAATAAAACAATAAAGACAGAATGTATATATGTATATATGTACAATGTGACTTATAAAATATAAATATAGTTGCAAGATATATTTATATAAGTTAACCCTCGAGACCAAGTCAACATGGATTGGTCGACAAACAAACAAGGGGGATAAGGAAAGAAAACCACAAAAAATCATTTATTCACTTCACACATTATTCATTATTTATCCAGTATTTATAAAAATTTAACAGATTTTTAATTAATTCATGTGTGCATATTTTTCACCAAGCTCATTTCCTATTTATATGTAAAATGTATAAAACATATAAAAATAAGTTAAAATTATTATCTTGTATATATGCCAAGAAATCCAATTTTCAAATTATCAATTTCTCAACTTCCGAACATCATAACATTCTCATACGAACTCCAATTTTACTCTACTTGCCTTTAAAGTTCATAAAATAATATTATCTAATTAATGAATGTGATATCAGTAAAATCAGAGTTCGTTTGTAAAAAGTTGATTTTGGGACCTAATAACAACATGATTTCTGGGCTAATAATTTTCTTTAGAACATATTATTTACATTTTAATGATTTTATAATTTTTAATTGTTTTCTTGATCTTGTGTTTTAATCATGATTTATTTCAGATTTTTTTAACACTATTTAATATTTAAATAAATCAAATACCCTAATATATAAATGGATTTGACTTGTAGAGTATATATATTTGTATTTATTAATATATTTAAATTAATGTATTTTAATTTGGATAATTTTGCATACATTCTATTTATATTCTTATTAATTAATAAAATATAAAATTAATATGTTTTTTATTAATTTATTAAATTAAAAATACAATATATATTTATCAAGTATTATTTATGAATATTTAATAACATGATATTTTTATTTTATTAAATATTTATTATTTACAAAAGGACATTATTCTACAATTTAGGTAATTTAATTATCTATATTTTTTCCTTTTATACCTATTTAAAAAATAATATTTATTATTTATTATCTATTTGTTATTGTAAATCTAATATATGGCCAACCAGGTGCTGACACGTGTTAGCACTTGATTCATCTTCCTCAAGAATGGTTGTTATTATGTTCTATCAAGCTAACTTTTCCTAATTTCTCTGTCGCCAACTTTCACCAAAAATACCATCTAAACCATTGATTTACTAGCCCTAACATCCCTAACTCACGCCTACCTTAGGATCTAACCTAACTACCTATCGGTTCGCCTATAAATCGATCCAAAATTGGTGCATTCAAATTAACTCCCCCAGGTCCAGATCTAACTGACCAACAATCCAACTTCCAAGCCTTTTTTAGAGCTCCCCCGTGACAAATGATGGAGATCTTCCTCCTGCGTTAAAGAGTGATGACCAGAGAGGAATCTAAGGTGCTCCGTTCACCTTGAAATGCGCTGGAACCGCTGTGCGTTGACCTCGAACCTCCACTAGGTTCTTGAGTGATGACAGAAGGTCATACACCTTCAGATCACATGTGGTCTTTTCCATCGATTTTCGTGCATTTTAAGCCAATTTTAACACATTTAATCACCCAATTGAGTCTTCTTCATGTATTTAAGCCAATTTTATTAGCCTTCGATTCACATCGAAATCAAGCCCAATTTCAAGGTTCTTCTTCACGTATTCTGGAACATGTATGGTGTGTATTTTTGCTCAAATTTTGATCGATTCCATTTTGAATCAAGTCTAGATTTCTTCATAGGTGTGTCCTTATTCAAGAGGCGAATCAATGCATCAAATTCTTGCTTCAATTATTGAAGAATTGAATCTCCAAGATCATTCATGGCGGAGAGGCTCAGCTGATGCATTTGCGGGCCTAATTTCACGCATCATCAGGCTTCCTCAACCTAATTTTCATAGCAGGTGTGCTCGAGAGGGGTAGGAGACCCTGCCTCCAACCAATTTGAACGATTCAACAGCCAAATCGACAAAACCTCCACTGTGTTCTTCATTCGGGGAAGAACAACCCCAAATCCTCCAGACACTACAACCTCTTGCCCTGTATCACCAACCAACAGACCAGATCACCCCCGTGCAATCTAATCTCAGTCGTCGTCTTTGAAATGGTTTGAAAGTTGCATAACCACCCTTACAGGTTCCATATTTACTCACGTGCGTCTAAAAGTTCGACTATTTACATTTAGGACCCTGACCAGTGATCTAAATGTTAACGTTAGTATTTTCTTATAAATAGGTCCCTAACTGGGGACCTATTTGAATTTACCTCTTTCTTGTATTTTTTTATATTTCTACATTGGACTATCTTGGATATTTGTGGATCATTGAACATTATTCTAGCAATTAATTTTTATACATTTTATTTTGAATCGAATTTTGAGGAGTTTAATCGGGATTTAATTCTTCGATATTTGATCTATCTTGGATTTCTTTTTGAGTACTTTTTCGAGCCCGTTGTTCGAGATCTTCATGGATATACTATATAGTATCACTATACATATCTCTACCACATTATACTATATTGTAGATCTCCTTTATTTAAAAAAATATCCCTTTGAAAATAAAATACAAATTGGAAAAATAAAATGAAATAAAAACTTCAAAAACTAAAACCAATAAAAATAGTTTTCTCTTTCTTTGAGAAGAAATTAAAAATCATAAAAATATTATCTTTTCTAAAAAATCTAAGTATTACTATTCCGCTTCCTCAATTTCGACCCAGGGACACTTACCTGATTAATAATTAGTGTAGATAAAAATACGAGAGAGAATCACTTTTATCCATCTCTCTCTTTCGCTCCTATTTTTATCGATTTTTTTGTTTGATTAAATCGAATTTTCATCATGATGGGGTATCTACACTGATTCCTTTTCTACCACTCACAAATCTTGATTTATCAAAATGGTGTCATTGTCGGGGAAGCGTTAGCCATACTTTGATTTTTTATCATATTTTTTTATTTTTCTTTCTTCTCGTTTTTCTTGATTTTTCTCAAGTCTTCTTGGTTTTTCTCGTTTTTCTTTTGATTCTTTTTACGATTTTTTAGTTTTATCAATTTTCTTGATTCTTTTTCGATTTTCTACGATTTCCTCATTTTCTGGTTGTGGTTGTTGACGATTTTTGCAGGGACTGCTGTACAAGCTGACTTCTTAGGAAACTGACTCAGCTAGGAGCGTAGATATCGGCTTCTTCTGTACGAGCTGATTGGAGAGGTGGAGAGAAAGCAATCGCAATGTTTATTTCCATATTTTTTGTTTTCTTTGGCAAGCGAGGGCACTTGTCCATTTTTTGTTTTTGTCGGAGAGGAAGGGGCGCTTGCTTGTGTTGATTTTTGTAGAAGGGGTCCACTAAGGACATCCCGACTTGTAGACTAGACTTTAGATTTTTTTCAAGGTCTGTTTCGCCAGGAGTCGCTGCACTTTAGGGGACCTCACCGCAGGTTTTGATTTTCTATCAATTTTTCTTTGTTTCACGTATTTTCATGGATCCAATGGGTGTATGCATGATTGATTAGACAAGTAAAGTAAATCCCACTATCTTAACCTACTTTTAGGCATAAATAACTGATTTTTGAATATTAATATGTTCTTATTCTAGAGTTGTTGATTTAGGATTCCGTTTTACGGCTTTTTCATGCATTAGTTTAGGTTTACAATTTCTGCACAGATCAATGTAGACTATTGGCGCATGGTATGATTTCTATCTCTACATCATCATTTTCTGTCGCATTCCATGATTCTCCCTCCATGAGACATATTTTTAAAAATTAAAAAGAATCGAAATATGGCTAGATATTCTTAAAAATATACAAAAAAGTGAAAATCCTCAAAAACAAAAAATAATTTTCTCTTTTAAAAACTTGATAAAAATATAAAAATACCTGGACTAAATTTGTATAGGGAGAGTAAACCCCTCATTGTATTCAGGTACAACTATAGACAAAGTGGGTGAGGATGCATCCTTAAGGATTAGAACCAAAAATCCCTGGACATGTGTCTTAAGTACATGTGCATCACTTTTTGGTGCATGGTTGCAACTGTAAGTACTTGCTCTGACCATAGAAAGTCGTTTTGGTGTACTCATATCTCACAGTCAACTTTGGGCCTAATACAACCCAGCAGCCTGGGCAGATGGTGCCACTATTTAGGGGGTTGTGAGCGTGTACTTTGGGCGACAGAGCGGTACCCTCTGTGAGTTTGCTTAATACAACTGATTGATCACCAAAATAAAATTGAAAACATAAAAAACCGAACTCTTACAATCTCCACCATGTGTAGTTGATGAATCCGGGGTTTGCATTGTGTTTGTATGTGAGGTGTGCGTTATTCCGCGTCTTATACGCCTTCGCACTCGTGTTCTTAACTTGACATCGTGTTCTCTCCCATACTTCCTTTCAACATCGAAGATGATAACTAGACGAATTTTGCGCTCATACTCCGTGATATTTCAATTTTCCATCCTCCGTCGTATGTCTTCGCAGACTCGGGATGACTATCTTCCTGAGTTGGGCCCACCTAGTTACAAGGTGAGTCAAACCCAGACTCCCTCACCTCACATCCCTTCAATTGAGGCAAACCCGGCCTCAATTTTTAGTCTATTGCTCTTGCATGTTTTTCACAGAGTTCTTATGAGACTTTTTCCTTTCTAGAGGATTCGAAGATCATGGCTAGAGGGAAGGGACAAGTTAAGGATAGAGCTATTGAGGAGAGACCGACTGATGAGAGATGGACAGATGAGAGACTTGATCCAGCTTCCGATATCACCGAGGGTATTCTAGACACATTAAAGTAGATGAGCCTATAGATCAAAGATCAATGTAGAGTCCAGGATGATCTTAGAGCTAAGATCACTGCGTTGAGTGTAGGAGATAGGAACCCACCACCACCTGTCGTGGTTCTTGCTACTTTACAAGACGATTATGACCTGGGAGCTAGGATGTTACACCATTGGATTTGGTTTCCACTAAATCAGGGGTCATATGAGTTGAGGTCATCCTTTATTTCTTTGCTTCCCAAGTACTACAGGAACACTTCAAAGGAGTCGTTTACCTTTCTACAGCAGTTCAAGATGATTTGTGGTACAGCTAGTTATCCAGGAGTTGCGTAGGAGGTGCCTCAAGTCCTTCCCCTTTGCCTTAGCAGATAAGGCACTTTACTGGTTGAGTCACTTGGGGAGGGAGATTTCTACATGGAACGATCTGCAGTCCACATTCCTACATAATTATTTTACTCTAGGACAAATGAATATGATGAGGAGTCATATCTCCAATTTTACACAGTTACCACATGAGTCATTCCATGAGGCATGGGATAGATTCAAGGATTTGACCAAGAGATGCCCTCATCATGAGATACCATTGAAGCTGCTTGTTCAGAATTATTTTGGAGGACTCCATCCAGATATCCAGAGCCCAGTGAGTGATGTATGTGGCAGCAGTTATCTGAATAGGGATGTTGAGTTATTTTGGTCCATCTTTGAGGGGATGGCGGAGAATTCATGTGTTGTTGAATCCACTAGGGCATTCCAGAAGGGCCCACAGCCACCACACCATTGACAGCATCAGAAGGTGGCACATTTTTCTGATTCTGAGTCACAATCTGACATGTGATTTATTAGTGAGAAGCTTACATTAGTTGACATGATTCAGAAGCAAGTCCAAGAGCTACATCCGCTGCGAGAGTTGGAGAAACTCTCATCACCTCTTCAGTTGTTGAGTGACTTGACGAAGAAGGTGATCGAGTTGTAGCTTCAGTACCAGCAGTCTTGCACTACTTCTTCCACTTCTCAGCATGTTTGGAGATCTTTACACGCTCCTCCCACCTGTTAGATACAATATGTTCAAATGAGTCGGTACATCACACTGAGTCTCCACAGATTGGTTGGCATGAGGATCCGTCCAATGCCATCCTGAGTCAGATCACTAGCCCTGAAGATGTTGATGTTGGTTCTCATGCTACTCTTGAGATCAACAGGATATGGTACACTCATATTCAACCTTTACAAAATTTTACTCCTTAGAGCGTACACCATGAATAGAAGAAACAGTAGAGCCATCCGCGACATGGACATCCACATTTTCAGCACCGCGAGCATTACACACAGCAACAGTCTCACCAGGACGTATATTAGATACCACATTCACATCAGTATCCTACTACATATCCACACGCATATCAGCACTAGCAGCAGTAGTCTTCCTTTACACCACAGAGATCTTCTCAGCCTTACACACCATAGCCACACACTCCTAGGCATGAGAGAGTAGATATCTAAGGACACCGCACTGAGTCTGAGATATCTTCATAGGACCTGGCACTGAATGAGATCATGGATAGGATTGGCACACTCCAAAGCACACATGGGACAAAGATCGAGCAGGTTACCCATCACCTGGATGAGTTAACCGCCCAATACCACTCTCCCAGCCTAGCCTCAGATTAATCCGAACAACAAGAGGATAGATCAGGTAGACAGTACCACATGTACGATCTCTTTTCCTGAATTTTTATCTAATTTCATTCATCTCTGGAGTAGTAGATCACCACGAGCACCTGATCGAGAGGAGGAGAGGGCGCATGATGAGGAGCGAGAGTCGATCCATGATGATCATGATACACATTCTGATGCTGAGTAGGAGGACCACCATGATGATGAGGACTGACACGATGTCCAACATGATGATCAGAGAGAGGAGAGCGATGCAGAGACAGTAGACATGGACACGAGTGAGTCAAATGATGATACCACAGCATACCATGCAGATACCCCCAATACGGATCTTTCTTCTACCATTTTAGAGAGTTGTGTACATACTTCTGAGACTCTCTATGTACATGTCGATTCCACCATAGATGTGAATAAAAAGAATTTTGTTGTACCTGAGATTGTTCCTTTTCCCAATGCTATGTATGGAAAAGGAAAGAAAAATTCCAAAAAGAATGGTGTCACTCTAGAAACTGATCGTTTATTAAAAGATCACATTTTTCTGAAGATTCCACTTCATGATGCCATGGATCATTTTCCTACACTCAAGAATCGGTTGAGAAACAGATGTGTAACACATAGGAAAAGGAAGTCACAAGTTGAGGAGCATGTATTGACCAAGGCGACTTCATGTGCGGACCCGAGAAGAAGAGAGATTCTAGAGTTCAGTATGTCACATGCCAGATTGTGGATGCTGCATTCCATCATACTCTCTTAGATAATGGTTCCTCGGTTAATTTGATTCCATCTTCTTTGCTTGATAAGCTCATGCTAGGTCCTCTTTACAAATCATGAGTGATACTTCAGTTTGTAGATCGGTCTGTGAAGAGACCTAGAAGCGTGTTGAGGAGCATTATCATGACCATTCAAGGCTTGCAGTTTCCAGTGGACTTTACTGTCTTCGATATGACGTGTCCTATGCAGTTACACCTTGCTCCAATCATTCTCGGGAGGCCCTTCTTGCAGACAGCGAGAACACTCTTTGATTATGATGTTGGGAGAGTATAATTCCACACAGATAGTGGAGAGATACACAGTGATATGGCAAGAGGATGTAGCAGTCCCAGATCAATACTGCCATTCACTTCATAGGACACTAGTCTTGCAGAGGATTTCCAGCACATAGATGAGACAGACATTCTCTTGATCTTGAGAGCATTTATTTGATACCCATGATATCCTACACGAGGATGGGATAGATCACACGGTACCTAGTTCTTCATATGACTATTCACATACAGATACATAGCTCACATCAGATCTAGATGAGCAGTCAACTGCAGTAGACATCTCAGTGATGTAGATTAGGAGTATACATATTCCAGCACGAGAGTCAGTTGATTATATTTCATAGATCATACAGTCTGTTCAGCGTAGAGAGTTGGATGGTGTGATGGATACACATATATACACCTTCTGCAGTTCGACTCTAAAGACGTGGATTTAAGTAGAGAAACCTATGCCACACAAACCATTCATTTACAGAGGCAACTCTACTTGTTCAGCCATGGATCACTACATGCAAGTACAATAGACGATTCAGTATGACCTAGGTTAAGGTGATCTACTTTGTACAGGTGATTGAGCCAGGATCTACCCTTTTGATAGTATTGAATTAACGATTTCGTTATAGTCAGATAAATCCGGATCGATCAAAAATAACCGCACGGATCAATGAATCGTCAAATGAAAGTAATGTTTGGTTTTATGTTTATTTAACCTGGACAAGCCCTAGGGTCGACTCAAGGAGGCAAAGGAACAACTTCGGACTAAGTTAGATGAATTAGGTCACAGTTTTCCAAGTGGAATTTTTTTATAATTTTTATATAATAAAAAATGCCAAATGCAAAATACAAATTGAATTAAATTATTAAGAAAATAACAAATTTAGCCAATTTAATGTTAATGTGAAATTAATCCAAATCAGCCAAGTTGTATTTTTCCTTAAAAACCTAATCCGACGACAAATACAAAATGTATTTTTTGGGAATTTTCGGATTTAAGATGCAATAATGAAAAATGAAAACTTTTTTGATTTTTGTGTAATTTTTCATGCAAATGAAATGCAAAAATTATGAAAAATTTACTGGAAGTTAAATATGATGAAATGAAGCTACACTATTTTTTTTTTAGAATTTTATGACACTTTATGTTTTTTATGAATTTTTTTACTAAAAACAGAGTGACTGTTAGTATTTAATTCCTAGTAAATCTATGAAATAAAATTATGAAGACAAAAAATAATCTCAAATAGATATTTTAATAAGAAATTCAGAAGAGTTGAAATTTCTCAAAAATAATCTTCGTGGATTTAATTAAAAATCAATTGCAGCATTCACTCATAATTTATTCTATGTAAAAGACAACTCCAACTTCGATGAAACTTGGATTGTAATTAAAGAGCACTTAGAGGCATCATTATAATTTTTTTCACAATTTTTAGAGCAAGCAATATGTCTGTGCAAATTTCAGAGCATAAATGGGCAAAATATTACTCAATTTCAATCTTTGATTTTTAGTAAATTATCCAATACTCAAAAAATATAAATAAATAGTCAAAAGAAAAAGAATTAGTTGCTCATAAATGTATTATATTTTCAATAAAATAAATGATGCAAGATGATTGTTCAAATTAATACATAAAGTCAAAGGTATCTTTGCAATACTGAAAATAATAGAATAAACAAAAACTGTTCACAGGGGTTGTTTGCAAATAAAGAAAACTAAAGGGATGAAAACATAATTTTTCCAAAAAAAATAAAAAAGGAGAATTCGACCTTCTAATCCACGCTAGGGCAAGACGTGGGGGCGTGTAGGCGGAGGGCGGCACCGCTGCGGCGTAGACGCGTCTGGCGAGGGTCGGCGACGAGTAGCCTCGTGGGCGGGCAATGGGAGGACGGGTGTCCTCGCGCGGCTAGGGTCGATGCGCAAAGCTGCTCGCACGTGCAGGTGGCGATTCTGGTGCTGACGGCGCCGCACGCGAAGGATGCCGATCTCGGGCGGAGCGGCCATGCGTAGGCAGCGCGCCTACAAGAGTGTTGGCGTGCAGGCGGGGGCAGAGCATCCTGCTGGAGGACTTCAGGGGCGAGGCGCCGCTGGGGGGGAGGGGATCATCCGCGCGGGTAGAGGGCGACGCTGGGAGCCCAGGGGAGAGCTCGGTGACTGGTGGCTGGAGGGCGGCGTAGGGTCACGGATCATCTGGTTACTGCTGGAGTGGCCGTCGAGATGCGGGGCGGCCGGCTGTCACCTAGGGCAGGCCGTGAAGGGAGGAGACACCGGCAATGCGGCCTGACGCGCAGAGGGCGCGAGCAGTAGCTGACCTACAACTCTTTATTTTTTTTGTTTTTTGTGTGTTTTTTTGCAAAATTTTTGATGTATTTTTTTAACAGAAATTAAATATATGTAGCAATGAAGAGGTGGTATTGTGGTGGAGATGTTGATGTAAAAATAATAATAATAAAATGATGGTTATGGGTTGGTGTGCGTGTGATGGTGATGGTGATTGCGGTGGTGTTTGTGAAATGTTTTGGTGATGAGCAATAAGGAAAAAAGATTTTGTTAGATAAAAAATGAAAAGATAAGATAGAAGTTATACATGTGTAGTCGCCTGGAGAGTGGAACTACGATGTGCGGCTTCCAGTTATCATTGCCTCAATTCAATTAGGCGAAAAATCGAAGAAGTTCGACTATGATCTGAAGAGATGCACAACGACACGAGGAAGAGTCCTCGTGGATCTCTCCTTTGAAATCGTCGTTACTCAACCGAAAGATGTTGAAGCTGTCACCGTCAACACTCGGGGTCTAGTGGTCTCTCCCTCTCAATGGAAGAAATGGTGGAAGGGGCTGGTGCGAGGGGCAGTGCACCGCGGTGAGCAGCGCTTGCTAGCAGGCGGCGTGCGCGACACCGGGTGGAGGCAGGGTGGGTGCTCAATGGAAGAATTCTTTTGCTTTTTAGATAGGTTCTCGGTCTACAATCAAGTAGCCATAGCTCCTGAGGACTAGGAGAAAACCACGTTTTCATGCCCCTTTGGTACCTATGCTTTCAGGCGCATGCCATTTGGGTTATGCAATGCTCCTGGTACTTTTCAAAGGTGCATGATTGCTGTATTCGTCGAAATGATCAGTGAATTCATGGAAATACTCATGGATGACTTCTCGGTCCATGACGATTCCTTCAATTCTTGTCTTAGGAATCTGGATCGAGTCATCAAGCGGTGTTGTGAGGTCAATCTGGTGCTCTCCTGGGAGAAAAGTCACTTCATGGTGACGGAGGGCATTGTGTTGGGGCGCGTCATCTTCAAGAGAGGAATTGAGGTTGATCCTGGCAAGGTGGATGTGATCAGACGACTCCAGCCACCAACCAACGTGAAACAGTTGCGGTCCTTTCTCGAGCATGTTGGATTTTATCAAAGATTTATCAAGGATTTCTTTAAAGATTGCCCAACCTCTAACTGAGCTTTTAGGCAAGGACATGGAGTTCATTGTTGATCACAAATGTCTTGAAGCCTTTAAGCAATTACAAAGGATGATCATGGATGCCCCGATCCTACAAGCCTCAGATTGGTCTCTTCCTTTTGAGATCATGACGGATGCCTCAGACTTTGTTGTTGGAGCTATGTTAGGACAGAGGAGGGATGGCATCCCGTTTGCCATACACTACGCAAGTAAAGTGCTCGACAATGCTTAGCGTAACTATACAGTTACGGAAAAGGAGATGCTTGCAGTAGTGTTTGCCTTGGATAAGTTCAGATCTCACTTAATTGGATTCAAGGTGATTGTGTTCACTGACCATACAACACTATGGTACTTAATGGAAAAGAAGGACGCGAAGGCGCGTCTTCTTAGGTGGATTCTGCTTATCCAGGAGTTTGATTTGGATATTCGTGATAAACCTGGAAAGAAGAATGTAGTAGATGATCACACCTCCCGTCTCGAGGATCTTAATGCTTCTGATGATACGCCGATTCGAGACTCCTTCCCTAACGAGTCGATTTTTGTTGTCAACTCACTCCCATGGTACGCCAATATCGTGAACTATCTTGTCTCCAAGAAAGTTCCCGAAGATTGGCGTAAGAGCCACATAGACCGACTAAAGTCGGATTCAAGACATTACCATTGGAGGATCCAATCCTTTTCTTTGAAGGATCGGATTGTGTCTAGAGTCGGTTTATTCCTTAGGAGGAATATCAGAGTGTCCTTACTTTATGCCACAGTTTAGAGGTAGGAGGACACCACTCCGGGAAGAAGACCGCATGGAAGGTACTTCAGTGTGGCTTATACTAGCCGACTCTGTTTTGCGATGCGATCACTTTTGCGAAGTTGTGCCCAGTATGCCAGCGAATGGGAGGAACTATTGGTTCCAAGGATGAGATGATGATGCAGCATGTCATCATTTGTGAGGTCTTTGACACCTGGGGCATCGACTTCGTGAGCCCATTCCCTGTTAGCCACGGATTCGAATACATCCTTCTAGCGGTAGATTATCTGTCACGGTGGGTGGAGGCTATCCCAACCCGAGCCGCAGACAGCAGGACTGTCTGTAAATTCATTATAGATCACATCATCTCTAGGTTCGGGATCCCCAAAGTGTTGATATCATATGGGGGTAGCCACTTCGTAAACAGAGATGTGAAGAAGCTTCTGAATGATTACGGCATCGAACACCGTATCACTAGTGCTTACCACCCCCAAACCAATGTCATGGCTAAGGTGTCGAATAGGGAGGTGAAAACCATATTGCAGAAGCTTGCTCGCCCAGACAGGAAGGACTGGTCTCAGATCTTGGATCAAGTCCTATAGGCTTATAGGACAGCTTACAAGACAACGTTAGGAACCTTCCCATTCAGGATGATATTTGGGAAGCCATGTCATTTGCCCGCAAAATTAGCGCATAAATCAGAATGGGCAATCAAGAAGGTCAGCTAGAACACACTGCTAGTAAAGAAACAGAGAGAGATGGATCTGAATGAGCTTGTGGAAGTCAGAAATCGAGCATACGACAACAGTTTGATGTACAAGGACAAAGTAAAGCGTTGGCATGATAGATATATCAAACGAAAGACCTTTGTTCCTGGACAGAAGGTATGGTTGTTCAATGCAAGGCTAAATATTTTCCAAGGCAAGCTGAAATCCAAGTGGACAGGCCCATTCATAGTCCGTGTTGTGCATGATAGTGGATGTGTTGAGATCTCATATCTCACAGATGAAGCACAAACATTCCTAGTCAATGGACAACTGCTGAAGCACTTCGTCAAACCCAATGAACAGTTAGTCCATGTTGAGGAGAATGTATTCATGTGTGAGACAGACTCAGCAGATTCACGTAGAGTCGCGCATGAGACCTTGCAGCAGTGAGCTCTCGCCATCAGCAGCATCTAGAAAGATTCAGATTGCGAACATTGTATATACCCACCATTCCTGTATATTCTACCCTCCCTCCCGCAACTCTAATCACTCTCCCCAACTTCATATATTTCATCTACGACTATACTTAAGATGGCCAGATCCTAAGTATAGGGGGGACAATCACCTGAGTTCATACACTATTCACTGTACATCCTCCAGAGCACATCGGTCCTCATACTCACTCATGTCTTATACTTAGGCTGACTCGAGCCTAAGTATAGGGGGACCGATGCCCATCATGTATATTCTCATCCGCTTCCCCTCTTGACCTCGTCCGCCCCATTTTTTGATCTTCTTCTACACTTAGGCTGCCAGAGCCTAAGTATAGGGGGGCAGGACGACTTCTATAGGGTTTTTGTTATTTTAGCTCTCCTACGCTTAGCACGAGCTATGTCCTTTTCCTCGCTTCTCGTGCTCTAAGGAGATATCACACGCTAAGTATAGGGGGCGTGTATATATTACATATATACTTTACCCATAGCTCGTACTTTCGTGTATTTTCGTATATTTTTGTATATACTATACAATAATTAGGGGGTGGGTAAAAATTGAGAAAAAATTATTTGTAAAATACACATATATTTGTAATATACTTGTATATTTTTGTCATAAAAAATAATGGAAAAATCAAAATCAAAAGCTTCTTATTTACTCTTGCACATCATCTCTGCATATCAAAAGTAAGAAAAAGAGTCTTGCATTTTCATTCATTTACATAGCATGTCATCTACATCTCATCTGTATATATTGCATATGCAGAGTGAAACGCTAGTGGGTTCTGAACCAAGTTATGAGTAGATATTGAAGAGGGACTTGATTTAACCTTAATCGACCTAATTTCATAGGAACCTTATAGGAACTGGAGTTAAGATTTCTCAGCTCAAGTGACGTAATTCTTTGAGTCCGCAAGTCTATGTTCACATGTCATCTTGATTAGTCTAAGTAGAATATTTCATACACACGCATGATTCTTTTAGACAGTGACCTAACTTGGACAAGCACCAGGCACGCAGCTCTTCATTGATGAGGTGGTGAGGAGGTAGAATCCTTTAGCTTGGAGTAGCACACGGGTGGAAACATCTGTCCTCCTCTAGGGAGGGTAGTGCATCTCAACCTAGTCTGGTGGTGTTGACATCTAAGGACGGGATGTCGTCGGTTGCAATAATGCTTCAAAAGAGGGATAATCTACTGGCTCAAGAGGAAAAACTCCTGATGTACATATTGCACCTTGTATATAGTTCAAAAAACAAAAAAAAAGAGAAAAGAGAAGAAAAAAAGGGAAAAAAATACAAGAAATCCAAAAAGATAAGACATGCCTGAGTGAAAATAAAATACCTATCGGAGTATGTATATTAGCAAGAAGTCTGCAGCTGGATGACTTGGCTACACTGATCAGGCATCCTGGGATAGGTACCTACACTGCCTACCGTCCATTCTTTTCTCCACCCCCTTCTCTTGAGCTGGTCGCACTTGAACTTAGAAGGGAATACCCGCTCCTCGAGGAAAAAGTTATTGGACCGAGTAATTAGAGTTACCTCGTTAGAGGAGGATGGTTCTTAGCCATTTCTAATATGGAGAGCTATTTTACACTTACATAGTACAAGTAAGAATCATAGTCATCAGAAATTTACGTATGAGGATTTGTTCTGACCTGACTGTTGAGTAGTCTTGAATAGAAGACTTGTGGAACTTAAAGTCTGTTAGGTCTTAAATTCAGATCCAATAAGGTTCTTCCATACAATTAATCCAAAGGTCGAGTCAAGCTCCATTTTCAACTTTTGTTCATGACCTTTGTATGGAACCCAATTTCATTTCACTCTTGCATTGCATTTTAGTTGCTCGGGGATGAGCAAGGTTTAAGTACAGGAGTTGATGAATTTGTGATTTATCACTCTTAAAGTTGAAAATAGAGCCTTGTTCCTGAGTAATTAGGAGCATATTTACACAAAAATCACATAATTAGCATTCATGCATGCATTGATAACATTCGCATTTTAGCATTCGCATCTACATTATATAAGAAGCTCAATTCACTCATCTGTATTTATTTTACACTAACTATAAATTCCATAAATTCACTTTATATTGTATATATTACTAACAAATAATACAAGAAAAATACCAAAAAAATCTAACTTGAATAATTGCCCAATAAAATCCCAAACCAAGTTGGAGATCATGGACCTTAGAATGCACATATCTCTCTCATACAGCATTGATGAATCTGTGATTCATCACTCTAAAAGTTAAAAATAGAGCCTTGTTCCCGAGCAAATAGAGGCATATTTCCGGTTATAATGCATAAATAGCATTCATACATGCATTCATAATACATGCATTTTAGCACTCCATTTGCATTAAATAAGAAGCCAAAATCACTTGTAAAATATCCACTCATAAAAATAACACCTCCCTTATATTATGTACACCTTAGTTAATAATATAAGGAAGAAAATCAGGAATCCCCTTTGTAAAAGCACCCAATAAAACCTTAAAACCCTTGGACCATAGAAATCCCGTAACTCCCTCATACAACCTCCAAAATAGGTCTACTCACTTTCAGATTAATACACATTAAAAGACCTTTAAAATGAGACTGATTTCATCCAATTTGGAGCTCATATGAAAAAGTTGGGTTTTTGGGCCCATTTGTATACTATGTATGTGTATATTTGTATCCCTATATTTTTGTATCATATTTGACATCATTTCCGTCTTTGGTCAAATGAAACTTGTAGATCTCATCAAGATCTACAACTTTCATGTTTTGAGTTTTTCCAAATTCAGACTCCTTCTCTCTCTACATCCATTTCTTTTCTCAGCTAATCACAGCTGGGCATGTGGCGCCCTCTGGTTGCGCCACGTGGCCCGCTCCCCTTGCCCTAGCCGCCCCTGCTCTCAGCCGTTGGATTTCTCTCTAGATCCAACGGCCATCTGCGCTCCACGTACGTCTTAATTCTCTATTGTCTGATCATTTCCCCCTCCTTATTTGATCCGCCCGTTCGCGCCTCTCCTACAGCGCGCCACGCGTCACATCTTGAGCCCTTCGATCGTGCTCTCAACCCTCCCATCTAAGCCGTTAGCTCCACAATCATCTCAACCGCCCGATCAAACGCCCTACGCTAATCGCATCCGTCCACTGGCGCCTCGCCTACGCTGCACCACGTGGTCGCTCCACGGCCCTTGATCAATGCACCTCAGATCGAATCCTACCCGCCCCCTAGCGCTTTGATCCAGGCCGTTGGATCACAAGATCCAACGGCCCGGGCTTCGTCTCCTACCTCCGGCGCCCCTCTCTCCCACGATCTCGAGCTTGCGCCACACGCTGCCCCTTTCTATTTTCAACCACACTTCAGCCACCCTCGCCGACCGCCAACGCCTCCATGATCACCCCCACTCGTCCCTCATCCTCGCCAACTCCCTCTCGCCACGACTTCCACCATAGACACTCCACGACCTCCATGAACTTCGCCCCATCACCAGCCCTACCGAGACCTTCACCCTTTAAATACTCGAGCACCGGCCAACTTCACGCCCATCCGCCACCCCAGAGAGTAACCTCGAGCTCGGAGCGTTCGATTGGTGACAGGAATTGATAGCTTCCTTGAGTGAAGACGGGTCTTCTTCTCCGGCGAGATCCACGGTGCCAACGTCGTGTCGCAACCGCCCTCCACGATGCTGCTTGAGCTCAGGGCCTTACCGCCCCTTCGAGCGACGACCTGGAACTCGAGACCGAGCTCCAAACCCCAAGTTACCTCCTCCATCCTCTCCGATCTCTTTTTAATTTTCTTTAGTTTTTCTCCGATTTAATCCGCATCCCTCAGCCATCTCCTTGCTCCGTTTTCACCTCGTCGAGCTCTGCGACGGAGCTCTGACCTTCGCGGTACATTTATCGCCCTCCGACACCTCACTTCACCTTCCATCAGCTCCAGCTCCGCCACCTGGGCAGAGCACCATCGCCAGACATCTCTTCACTTCGACTAGGCCTCGCCGTCCACCCTTCGCATCTCCATGCACTGCCTCGTGCTTCGGCTATATCCCTAACACCTGCAGGTACTCGCATCCTTCATCGGCCGGAAGCTCATTGGAGCACTTTTTGAGCTTCGCCGCCACAGTACTCCAGCACATCTCCTCCGCTCCTGAGACCTCCAGAACCTTCGCCGCACCGCCGCACGTCTCCCGAGCTACATCAGACCCGCCATCGAGTGTCACCAACATCAGGAGGATCGGGCGGAGCCAAGGCCGCCTCGCCAGAGCCCCGCCAACTCCTCCGCAGGTGGCATAGGACAGTTGAGGACGAAGCACAGCCACCGTTTGATCATCTTGATCGAACGGTCCCTAGCCCACCACGTCGCCCACGACCGAAGCAACACATCGTTGTTGGATCTCTCTTCGATCCTACGATCAACATCCTACCACGTCGCCCCCCTCCATCGCTCTCCAGGCACCGTAGGATCGATCCAGATCCGACGGTCTCTGATCACACCACGCGCCAGCCACGACAGCCGTTGGATCGATCTTGATCCAAAGGTCCAGAGCACGCCACGTAGACGGGTCCGAGCCTCTTCCCCGACCTCTAGGCTTGGACGACCCGAGGCTTCGCCGACCCTCAGCTGAACCTCCAGAAGCTCCCGAGCCAAGACTCGAGCCGCCGACGCCACCCGAACATAGGCTCCCCACGTGAGCAGCACTTGCGCCTGGGTAAATTGCACGGAAGCCCCTGGAACTTTCAGAAATTGCAAATTGGTCCTTGTGAAGCGCCCCCACGGGAGGAGCACGTGTAGCCGTGGAGAAATTACATTCCACCCCCAGCATTATAGGTAATTGCATTTAAGTCCCTGTCAGCATGTTTATTTTTATGTAACTTTTATTTCCTGTATTGCAAATACACCCATGTCTTTGTACGCATCCCTAGGTATCATCTTGCATCATTTTTAAATTCCAAAAATTGCATGTCGTAGTGTAACTTGCCCTTTATCTATTGTGACACTTGTCATATTTTTGTGGTATCAGTAGTTTTTTAAATTAATTAATTGGTTTATTTCTGTGATATTTTACCCAGTTGGACCTTTTAATTGATATGTAATTCTCTGTAACTCCAAAAATCTTCAAAAATAACACAGTAGCTCTAGGATAGTTAACTTAACATGGCATAAAATCTCATTTCATTTGCACACATCTCGAGGCCTAAATAAATTAATTGGTGATTTCATTAGTTCATTTTTAATAGGTTCATTTCACATTAAAATTAAGGTTTGTCAATTTTCCTAGATTCCACATCATTAGATCTACCTAGGATAATTTTATTCCCTGAAAATTTTGTGATTTGTTATTTATTAAAATTAAATTAGTGAAAATCACCCTGCTTTCATTTTAAATTCACAGTAATATCATTTAACGTCAAAACAATCCAAAAAAAATTAGGGTAGTTCATTTTCACCATATTTCATCATCTGGCCAATTTTTATAATTTTTGGACTTCATTTGATACCTTAACTGATTTAACTTTAAATTGGCTTGATTTTTGCATGTGTCTGCATAGAAAATAGAAAAAAAGATAAAAAAATATTCCTCAAAAATCGAACACTTGGACTTTGCTACAAATTCATCAAAGGAGACAGATGCCTCCCTGAGTTCAACCTTGGACTTCACCAAGTAAAAAAAATTTGCCCCTTGAAATTAACTTGAATCTGATTAAAAGTGGTTTTTGATATTCCCTCTCGTATCCGACTGCAACGAACACTTCTAATTAATTTGGACATTAATCTGACTGAGATAACTAAGGGTGTGGGAGCGTTATCAAAATGACACCGTTGTCGGGGAGGCACGGCTTAGGTTAATTTGTAGTGAAATTCTAATTGTTTGATTTTCTCTCCTCGGGTATTCTGACCCCCGGTTTTCTTGTAATTATTTTCTCTCTCTTTTATTTCTTTGCATTATTTTTCTGTGTCACTCTCTGACCTCAATCTGTTTCTGTGCAAGGAACGTGATGAGTCGAAGACGCTTCGAGGATCTAGCATTTTAATTTATTGAGTGAACGGAGAGGCTTTGTAATTTTCATTTTATTTCTTTATTTCTTTTTCGCATTATTTCCAGCGGTTCCCGTTTGGGTTCTCGTGTGTGTAAATATAGTGAAACTGTGTCCCTGTGTGCTGTGTGGGTGAATGGTAATTTAGCTTGCACTAGCGGCTCCCCGAGCCAATCTAGGAATTGTTTGTGCTCGTAATCATTAGGACCACACAAATCACTTAAAAGACGCACTTATACCGTAGAACTTAGCCAAATCAACTTGTTCTTCACGCTAATAGAACTTCTTGTCTAGGAGCGGCTTTTATCGTCTGCATTTGCATTTAGATTAAAAAGTTTTCAACTCTGTTTTACATCCTGCATAAAAAAAGCGAAGGGATCACTGTAAGTCTCCTAAACTCAGCATAGCATCATTGTTTTTATCTTGCATCAGCTTTTCTCGATTTCCCCCTCTGATTTTTTACATTTAAATTAAAAAGGAAATTGGGGCTGGCCGATAGGCATGCTGTGTGGTTGGATTAATTCAGTGAGAACCTAACTTAAAATCGGGACTGCTAAACACTATTGACCAAAAAATTCAATAAAATTGGAAAATTGTTTGCGGGAGATTAATCCCCGACCTTGTTTTCAGGCTGAGTGAGGGTACTTGAGTGTGTGTGAACACCTTAAGGCAGAGCCCAAATCCTCGCCTTCCATATCACGTTCCAACTAATCCTAGCAAATATCACAAGTCGAATAATTTCAGATTCACTGACTAGTACCAAGTAGCCTCCTCCTGTCTCAGGTAGATAGGGGAGAAATTGCGGTACTTTGCGACAAGTTGCCAGTAACCCCTCGGGGTGAAGTTCCGGCCTTGTCAGCCTCCGCCTACTTGCAGGTAGATAGGGGTGTGGTCTTTGAATCCATCGACTTGGGATAGGAGCGAAGAAAGGAAGGACCGGCGGTATCTTAGGCGACAGGTTAAACAGGGAAGACGCATCCGGCTCTGAGCCGACTTCCCTATAGGCCGCGTAATCTTTGCTATCTTGCTTGAAAATCACACTTAAAATATACAAGATTAATTGGACTCGATTTCGAGTCCTTCACTGTGTTGAGTGTGAACCCAGGGTCTTGGATTGATTTGTTTGCTTCAGGTAGGACTAAACTCCTTCGTCTTGCCAAATCAAGATGAGTGACTGGGGGGATTTCGACTCTTTATTCACCGATCTCTCTATGAGCCCCCACGAAACTCCTCTTCATCGGCCCAAGCGCACCTTGGACCACCCAGGACTCATGACCCT